>CM044564.2:7393027-7870527 GCA_024416835.2 Perccottus glenii | reverse complement strand
ATTAGCTGACCAAAGTAAAATTGACTTTGTACAGAAAGAGACATTTTTCAGGAGTTTAGTGCAAGTAACTAACTACTGTAATAACCTGCACTTATCATTATCCTATGGCTTGAGTCTTACCTTTTTTAATGCCACCCAGAATTATAGACAGCATACAATGGTTTTCGCTCAGTCCACTATTAATAACATTTTTGTGGTCTGGGCTTTTCCAAAACTTGAAGTCATTAAATTAAACTCACATAATGTTTGACAATTAACACTTGCAAACACTGACTTGTTAACTTAAAGTGAACTTCTCATTAATTATGTCTAGGACTGCTCTCACCACACCACTGGGTCCTACTGTGAGAAATGCCAACCTGGTTACTATGGCAACGCTACCCGTGGGTCACCTGTTGACTGTCAACCCTGCGCTGCCCGCTGCTTCTGCCCAGCAACAAGTGAGAACAACTCCAGTGGGATTTATTTTGGTTTTTGCCTTAAAACGTTCATCACTGTGGGTCCAAATAAATAAAAATATAACAGGTAGAAACATGTACAAGAGACAACAGCCCTGTTAAAAATGTCATTGTGATTAGAAAAATTAGCAGATTACTTAACACAGACAGACAAGTGCTATCTTTGAAATTATATTTCCATGTACGCAAAAGCACTGAAGATGATGTTTGTTCTTTTGACACATTCTTTTGTCTTTAAAGCCAACAAGTTTTGTGCAACCCTATATTTACAAAAAAAAAAGCAAAACGCCAAATTCAAAACACCAATTAAGACACATCCACTTTTCCTCAATAATCTGAAACTGCTACACCCTTTTTAAGTGGATTTGACTTTGCTTTACAGTGCAGTTTATTTCGTTGTTCTTTACGATAATAGTTTATATTTTGTATTTGGGTTTCTTTGGTAAAATGGGCTCATTTTTTACAAACTATTTTTGTGTTTAACCACATATTTAGTCTCTATAGACCACCACTATATTTTGTATACAGTGCTCCCAAAAGGATTTTTCTTTTTATTACTGTCCCAAAGTAATAATAATATCTACCATTCAGGTTTAAATGATGCTGTTTTAATAATGCATCTGTCCCATCTGGACTTCTTTCTTATATACCAAAAGGCAGTTGACTAAAGAGACTAGCAAAAAAGGCCTTAGGATGTAGTGTTAGCTCTCCTCTTCTATGTGTATTTCTTTTACATGATAGGATTTTATTCCCTTCACTGTGTTTTACCTGTGCCCCTCAAACTGCAGTGTCTTTGAATGTCCGGGTAGAGTGCTGCACGTCCGTTGCAAAAAATATCATGACCCAGCCTCACACAATTATGCACAGACAAGAACAGCTGAGAATTTTGCAGCCCTGACGTGTCACAGCCAAAACTTAACAAGCTAAAGAAAGACACTTCTCTCTCTGTACCACCTTCTGACCCTGTGGTAATAATAGCATGAAAGTGCAATGCCTTTCAGCCCCTCAGAATAACCATCTAGAGCCTTAAAACCCATCACTCAAGCCGGTGACACTGAACCATTAGTTGGGAATGTCTTCACAACTAAAAATATTGGATTATTCTCATGTTTCAGTGGAATAAAGAGGGGAAAAAATGAATAAGTGAATAAAAGTTGAGGTTTTGACCCATTACACTGATTGATTGAAGTCCATCTCAGAAGCTACATTTTACAACCATTAAAACATTAAGGTTGGTACATGTATTCTGCCATAAGTTATATGTATTTTATTAAACTAAACATAGGTTAATGTGTACAGACTCTAAAGGCACATTTAGAACATTTAGTTGTATTGTTGTTGTTGTTTTTATGCACACACTTAACACTTATTGGGCTAGCTCTATTAGCCTGACCCTCAGTCCCCAGGAACGCCCTGGAACCTGAGGCAGCAGAACTATCTATAGTTTATGGAAGAGGGAGGGTAACTATTGCTGTTGCTCACTCTTAGTTCATTTTAGTCACAGTTTGCAAGCTGGAGCAGGAGTGTATTTGGGTCAGACATGGAGCTCCAAAAGTGTAGATGAGAGACACAGGAGAATAAATGCTTATTGTTGGTGAATGTATCTGACTTTATTGGTGGAGAAACAATGGCTCTAACTCGTCTGTGTCCTCTCCTCTTCCTCCTTTTCTTACTGCCTCTTGTCACACTGGGACAACGCTACCATAATTTTCCCTTTCTGCAACAAAAACAACTACAACGTCATCCCGGGAACCTCAAAAGCTTCAGTCCCACGTGCCACATTGGAGAAGAAGGGGCTGTGCTGTGTGACCAATGCCCACCTGGATACAATGGACCCCGATGTGACAGGTAATGCTCACCAAACACACAACATTTAAAACCACTTTAAAATTAAGGCTCTGCTATTTTTCTACACTGGTTGCTTTGAGGACAATTAATGTATTTTTTCAGCCAATGAAAAATCATATACTTATATTTGGAGTGCCCCTCTCATTGTCCCTCTAGCTTTCCATCCACAACATTTATTCATCGAGTGACATTCTTGTTCCATTAGCGGTGACTGTCTTTTCAAATCTAATAAGTAGTCTCTGTGGATGCTAGTCTTGTTAAATCTTTCGGCTTCGCTGTCAGACTTTGGCACAGACAGGCCATGTAAATATAGCTGCCACCCAGGCTCATGTAAATACCTCTGAATTTGAAACTGCTGAAACGGTTTGTGGTGGAATTTCTGGAAAATAGTATATTTTTTGGTGAAAAGTGAAAGAAACAAAAAAAACACTTGTTGATGTTGACATTTTAACATGTTATTTATGCTGGATGTTTTCGGATGTACAATGGTGAAGCAAAGGAGACGTAGAGTGCATGGCATACCTTATGAGTTTACTCTTTGTCACAGCTATCAATAATACATAAGTGAATGGCCTTGTGCTGTTATTTTCAATGAAAAGAGGAATGATTTTCTCTCTTATGAGACACAGGGTCATAAGAAAGAAACAAGAAAATCCTTACTCTTTGTAGATAGTACCACATATTCAAACAAATTTTATTTTTACTTGACTGTTCAGATCATGAAATAAATGTAGAAAAGTGCTTGACTAGTATTCATTAATATGATGAGTGCATGATGCTCACATAAAGAATTTGTTGTGACTCTTTTGGAATGTATCTGTTTCTTTGTACAACCATTTTAAATAATAGAGGCTGATTTAGTTTTTCTTTTGTAACACTTCTCTGGTGAGTTGTGAGTATTTTATTTCTAGAGATGACTCACTGGGACTTGTTGTCGGGTGTTGGCAGTGAAATGAGCCATGGCGGGGCTGGTGGGCTTCAGTGGGCCTGAAATCGCTGGCCTGCATAGTCGGCATGCCCCGCCACGCTGTCCACAGCAGAACGACTCTGTCTGCCTCTTAGGCTTTTAATAGCCCTCGATTGACACAGGAAGGAAAACTGGCTCCTGGTCAGTGCATTTGTGAAATGGGTGTCATGAGAAGTATGCACATGATGTTAAAATACAGACAGATGTGGCTCGGTTACTCGAAATCTGAAAGTGAAAGTAGTATTACTAAAGTTGTAAAGTTGACTTGAAGTTACTTGATTAAGGGTAACAAGCAATTTAGTTAAAAGACTATTGAGATACGTTTAATCAGAGAAAAAGGTTGAGCTACTTCCACTATAGCTTTTACTACATGTACTGATGAACACTGGCTGCTCTCTGTTCTTCAAGAGCCCAATGCAGGGGCTGGTCCATGTTGTTCAGTAAAGCCGTATACCTATAGTTGAACCAGCCCTCTTTATTCGTTTTTCAAGTGCCTACGATCTCTTTTTCTGAGATATTCTGAGACTTTATGAGACATTTAATCATGATATGCTGCGTAAGGTTAGTCAAGTAGATGAAGCCAATGTAGTTACTTCCCACTTTTAAAAACAGATATTATAGACATTATATAAGGATATGATAAATCAGAAAACTTCAGTGTATTTATCTGTGTTCACATCACAACAGTGTCACCCATTGTTTGTGGTGACACTGACTGTAAACCATTGTTGGACTGCTATCCTAAAACCCTTTAGTTTATATCCATATAAGCAAATACAAAGGCATATTTAATCCAGTGTCTCATGTAGGACAAGCAGGCACAGGTTAAATGGCTGTCCTTTATAATTCAACAGGAGAGCAAGAGGTACATAGTGAAACACAGTATGGCTTTTCACTGCGGCTCCAACTGACAGCACATAGGCGTCATAATACAGAACAATATTTTATTGTTGATGACAGTATTAAAGAGGTAATCAGCTTTCGGTGGGTCTTGTGTATTATTCTAATTGATACCTGCTGCACTCTACCTGCCATTACACTTCATTATCTACAGCGCTTTTGTTGTTGTTAGGCCTAATTAATTGTAATGTGCCAATTTGTCTGTATTATAGGCTTTAACAAAATCAACTACTCCCATGCTAATAGACTTTCCACTCGCCGCTAAGTGAGTCTGGTTTTCAATTTCCCATCCATAAACAGCCGTCTAGGATTGAGAGGCCTAAGAGGTTTTACAGAGGTCTTTACAGCGCCGAGACCTATATTTAGTGACGATTGTGTCAAAAATTTCACATTTTACTGTCTTTAATCTGTGTCGCTGGATTAACAGTGCTAAAATGATGAGCTTTCATCTGTGAAAGGTATAATACCATTAATAGAAGACTTAATAAAAGAGCAGAGGAGGAAACGGGACTAAACGGAACAAGGAAATATATTGAGTGGCAATGGAACCAATTATTATATTTCAATAATCATCTTTTTACATGTAAGTCTTAAGCAATGAGCCTAAATTTGGATCAATAAAAAATGTATTTGGACAATAAAATCACCTTCATACAGATCATATGACAAATAAATACAGTTTTCTGTGACCTTTTCACTTTGTTTGACTATAATTTTCTTCCTCTGTTTAAATAATGCTATGTCTGGCAGTAGAAAGGGCAAGGCTATTTATTCTCTGTCTTTTTGACTGGTTTGTTTCTTTTCAGAATTTCTTATTATTAACTAATATAAGACATTTATTGTTGTTAAATCTAAAATGATAAATTGGTGCAGACACAATAGTAACCCTGGGAAGGTGGGAGACATGGATGTGAATGACAAAATATTTAAACGCTAATCTGCGTAGAGTTAGGCGCTCTGACTGAGTGCAGAAAGTCAAAATTATAATGCACCGAAGCTGTTTGAGAGTACATGATTGAACTCTGTGCTTTGGCGGCTTCAAATGTCAGCCATGATTTGACTCTGGGAAATGGTAAAAGTTGTGAAACAAAAGTGGTCTTCCTTCCTTTATGTACAAGCCTTAAGCAAATATTCAGTCTTTCATTCTTTCAGTCAAGACAGAATTATACTGAGGGTCTGGACTCTCAACTCACATTACTTTGTTACAAATTATTCTCTCAAACTCTCTTTCCAAAGTTGTCAAAAGTTAAACTCTGGCAGAAAGATATGTGAGCAAAATCTTGTATAAACTTTCACTTTATCCAGTGATGAAACATAACATTTTGCCTTATAAAACTAAAAACTAAAAGATAACAACAAACCACTTTTTGGCTGGAAACATGTAAACTTGCAAAAATCATGCAAGAGGCAAAGTTCAGCAGAATGAGTGCACTCCTGAACTGCTTTGAATGGCAAAAAAGTTATAGGGAAATGTTGTCTTCCCCTGACACCAACCCTCCATTCATAAGATAAAATTAACATAACGTTTGTAAGATCCCAGTCCCTTCCATAATGCTTTGCAGCAGGTGTCTGACCCCCCCCCTCACTCTGGACTCCTCTTGAGGCAGCCGCACCCATGGACACATTCTGTACAATGTGGGACAATGGAAGTTGCAAATAAGGCTAAAAAGAAATCCAAGCCTTTTCTGACTCATGGTACAATCATCCACTCGAGAGGATGCTCTCGTCCAAACACTCCAGCGACACACACGCAGCAGCTAATAAAGCAGTTGTATTGAGTACCAGGGAGGGTCAGTGGTAATAATGGCTGGCTACTCTTGACTCCTTCCCCCTCTCCTGTCTTTTATTTCCCCCTCCTCTCGAAATTCAATTCTCTTTTCAGCAGCACGACCTTCTCTCTGCTTATTCTCTCCATCTTTCCTCCTGTCTTTCACTTCTCTTTCATCTCAATTTTGTACTTTTTTTTTCTCTCCACATTTTTATTTTAGCCCTGGCTTTATTTGGTTTCAGGGGCTCTTGTCACAGCGCAGCACTCTCAGGTTAATACATTTTTCTGTGTCTCTCTTCCTCTTATTATTAATCAAACAAAAAAATCTGGAAAGGCTAAATAAAATTGTAAAAAAATGTGCTTTATTTTATTGGTTCTGGTTTTTCACAGTAGACCTGATATACTGTATTTTGAACACAAAGGTACATTGTATACAAAATGTTTTGCACTTTCTATAAATTGTGTTAAACTAAAGGCCCAGGAGCCAGTGTGATTTAAATGGTTAAGGAAAAATATGTCATTCATATAATTTCACGCATCATCAAATTTCTTAACATATAGGTCTGGCTTCAAAAAACGTTTGTTACGTTGAGTTTGTTAAGCAATATGTCATCATATTTATTGATTGTGGTTATGATAAAAGCAGAAAAAAAATAATATCATAAATAATTACAATCTTAATATTGATAAAAATAAAATCACAATTCAATTACTTTCCAAAGTTCTTCAGCCCTATATGTGTGTGACATTTTAGACAGTTAAAACTGATCCTCTTCAGCAGCATTATTCCAAAGCACCTACAAGTGATTTGTATTTACTTTTTTATTTGGACCGGCTTCTCTTTGCAACATAAATAGCATGTATTGTCATGTGTTTCTAATATGAATACCTTTTTGCTGAAATAAACAGTACTTTAGCTTGTACCTGCTAAAAGCCATTTCACTTGGGTACAAAAGAGAGAACTACTGTTGTCTGTTTTTATCTCAGACTTGAAAGCTGAATGCAAGAAGGGAATTGATGATTGCACGGAAGCTTTTATTATTTGACCCAATTCAAGAGACATTATCCCAAACAACATGTGTAGTCTGTAAAAAAGAATAAGAAAAGAGAAGGCTCAATTATGTTACACAACTGCTGATGTGATTTCTAGTTGCTCGCAGTCATTGGAGGCACATGTTGCTCAAGATTTCAACTTGAATGTTCACATGGGAAAGGGAATAAAAGCAATCATGAAGTAGTTTCTCAGAAGCGGAAAGACCTTTTTAAAAGTTTCTTTTAAAATTGACAGTGTTGTTGCTGTTGCTATTGTTTTTCTCAGAAACTGGACAGAAGTTTATAGTATCTCATACTTTTTCATGGTGCATTGATCTGACCATCTTTTTAAATCTGAATTTGGGATAAATCCTTCTATTTTTAATTGATATATTTACATTATGTGTCTTTTAGGTAGTTTTATGAGTTTGCTTAAAGACAAGTCATTTAAAAGTTTCCTCATTTCTACTCTATGTTGTTCGTGCTTATAAAGCCATTAGAAGCAACTTTCCGATGTGTTTTTTTAGTTTTTAACCCTTCATTTCTTTGAGATTAGTTTAAAGACAGCACAAAGATCAGCACATGTTTTTAAATCTAAATCTAAAATCTACTGTTTCTCGTAGATGCTCGAGTGGATACTACGGTCAACCCTCGGTGCCAGGAGGCTCCTGCCAGCCCTGCGATTGTCATGGCAACCTGGACCTGTCCGTACCTGACAGCTGCGATCCAATCACCGGCCAGTGTCTGCGCTGTCGTCAAGGTTACGGGGGCATGGATTGTGAAATTTGCGCCGAAGGCTACTACGGTGACGCAGTGAGAACAAAAAACTGCCAACGTAAGTCAACATGCTCTGAGACTTCAAATCCAAATTCACGTCCTATAACTCAACAATGGAAACGTCTTGTATTGAGAAACCTTCTAAGGGTGTTTTTGTACTTAAGCTCTTAATAACGTTGGTATTTATTAATAGAAGTGCGTCAGTGAGGCAGCAGTATCCTCACCTAATTTATGATTACAATTTTTTAGCTATTCTAAGAGACTGGTAGAGTGAGGTGTGGCTCCATTCATGCAGTAAAACATATATTTTAGTGATTATTTTGCACTGCTGGTTGTCTGTAAAGCCTCTTTTATTGACTTAAATATTCATATTGGATTTTGGAGCGATAAGTCATCCAAAATGAATAGGGATTATTATGTCATTTTGATGAAAGAGTCTTATCAGAGCAATATTCTGGCATGACATCAGTGGCTTGTTTTTATTGGGAAATTAAGTTAATCAATTTGAAGCATGCAGACGATTATGTCAATTTACCAGAAACAAAAAAAGGTACAGTCTGCCATGAGGGTAATGACATTATGTGGTGCAATTTCAGTAGGCCAGTGTCAGAGTCTCAGTGGGGGCTTTACACCAGAGACTAGTGTTTTCTCTATGAAACTCAATTTTAGATAAATGATAGCTTTAATCCTCTCAGAAACACAGTGCGTTGATAGTACACCATCTGGAGTGTGTAGCAGTGTGTGTGTGACAAGCAGCTGTGATAGTAGGTGGTGTGATGTCGGAGTAGCCCACTGGCTGCCAGCTGTGTTTAAGAGCGAGATTAAAACTATACCTGTTAAAAAAGCAAGGCACTGAAAGGTAGAACCAAGGCAGCAAACACAGACGGACAGATGGTGCCAAAAACGCTTGTTGTTCACTGAAAGGGCATTATTTGGGAGATTTTCATAATAGGTTTTACAGTTATCAATGCACCTGAAGAGCATTTCTAACAATATTTTTCACTGTTTTACTTTTACTTGAACCCTAGCCACCAAACACAGGAATTAATTATACACAAACAGTCCTCCAGAATAAGAAAATCACATTTGAATTTATGTGAACAAAATTTGTTTGATGTTACCTTTAACTACAGTTTATTAACAGTACACTAAAATACTCATTAATACATTACATTAAAAATCTAAATTTGATCTTAAAATTCTGTCCTGTCCTTTGTTTGTTAATGACACCCGGCCGTCACAGATGGAATAAACAAATGATGATAAAACTGCACCACAGTGACCCTCCTGGTCGAGCACCTGTAGGCTCAGGTCCCAGACTGGGTCCATGTGCTCCATGTCTTTCCCCTTTTCTCTCACATCCTGTTTCCTACTACTGTCACTATCAATAAAGCCTAAAATGCACAAAATACCTCTTTTAAAAATCCTATCAGGGAGACATGCAGAAAGAGCGATAGACAGGTCGGCAGGAAACGGACAGATGAAACTGTGGTTCAAGCACAAGGGCAGGTAGACAGGCTGACAGATGCTATTAATGCGTATTTGATAGTCCATTGTTCTATAGTTGTTTCCCCTCTCCACCCAGCTAAATGGTTATTGATTAATCAGCCTGATCTATTGCTCTCCTACAGTGCTGATCGGCCGCTCGTGTCTCGCAGATGGAGGGCTGTTATCGATCCTGTACAAATGACAAAAGACCACCAAGAATTATTAAAACACAACAACTCTGTCTCTCACTTCCTTGGCTTTTCTCTGTCTATCTCGCTCTGTCCGTCAGCCGCTCTCTCCCTACAGCGCCAGCTCTTAATGAATTTTATTGAGTGGAGCAGGAGAGTTCAGGCCGAGTCCATTTGCGCACTATTAGACTGTAAAAATCCTTTACTTTCTTTTGACGTCGACGTTTTCCTCCTCAGCTTTTTGTCTTCCTCTTTAATAGTTCACTGTGGTGCTCAAAAGGGAATGGAAAGCACTTTGTACACGAAACTCCTCGACCGCTGGAATAAATTTGGGGGAAATGAAATCCTCTCAGCACTTCTCACTTGGAGGAAAAGTAATTTGCGAGTTGTTGAGAGAAGATGTGAACACGTGCTGAATTTGTACTATCACCAGAACAAAGTAAATATGTGGTAATTTAATCAACTTTTTATGCCTCCTTTGAGTCTGACACTGACAGTAAATGTTCCATAGGTATTTAAAGATCAATAAACGCTTTAGAAAACCTCACACGGAAATTATTTTTATCATAGTTACTATTTGAATATCCACCGTCTTATTTGGTATATTTTGTTAATTTTGTTTGCAATGTCCCTATAATGGAAAGAAAACAGCTAAACCTCATTTAGTTGAACATGTAGATTAAACTACAAAGAGCCCTACAATCAGTCACAATTCAAATGATATATCTGGGTGTATTATTGCATCATTTCACTGAACCAGGCTGTAAACAAGAGTCATAATTTAGTTTTTTTATTGTCCGAACAATGAAATACTCCCAGTAAGTGTTCACATTAGAAATAAATCAAACACTCTGTTAGTATTTGATGGACTGCGTGGGATATTCGTAAAACCCTTTAAATTGTGTTTTTTGATAACTGAAGAACCAAATAGTGTAATTAAAGGGTGGTCCATCCATTGGTGTAGCGACTATTATAAGTGAAGGTTTATAAGAAAACAAAAAAAATATTTTTTTAGTTTCTTGAGGAAGTCTAAGTTCAAATGCCTCCTATGCCCTTGAGTCTATCCTTACGTTTAAAGTACAAAATCATGCGTTTTGAGATTAATTAGCTTTGCTCTGTTGATAATTTCCTGCAGCAAATAAACTCCTGCCTCACAGGAAATTCCATCCATCCTTTCTGTGTGGAGTTTGCATGTTCTCCCTGTGTCTGTGTAGGCTTCATCCAGTTTCCATTACCACCAAAAACATGAGTAATATAGAACTATAGATGGAAATTAGCTGTTAAGCTATTGTACGCTGTCCTAAAAAAATAAACTCTTCTAAACTCTTACTACATAACACCATTATTTCATTCCCACCAGTACATGTGTGAGATTTACATTAAGCACTTGTTGATTTAACAGCTTGACAAAATCTTGTTACTGCAACATAATGGATTTTATGCAAAGAAAAAGAATGTTCATAGCCATCAAGGCTGACTGCGAATTGGAAAAAAAAGAAAGACATGACAACAAAAAGCAACATTTTATCTGACAACAAGGCTCACATTGTTGCAGCTGACAGAACGGAGTCCAGATGGTCCCTGAAGGGGGATGCTTTGGGGAAGGAGGGGGGGGGGTGAGACAGACGCGCATGCATGTAAATGTGTTTTATAAGGTGTGTACATGCATCTGCGTATATATAGGCAAAGAGGTGTAGGAGGGTGTAGCGAGAGTGTAATCTACTGTATGTTTCGAGATATTTATGTGAGAGGGACATCTGCCGCGCCCCTCCGTGCCCCTTTCTCGTCCCACACACACATCCTGTCCTTCTGTCTGAGAGAAAATGCGCGCCAGTGTGTTGTGGCATGTGCTACTAGTTTCTTAAAAAGCTGCGTTCTTGTATCTTCGTGTGTGCATCTGACAGCCCTTTTGCCAGATGGGAGCTGTGCTGTTTGAGCTTTTAACTGTATATCCAAAGGTTTGAATGGCGTTTCTTTTATATATATATTGTTTCTTTAAATGGATTTCTGCCTCTCAAGGTGCCTGAACTAAAGTTTTGTTATTGTTGTTTTAAGCTATTTACTGGAACATGAGTCCAAAACCATACCACACACCTAGTATGTCTATTTCTCTAAATATACCTCAGTATTTAATAATTCATATTATTTATTTCACAACTGAGTTACTTGTATTTACAAAATATAGTCTCCTCACTCGGCTCACTGGACTGGGAAATATACTGTGGGAGATTTTCTCAGGTAATCCAGATGAAGATCTTAAGCAGGAGCTGCAAGCTGAGTGTGAAGTAAACACAGCTACCTCTGCATCAATATGTGCTTTTCTGGGTTTAAATGCAAGTGTGGTATTATTCTAAACTTTATAATGATGTACAATGAGCTCTTTTTATTTTATTTTGCCCAGCCTGTCAGTGCCACACTAATGGATCTGTATCTGAAGTGTGCAACAAGGAGACTGGCCAGTGTCACTGCAGAGAAAACGTAGTTGGACGACAGTGTGGTGAGTGTACGGTAAGTACTAAGACCAAGTGATTTCGGAAAGCTGCTGATGTTTAGACTACATACTTACTTAAGGCCGATCGAGCCATGTTTCGCAGTGTCTCAGTGGTAGAGCGGTCGTCCTTCAACCGGAAGGTCCATTATTTTGATGGTTAATGTATTGCCCTCAGTGGACAGATGTCAGCACACTCCACAAAAGCGGTGACACAGACACAAAACCATGTACTGCTATAAATGGGGCCATTGAAAAATACAAATACTTAGCATCTAAAATGTTGGCCACTTGTAGTTCAATTTAAGTTTATTGCTGCGTTCAGACAGGAGAAAGTTCTTGGCCATATGAATAGTAAGTTAAGAGATTTTAAAGATGTTGAAGAGATTTAAAATAGTCATATGTCAAAATTAATGTAAATAACACACAGTTAGATAAAACATAGATAATGTTAAGCCAATGTTGCTTCTGTATGATTCTTCAAAGTGGAAGTGTGCTGAGAATTAAGTAAAGTCAGCAATCCTTAAGTATGAGATAAAATATCATTACATCACTATTTCATTTTTACCTCAACTTACAGTCTTCCTCTGTATTTGTCCCGCTCATCAAATGCCTGGTCCCTTATGTACTCTTCTCCACATTCACTTGACTTGTCCCAGCCGAATTGCTGGTGGGATGCTGAGAGTCAGGAGTGTGTGGCTTGCCGCTGCAGCCCCCACGGGTCTATGTCCCATCGCTGTGACGTGGAGGGCCGCTGCATCTGTCGGCCCGGCTATGTGGGCCATCGCTGCGATCTGCGGCGCCAGGGCTACGAGAGGCGGGAGACGCGCCGACCTGTGGAGCGTGTCCCGGTGGAGGCTGTGAAGCAGAGATGGGGAGGGTTGACACGCACTGGGGGCTGTCCCAGGGGGGCGTACAGGCCCAGCACAGGGGTAACACACTGCATAAAAAGTGGTGTGTTAAGAATTGGCATGGATTGGAGTGCAGACGTTTTGTTGCTAACACCTGAAGTACGCAGTAAGACTAACGACTCACCTGTGCCTAACGACTCTCACATCAGGAGTCACACTGTCCTTTCAGAGCTAACGACTATGAGACCAGAACAGCCTGGTCCTGTCAGAGTTAGTTTCAGGTTATACCCGTCCCTCCAGAGATATAATCTCATCTCTCATATCAGTTGATCTCAGAATTGACAAAGTCACTTGGACAAGAGATGAAACGTTTTCACCTTTGAAAAACTAAGTCCAGATGCCTTTGCTTTAACCTTTTCTTCATGACCTGGATGACTGAGAACCTTCACAGACGTTTTGATGTTACCTTTGTAACAAACCTAAAGTTATACATTAACAACATACAGATATAAGATTTTCAGTGATTGTAGATTTTACAGTTTGAGGTATTGTGCATGAAATAATCAGTGGTGGACGAAGTACACAAACCAAGTACTTGAGTCAAAGTACAGATACACTAGGTAAAATATTACTTCAGTAAAAGTAAAAGTACTCCCTTTTAACTTTCACTTGAGTAAAAGTACAAAAGTATTTGCCTTCAAATGTACTTAAGTATCCAAGTACTAGGCTATAATGCCCATATAATTTTTGTCAGTCTCTTGCCCCCTTTAGGCGCCAGGGTTTATTAAAAAAATACAGATTTTTTAGATCCAAATTTCAAAAGGCTGTGGTTTGAAAATGATATGAGATAGAGTCCTACTCTAAACTACAAAAATGTCAGGTATGACCCAAAGTATTTAAGTAAATAAAATTTAAGCATCTAATTTGCATCTAATTGCATACCATGACATTATATATTGGCGGTTATGTTTTTTTCAGTAAATACACACTAATAAAAATATTAGAATAGTTTTTTCTTTTCTGAAATAAAGAATAACTACAACTTCTAATAAACCATAACTAGTAAAACGTATGCAAATAGTTATGAGAAATATACACATGTACTGTATGTGTGTGGTTGCAGTTGCTTAATCTTTTCTTATCCATCCATGTGGCATAGTTAGTAGTTTTTAGAGTGGGACCTCTCATAAAGCACAGCACACAGCCATCACTTTTATTACGATCGCTGCTTTGATTAGCGCATTCTCTCTGACTATGTTTACCCGTGCCTCTTCCTCCTCGACTGGGTAAAGTGTCAGGATGACCAACACGTATTTGTCCCAAACAGCATTATTGCCGAAACTCCCTGTCACTACCGCGGCCACGCCGAGTAGGCTACACACGCCCCGGCTTCTATCACCTGTGCTAAAGGTAAAGCTGCAGGTGCTACGCACACGGCTTCCTTTACAACATCCCCTCACGACTAGTTTCCTCCCGTTTCTTTCACTGATGTTTGGTAAAATGTGGGAAAAACAGCGTGTGCTTTATGAGAGACGCTGAGAAAGGCACGAGCAGCGGCTCCGCTGTCCAAGTTACACACAATGAGGCGTCTATTGAGCCGGTCTTGACACTCCCACTGAGACGCGTCTTTGAGGTCTTCTTCTACAAAAATATTTAACGGAAACACAGAACGACTAATTTTGCAAAATGTACTTGAGTAAAAGTAAGATATTTGACGTTGAAATGTAGTGAAGTTAAAGTAAAAAGTATCCTAATGGAAATACTTAGTAAAGTACAGATATAAGATTTTCAAGTACAGTAGATTTTACATTTGAGTATTGTCCACCACTGGAAATAATTGTGTGTTGTAAGCATTTAAATAAAGTTCCATTTCCATGTTTTTAATGAATTGGAAAAGCATGGCTTTTGGGTGAAAGTGATTTTTGTAGGTTGTTTTTTTAGGTGGGTTCAAATCCCTGGCATGTGGTTTCCAGGTTTTGTCCATTTGTGCAAAGATACGCATTACTTGGTCAACTGGCAAATGTGAATTACCTTTAGGTTTACAAATCTGAGTGAGAGGGTGAGACTGTGTTGTCAAGTTATCTCACTCAATCCCAAAGTCAGACAAAACTGACAATTACAAGACAAGAAAAGAACATAAGTTATCAGTAAGACATTGTTGTGCTTTAATTTAGTGGATTCACATTTATCCTACATTTGAGTCTTTTTGTCTGCCCTTGATTGCTGTAAAGCTGTTATCACTCACTAATGTTGCATGCTTTGCTCCTGTATTTGAGTTAATAGTGTCTGGCTTGCTCTCTGAAGATCTCTTTTTCTTTTTTTACCTCAGTTCATATCCTCTTCTCTTTGCAGCCTGAGACCCATGGCATCAGCACCAGAGGCATGTGCATCCCGTGTCATTGTAACTCTTTTGGGTCCAAGTCGTTTGACTGTGATGAAAGTGGCCAGTGTCGTTGTCAACCCGAGTCCAGCGGCTCTAAATGTGACCGCTGCACAAGAGGCTTCTTCAACTTCCAGGAGGGCGGCTGCACGCGTAAGCACGTTTGTCTGCTATGTGTTGCATCTAACGTGTATTTTGCAGTGTAGATAAGAAATGGCATATCTTGTCAAATAAACAGTCAACACATGATGAGAGGAGAGAAACTGTCTTAGGAAGCAACAGTGATGAAAGAAGATAAATGTAATCTAAAAAGTAGTAAAGATATGAAATGATGCCAAAAGAAACTGTCACTGATTCATACAAATGTCTTTGAAGACAAATCTCTGTCTGGCTAAAAAAGCTCATTATTTGCCTGATATTTAGAAAAGAAGTCTTATTATAAATCAGGTACCTAATGTTTTACAAACTGTATGTGTTTGAATAACCTTTTTCCATCAGTTTAGTTATGGCTCCATCACATTCATTATATACAGTAAATACAATATAATTCTATGCTGCAGCTACATAGAACATTCTTGTAACCCTAACCCTACTCTTTCATCCATATTGTCCAATCCTAATCCTTTGGGCAATCCTAAGGCCCAAAGCTGCTGGGATAGGCTCCAGTCACCAGTGACCCTAACAGGACTAAGAGGAAGAATATGAATGAATCTTTTCTATTAGTTACCTAAACCTAGACTAAAAACTAGACTCTCAAAGATCAAGCACTTTGGTTTCTCAGTTTAGTTTTCTGTTAAAGCAAAGTAACTTTAACAAAACGAGTCACACAATGTGATTTTACACACAAGATTTTAAGAATAAATGTGACAATCTTGAATAATTCTGACTTTGCAGTGACAGTGTTTCTTTTTAAAACCAGAACAAACAACTTCAAATTAAGGTGAACAGCTATAGCTACAAGTAGTTTAAACTAAAGACTGTGAAGGTGCAATATATATATCTTTTATTTTGAAATGTTCATTAATAGACCATATGCTCTTCTTGACCAAAAAAACAAAAACAAAAACAAAACCAGACAGCAGATGATCCAAATTTTAAACAACAATTGATATTTTCCAAAAGCACAAGAACCACCGCTAAGAATTGCTTTTCCCACACGTTCTTAGGCAATATATTATTGATGCCAGCTAATATTGACAGCCAGGAAGCTCAGAAATAAGTAATAAGAGTCAGAGTAGTACAGCACAAAGGAAAGATCATAGAGGGAATTATGTGCTTTGATTGATCTGAGCTCACTGTTGTGATACAAGGGTCAGGTTGTGCGAGTAATACACTGCCGGTGTAAAAGAAATGAACAACACACAGGTCAGAAAATAAATATAACATCAAATGAGATCTCAGAGCAACAAATAATGAAAATAATGAAACTTTGAACTTGAAAAATGTCAAGTTAATGTCATATTTAACTTCAATATGAATGCAAAATATAAATTAGGATAAAGAGATAATGTTCTTACTGACAACGCCTAATGTCGTCGTCTTGTCTTTTTAAATCACCACAGCGTGTGATTGCAGTCACGTGGGGGACAACTGTGACGCCACTACGGGCCAGTGTATCTGCCCGCCCAACACTTTGGGTGAGAGGTGTGACCGCTGCGCCCCCAACCACTGGAGCCACGACATCATCACGGGCTGCAAGGTGAGGACTGCTTCAACCAAGACCAAACCTGCAACAATAAAATTCTATACAATACTTTTATCTTAGCCATTATCTGCAAACAGTTCCCTTTATCCACTTCTGTTCCCTGCTTTTGTTTACACAGCTTTCTCATCTCAATTTCTCTCTCTTTATCACCTCCTCTGCGAAGTTTTTAATACAACTGTTCAAAGTGTTTTGGAAGCAATCTCTGTGCTGCAACTATCTCCCCCAAAAGCCTGTGAGGCTGCAATAACAGTAAACTATTAGAAGCAGACTAAAAGCAATTAGAGACTTGACATAAAAGCGCTGTGAGTCTGGCTTTAGCAACAAATTGATCCAGGAGAGGATGTCGGGGTAAGAAAAGTATTCTGCAACTGATCTAACACGAGCAGTACAAAGAGAAGCTAAAAGGTACAAAAGACAAGAGAACAAAGAGAGATTCACACAAGTAGAAACTAGATCAAAACAGTCAATGAAACAAGATAATCCCACAAAGAAAGGTGTTAGTATGTGAAATATTTAAGTAATGGGAATAAAAATATAGCCTTGAAGCCAGAATAGACCGGAACGAATGATCCAAAACAACTAAACAACAACAACAAAAAAAAAAAAGAAAAAGAGGCCTTTGGCCAAGATTATGTTTGTTTAACAGACTGCTATTATTTTATTTCAACAGTTCTTCCCAGTCTTCCAGATGGCAAATGCACCATTTTGTTTCATAATTATGACTATAGCGTTTGTGCATATTTTACCTTACAGCTATAACTGCACCAGTCTGGCTTTATCTCTCATTAAATAAAATCAAATCTTGCCTATTCAGCAATTTTCTTTAATTTCTCCAAAACTTGTATCATTCCTAAAGTTTTTTTATGTTTTTAAATGTCTGTAGGAGTGTGGCTGCAACGTGATTGGCTCCGTGACTCAACAGTGTAACGTCAACACTGGCTGCTGCATGTGCCGTGAAGCCTTCAGAGGAGAGAAGTGTAACGAGTGTCAGATCGGATACAGAGACTTTCCACAGGTACATTCATATTAATAGAAAATTAACACTTGCAAATACGTAAGAACATGGGAGCCCCCGGTTTGAATCTCGGACAGGTATTTTGCCCATCGCCCTGTTTCCTGGCAACCTACTGTCAATGTCTGTAAAGGCAAACAGCCCCAAAAAATAAAGAAATAAAATAAGAAAAAAAGACAGTGGAACATATTCTCTAAAAGGAGTATTTGTCTAAAAATGAATAAACCAAATGTTTTGATCCACATAAATAAAAAGGTATGTTTTGTTCAAAGTTAATATATTAATTTATTTTTGCACCGGTTGAGTTGAATAAAAAGGTGCCTTAGTTGAGGCTTAGTCTGCTCCTACAATTCATGATTAAATGAAAATTTGTAAGAAAAAAATGTTAGAAAAACTGTACTTTAGAAAAAGAAATCACCTTCTAACCTCTAATTGTCAATTGTGAATTGTGTTTTTCTTGAATGTTAATTTAACTGTTTGAAAAGGAAAGGCAGCAGGGTATCTGTAATTAAAATACCATTTGTGAATAATAAAATCAAGTGTAGCACAAAAGTCACAAAGCTGCTCTGTTGAAGTTTCAGTGTTTTACATAAAAATACGTTTCACTCAGTTTTGAAACTTACATTAAAACCTGACTTGACAGAGGTTGCAGGACGAAAGATAATGTCATCATTTTCATTTAGCAGTGACAGTTTATGGTTTGGTGAAGCATAAAGCACAGGACACACTCTGGGTCTGTTTTGATGGTGATAACAGAGTTTTTGGCTGTTGAGTCTGTCCGTCTTTCCCCACAGTGTATACAGTGCCAGTGTAACGTTGCCGGATCAGACAGAGAGACATGTGACCTGGAGAGAGGGGTGTGTGGCTGCGCCGACCGGACCGGGAAGTGCAACTGCAAGGTACACACCGCAAAAAAAAAGAGAGACATGCAATATCTACAGGAATAAATGGTATTTTAAAACTATTAATATTAATAATTGCATTTTTTTTGTTCTTTGTAGATGCAGAAATTGTTCTGTATGAATTTCTCAGACCAATATGTTCAATTTTTACATTAATATTTGTTACCCTAAAGTTTGAATAATCTGCCTTTATTCTGCCTGGCAACACACATACAGACATTAAACAGAATTTAAAGGAACAAGAATGGTATAGTATTTAAATGATTTGTACTTTATTGATTAAGAAAATCATGACAAGAGATAGATCTGCATCTGTGGTGTGCGTGAGGGTTATTCTGAACAAAGCTGTGTATGTATGAGTTCTGATTTTTATAAATGTATTGAAGTGCTTTTTTATCAGTATAAACTTCACAGCCTTATCTTAGTCACATAAATTTACATCACTATTACAGCTGTTACTTTTAGGGAACTTGCTTAATTCCCTTGTTTTATGAACATGTTTAATGACAGACATCTTGTAGTTATTTTTATGATTTATTCCTAACTTTAGTTCTGTCTATTCTGGCTCACTGTTCACACAAGGGAGGACCACTGATGGTACAATGTAAAATAATTTTATCTAGCTTATAGTTGATTATTTCAGTTAATTCTATAAACGTATTAGTTACTGATACCTTAAGTGAAGCACATTGCATAAGGTCTGGCTAAGCTCAGATCCCAAAGACAGTGACAGAAGTCTGTTTTCAGTCTTATCAAGTTTTGATTTTCTCAATGATCATTGTGAGCATGTAGGAGGTCTTTCAAACAACTCTGCTTGTCTCTCTTCAGCTGTTAAACTCATTTCTAATAAAAGGAATTATCAAACACCTCAGTGTATAATTAAAATATAGTACTTTTATGACAGCCGTTAAGCTTTACATGAACTAAAGCTGACTAAAATATTTCTTCACACCTCTCTACTGCGCCTTAGCCACTCACCAGCGGGACTTTTGACAGCGCTGCACATTAATTGGATGATGTTTTGTTGACAGCACTGAAAGGCTTTTTCTTAGCACATAGTGGTGTAAAATACAGGCCTGTCCAGCGTCCCGTTTTAGACCAGTCAGCTCTCAGCTTATTTACTCTGCTCAAAATGTAAACATTTGGTGGAGTGAGGCTCATTTCTGTCTCAGTGCTGCTCTGTGTGCTGCATGTACTTTAGTCACAGAAATGTGTCAGAAAGTTAGGGTCGTTATCACTTATTCAAGTTATGCAAATAACAATGTAACACAATTTACATTAGAAACTTTAACATTTGAGGCCTATCCATTTACTCCGCTCTGACGTTCTCTAATTTGCTTTGTTTTAGGTTAATGTGCAAGGAGACAACTGTGACCGCTGCAAACAAGACACTTTTGGGCTTTCAGTTCAAAATCCACTGGGCTGCAGCAAGTGTTACTGCTATGGACTGACACACACCTGCACTGAGGCACAGGGGCTCATCAGGATGTGGGTAAGTATAGACAACAAACGCTTTTTACAGTACATGAACAATACAAAGCCCTCCGCATGAACCAAACGTTTGCACTTAAAACATCTGTTTATACCAGGGGTGGGCAAACTAAGGCTCGAGGGCCACATGCGGCCCGTTGGGCTGTTCAATGTGACCCGCCAAGCATTTACTTATTTATTGATGATTAAACACAGCATATATTTTGCCTCTTTCTTCAATATTTTGCAGCAATCAGTTGATTGCACTAAACAATATACTCCAAACTAAATACCTTTCCTATAGGCAAAATAAACGTGTTTTTATTGAGCATAAGTGAGTTCCCTGTGTTGGCCGGGCCCTCTACAAGAGTTCCATGTTCTAATGTGGCCCTGGGGAAAAATAATTGACCACCCCTGGTTTATACTATTTAATATCTGTTTTCATGTTTTTCTTTCACTATCAGACCCTACTGTTAATATTATTTTAAACAACACATATTGAGAAAATTTTATTTAGACCATATTAATAAGTAAACATCTCTGTGTGTATCTTTGCTACTTAAGGCTTTTATCTCTTACCACAGAGAGGATCTTAGCAGTAGTTTATAGGAAGTTGTGGCAGAATCCAAGCTTTGAAAAGCCATTTGACAGCTGCAGCTGAGTCCAGTGTAAACGCTGTGTCCTTCAGGAATCATCAACCCTAATTTTTGAAAATATTTAGCCATCTGATTACTAAAATAATATAATCCATTTTGTATAGGACAAGGCAATGCACAACATTAAAAGATACAGTATATTATGATATTTTGATACGGGATGAAACATTTATTTTAATGTTGTACGAGTGAGTTAATGTATACTATCCATATTGTCCAGCCCCAAATTGAAAGCATGCCTGTTTTTGGTTTATTGTAAATATGAAAGTACTGACTCATTGGTCAGTTGTTTAAAGGTCTTCAGAAACCAAAAGGCTGGTGAAAGCAGCGTCTCCTTGGTAACCATAGTGGTGTTTTAGTTCATAGTGTATTGAAAAAGGTTTCATTTGAACGACAAACATTCACTTCATTTATTGTTGACAGAGAGAGAGGCAGAGAGAGAGAAGGGATCGGAGAGAGAAATGGAGGGTTTATTGGAAAGAGGCAGATTTTCTCTGAACCACTGAGTCGTGAGATTACACTGAGTGGAAAGGAGCCCATAGACACACACACAGTCCCCATATCTCAGCACACACACTGTTACATACATACCTTCATAATAATCAGAAAGACACATTATGGAGAAGTT
Source organism: Perccottus glenii (assembly GCA_024416835.2). Classification (NCBI taxonomy): domain Eukaryota; kingdom Metazoa; phylum Chordata; class Actinopteri; order Gobiiformes; family Odontobutidae; genus Perccottus; species Perccottus glenii. The sequence continues at coordinate 7,849,009 of CM044564.2, read as the reverse complement.
CTCCCGGAGGACTGAGTGTTTTAACATTTACATAAAGTTTCCAGGGGTGTTCGTCTTTGTGTGTGAAGAGAAACAACATGTTATTGTAAAGGAAGGACTTTTACAAGATAAAAGAAATGTGAATAGTCTCTGAGAAGACGATTATGTGCCTTTTTGATGACTACTTGTGACCTATGACCTATTAAGTTTTTAATTGTGTCAAAGTTACAACCATGTCATTTTACATTACCTGTTGCAGAATGTAAATGAGGAGATGCTGATTTCCAGAGGTTTCCGCATCAGAGTTTGCACAAAACCAAGAGAATTTGACATTATTGTAAAGCTACACTACATAACATTTCATCTGAAAATCATAAAAGTCTGTAGCCTTAGAGTCAAATTTCTCCAACATAAAAAATTAAGGATAACCGTTCTGTTATAAATACAGTAATCCATTCCATCTCTCTTTACAAAAGAGAGACACAAGTCTTTTACTCAAAGCAAATACAGAAAGTAATTGTTCTTTGATAAGATTGAAAATAAACAGGAAAAAAAGGACACTGAGCAAATGGACCCAAGCCAGAATCTACTTTAAAGATATTCTACCATACGTACATTTAAAGCTTGCCTTATATTTCTAGGTTTAGTGTTAGACCAATGTGATCCTACAGTGTACAGTGCCAATAATTATCTCGTTTGTTTTCCTTTTTTTCTATTTGTGTTTTTTTTTTTTTGTATCTGGCTTGCCAGGTTAGACATATGCTGCGTTGGAATAGACACTTTCTCTATTGGTGGTCATTACTTTCTTGTTGACATTAGTGTAGACCAAATGTAAATGCCAAATACACAGGGAGACCCGGGTATCTTGCGCAGGTCATTGCCCAATGTTATTACCCTCTCTTTTCCCGTTTCCTATCCATCTAAAGTCTATCCAATAAAGGCATAAAGGCCAATAAATATCTTAAACCTAAAGAAATGCCCATTTAAATAAACGATAACCAAAGTACAAAACAAGTGTTCTAATAGGTTTCAGTTTAAAAGCTGTACATTATGTGAGGATTTTTCATTACTTTATTGTGACAACCCAAGTGCTGTTATGAATGAATGTGCCTTTATCCTGTCTCTAACCCAAAGTGTCCTAACTACAGAAGCTAAACAGATTTCCCCTCTATATTTTCAACAAAAGAACTCTCCTATAAATCCGCTGTTATTCACCTCACAATATCCCCTCCAATGCTGCTGGACTTCAGCGACAGAAATAGCGATTCAAGCCCCAGACCATAAATCTATCTTTAAATCGCACCATTCAACCACAACCCACAGTCAATAATAAAACCTGATATTATTCAAGTAATATTGAAATATCAACACATAAAGTGCTATGCACAGAGAAAGATTGAAGAAAAAGGACTAGAAATACACACGGCTGGTAATAACTCAGATATTATTCACATTTCAAAGAGCAGGAGTCAAAGTGACACCAGTAGCATTACCATATTACATTATCATAGCCATTCGTACTCTAAAACAAATATCACACATAAAAGTGGATCACCTGCAAATGACTCAGTTGCATTTGCTTTAATATTGACTTCTAACTATAAAAGACATTCCCTTCATAAGCTAAAGTCCATTCAGCACAAGCCAGTTATCTGTAGATTTTATAACTAACGGCGGACTTAAATACATCAAATAGGACAACTCATAAAGTTAATCAACGCCGATAATTAAACTGACAGGGCAAATTGTTAGATGCATAATATGTTGGGTTAGATGTTTCTGATTTAATAGCTCACAGAAGAAAGAAAAATGGAGCAAGCAGGTGGTTAGAGTTCCTTCCAAAACCAGAGTTAAACTGGATTTGACATTTTTGTGCTAATTAGTTCGGAGCATTAGGCAGAGTTTTTTATGTTACATTCAGGCTAGTTATACTTGTATTGCTTGTGTTTTTTTAGTGGGTTTAAAAGAAACAAACTCTAGTTATTAACATTTTTTATTGCATACTTGGGATTAAAATAATAATCAGTTTTGATTATATTACAGCAGTGCAGCGTTCGTTTCCTTTCCCCTACTGAGATTCCTTTTAATTAATTGTGTCCTTATTCTGTTGCTATAGTTAACGCTGCGGCAGGAGCAGACGGTGCTCCCCCTTGTGGACAAGTCCAACACAATGGAGACCAAAAGAGGAGTAAGCTTCCAGCATCCTGAGATCCTGGCCCACGCTGAGCTGGTCACTTCAGTCCTCACTGAGCCCTACTACTGGAAACTCCCAGAGCAGTTCAGAGGCTCTATGGTAACACACGTTCAGACCTGTCTTTTCAAATGGAGAGTACATCTAGAGCTACCTCCATAAAAATGATGTGGAGTGTAAATGAAGAAATGCAACAAACGTTAAACTGATGTTAAGTGCAAGCAACAATTCAGCATATCTCATTCTTTGCATCCTTCTCCAGATCACAGCGTACGGCGGTCAGCTCAAATACGCGGTGTACTACGAGGCCAGAGACGAGACCGGCCCTTCATCATATGAGCCTCAGGTCATTGTTAAAGGCGGGCCTAATCACAACGTAGTGATGACACGCCACGTACCAGGACTCCAGATTGGTCAGCTCACCCGTCATGAGATCGACATGACAGAGGTAATGAAGAGTTTTAGGAGAAAAGTGGAAAATGAAAGTTAAAGCTCTGAGATCTACTTAACTTGTTTCGATGTGTGTCTGTGTGTGTGCAGCATGAGTGGAGGTTTGCAGATGGCAGGTCCATGACTCGAGAGGACTTCATGGACATTTTGTTCTATGTGGACCACATCCTAATTAAAGCGTCACATGGCAACTTGATGAGACACAGCCGGTAAAGATGCTCTCGCACACATTGTAACACTTTTGGCCAATATTTAAAAGGTGATTTTGACAGCTCAACAAATGTTATATCTACTAACAGTTGAATGGATTTTTTGTCAGAATACACCTATCTGTATACTTCTAGACAAATGTGAAAAAACTTTGTGAATTTTACGATTACTGCATGCTCTAATGAGGCATTTTGTTGTTTGGCAGTATTTCAGAAATCACTTTAACTGTGGCAGAGGAAGGCCGACCAACCAAAGAAAGTGAGAAAGCTCATCAGATAGAAAACTGCGACTGTCCACTTGGATACTCAGGACTTTCTTGTGAGGTGTGCAAACTATTAAAGCCACTTAATCGAAGACAAATGTTGTACAATGCCATAACTCTTTAAATAGAATGATATTACTGATTGAATGGAGAACTTATTTGAGTCAATGCTTGGTGCCAGCTTAACATTGTGCAAATGTCACAGCCTAGGACCTCACCCATTTCCAATTTACATTTAGTGGTGACTTTTAAGCCGTTGCGACTTCTTTCAGGCTCTCCTGTTTGCTGTTTCATTATTATAGTTTTTTTTTCTTTTTGCTTTCTTAGCGGGGATTAAGCCGACCCTCATCGTTTCCTTCACTGACTTCTGATTTTGTCGACGCACTTGACTTTCAGCTGCGTCCGGCTCCTCTCTTAAGCCACAGAGAATGTAAAGCAGTGACTCAATCATTAAGTTTGATGAGGATTTTGTAGGGACAGCTTCTAATACAAGGTGGCAATAGTTTCCCTAAACAAAAAGGCGTGAGACTCATTTGGATATTATTGCCTATAACAAGTTTCAACTCTATTTTCATCTTCAACTTTTTGTCAATCCATATTATATTTTTGAAACTTCATATAAAATCTCTGGATACTTTTAAAGAAGCGTCCAATGGAAAACCCAAATGGTAGCTAAACTTGAAAAGTTCAGGTCGTTTAGGGCTTGCTTGACAGATGGCCGTTCTATTTGTAGCTGGCGTCGTTGTTAATAAAGTATTTTTAAACGGGCGTTTAGTGCTAGCAGAGGGAACAGATGGCTCTTTAAATGGACTCCATTAATTATTACTGAACAGGAGAGAGAGGCGGAGAGAGTTACCTTCATGTGTGTACACCAGCTATAGGGCGAGGTGGTGCATGTGCTCAAAAGTTACTGAGGGGAATAACTCTTAATTGTATGTGTGCATCGTCGGGAGTAAAGGCAACAGTTGCATAGCATAGAAACAATTACAGATGATTATACCTTTCTCCAGTGAATGTATTTGTAATTTGAGTCATTATAAAGTGTAAAACTTTTTTAACTGGTTAAAACTGGTTGGGCGGTTGTAATAGTCCTTATTTTCATTCTCTTTGTGTGTGTAGGAGTGTGCGGCAGGTTTTTACCGCCTCCGTAGTGGTTCCCTGGCATCTGCTCCGGCGTCCAGAGTGCCTACTGCTGCCGGCATGGGCAGCTGTGTTCAGTGCCAGTGCAGCGGGCACTCTTCCACCTGTGACCCTGAGACGTCCATATGCCAGGTACGTGTGTGTGGGAATGTGGGGGGGTCTCCTGCCTCTGGAGACCTTCATACAGCCATATGTCAGGGAGCTTCTGGAGAGAAAAGAGGAAAGGCCTGTGTGCTGGGAGGATGTCAGAGACTGTAATTAGCCCTGCAATAATTAACGACCCAAGGTTCAGTCTTTTTCTTTGGTGTAATTTCCCCTCCTTTATACATCTACACCTCTGATAAAAAAGATCAGAAGTTTTATTAAAATATGGTGAATGTTTAATATTACAATTATGGAATTATAACAAGAGCTTTAGTCCCACATAAATGTTTAGATATAGATTATTCTAAGCATTTGCTGTTATTGTGACATTTAATAAGAGAAAGATATATCGAGGCGGCAGTCCCCAAACCCGGTGGTGGACACTGGACGTAAGGGATGCCGTCAACCTGAGAAGGAGTCCTATCAGGCCTGGCTGGCCTGTGGGACTCCTGAGGTAGCCCAAGCGGACTGCAGCCCAGGTGGTTGTGGAGGCAAAAACCCAGGCCTGGGAGGAGTTCTGTTGGCCTCAAAGAGTTTCTGACAAAATGTCCGGCGCCTCAGGAGGGGAAGCAGTATCCTACCACCACTGTTTACGATGGAAGTGGGAATCTGCTGACTTTAACTGGCGAGGTTGTCGGACAGTGGAAATACTTTGAGTATCTTCCCACCGACACGTCTTCAGGAATCAGAGGCCAAGGGCTCAGAGTTGGATTAGTCCCTCACCCAAGCTGAAGTCACTGAGGTAGTTAGGAAGCTCCTCGGTGGCAAGGCACCGGAGGTGGATGAGATTCGCCTTGAGTACCTCAAGTCTCTGGATGTTGTGGGGCTGTCTTGGCTGACACTGAAATGGTCTGGGGACAGTACCTCTGGACTGGCAGACCGGAGTGGACCGGTCCCCCTTTTTAGGAAAGGAGACCGAAGGGTGTGTTCCAACTACAGGGTGATCTATATCTCTCGGCTGGCCTGGGAATGCCTCGGTATTCCGCTGGGAAAGAGCTGGAGGAAGTGTCTAGGGGGAGGGAAGTCGAAGCATCTCTGCGTACACTGCTGCCCCAGCGGCCTGGCCCCCGATAAGCAGAAGAAAAAGTATGGATGGATAATATATCTGTTGAACTGATGGAAGCTAGAATGACTGGGGGGTTATGATTAAAGTTAGGCACTAACTAAAGTTTACCCCTCTTTTACCGGTAATTTATTGACAGTAACAAAGTGGGCTATACTGTAGGACAGTGCATAAAGACTAAAATCTTAGGTTGTACAAATTTAGTCCAAATATAACACCAATTCAAGCATTTCTGAACGTCTCCAGTTGTGTTACTTTTGCCACTTGTAGTCGTGTTGTGTGAAATTTTTGCTCCTTGTCCAAATTGTTCTTCACGAAACCGGTCCACTCATGTCAGTTGTCAGCTGTTAGTCACTTTCACCCTTTTCTCAATTTGGACACTTCTAAGCAGTACTCCATCTGACAAAGTGTTGGCGGTCAAACGCTAAACATAGGTCACTGCTTGGATTTGATCTGTACAAAGTATGGAACAATTAAACAATTTTATATTCCCCAAGGACTGTAAACTGACGGTCTTAACATTGTTTAGCAGCCTTTTATTGCTGTATTTTAGCCTCTTGTTTCTTTGTGCCAATTTGTTTCCCCCATCTTCAGCACTCTTCTTTTCTGTTTGATTTGTCTCTCCCTGCCTCCCAGGCATTTTTACCGCACCCAATTCCATCTCGCTCAGTCTAACAGCATCATTAGCATTTTCTAACAGAGCAGGCTAAATTGAAAATGCTAAACATGTTTGTTTCTGTTGTAATTATCGGTAACGAGGAACACAGGAAGTTAATGGAAATGACTTGTCCTCGTTAAGAGCCAACTTCCTGTTGCACTGATTGAAATTCCTGTTCAGACAAATAAGACGAAGGCATAAGAAAAGGCCCCGGGGATACGAAGAGAAGTGCCTGAGACTGTACACTTTGTTATGTATTGTGTGTGGGTTGAGTGGGTGCAATCTTTGTGTCTGACTTTTTTCTATGTAAATGCATTCAAAAAGCGGAAGTATTTATTGTAATCATCATCTTAAATACCTGTGTAATATGCAAATTGTGTGCTGATAAAAGTTTACCCGTGTCAAAGCTCTGAATGGTTGAGAAACTGTGGGAGTAGTAAAAAGAAATGAATGCAGTGAAATTTAAACACAGCAGAGACAGCACCGACTGCAACTCACCAAACGTGCTTGTACAGTATGTAAGTGTTCAGTCAAGATCAACAGAGTTTGCAGATGTAGCGTTCTTGAAAATTGGGATAAAATGACCTTCTGCACCCAAAGTTTGCAGAGTACATTAAAGCATTACTATTCAAGCAGATGTAAATTACAGCTATTATACCAGTCAGAGTATTCAAATACAGCACACAGATAAAAGTGTAGCTGAACCTGTGGTAATCTTAAACTTTTTTAGCTATTGATCAAAAACACGAGGTGGTTAGCGCTCCTTCCTCACAGAAAGAAGGTTGTAAGTTCAAAACTTGGGTGACTTAAACATCCTCGACCAACTCCGGTCTTTCTGTGAGGAGTCTGCATGTCCTCCTCGTGTTAATGTAGGTTCTTTCCGGGTACTCCAGCTTCCTCCCACCGTCCAAAGACATGCATGTTTAGGTTAATTGGCAAATCCAAAGTGTCCCTAGTGCATGAATGTAAGAGTGAATGGTTGTCTGTCTGTGTCTAAATGTCAGCCCTGCGACTAACTGGCCACTGTCCAGGGTGTACCCCGCCTCAGGGCCAAAGCTGCTGGGATAGGCTCCAGTCACCTGCTACCCCCATTGGGAAATGGAAAATGAGTAAAGATTATGATTGACAGGACTTTTCAATATTGTAACAAAAGGAAACGTCTTGAAGAGTTACATCTAAGTTTTGTTATGGTTTTGTATTGGTGCAGGACTGTCAGGACAACACAGAGGGTGACCGGTGCGAACGCTGTGCTCCTGGTTTCTACGGTGTGGTCCGAGGATTCTCTGATGACTGTAAACCTTGTGCTTGTCCTCTCCTCAATCCAGAAAACAAGTATTGTTCTCCAATATGAGCATTGTTTAGTCCATAAATGTTCCCACCGAGTCTGACCGTGTCCTTTGTCTTCAGCTTTAGTCCAACCTGCGTCACTGAGGGCTTTGACGACTACAGATGTACAGCCTGTCCTGAGGGCTACGAGGGCAACTACTGTGAGAGGTCAGACTCACAAATATGTATTAGTATTGTGGTTAAAACACACTAACCAAGACCCATACCAAGACCAAGACACAGTTTGGACCAAGACCAGTGCATAAGAAAAGATACAGGAATACAGTTCTTACATACAGTAGTAGTACAATAGTCAAATGATGTGCCTGGTTGCCTTTTAATTTATACTCAGTCCAAAAGTCCAGATGAAGACTTTGCATACAGCTATAGTGTTCATATTCTTGGTTATACTTTGAAAGTATACATCTGCTTTCAGCTTTATTGTAATTTGTTAGTACAATAACTAACTTTATTTTTATTCCACATCCCGTTGTCTAGGTGTGCCACTGGTTACCATGGTAACCCACATATGCGAGGGGGACGTTGTGAGGAATGTAAGTGTTCCTTGTGGGGTGCATTGCCCGGACCATGTGACCCTGTAACAGGCCAATGCCGATGCAGGGTCGGGGCCTCGGGGAGGTCATGTGACCAGTGCATGGACAGGCATGTGTGTGGACCGGCTGGAATAATCTGTAAGACTAACACACAACTTTGCACCTTGTCTTTTATTACTTAAGGAATCACTTAATCAGTAAAGGTGCGTAAGTAAAGGCGTACAGTATTTTTCACATATGTCTAAATATATTTATCATAAAACTAACAGACATGTGTTTTGAGAAAACACTAGACTGTTAGAAAATATTTCAGATAAATTGAGTTTGTTTTACGTCTTTTATCTTTTTATTTTGGTATTTGTTTGCATTATTCCTTCAGTGACCTACCATTGAATAACCATTGCTGTTACCAATTTTGCTTTATTTCGACAAAGAAATTCATATGAACAGTCCAGATCCTTTTTACACGTTGCCATGGGAGACCAGCATTCACGTCATTTAGGAAATAATTTCAGTGTCATTTGGAGTTAATTTAAACTTAATATGACCATAATGGCAGGGCCAATTTAGTCCTATTAGCATGTCCAGAGGTAAGTGCATGTGCATGAGTGAGAATATAGAAGAAAGGCTGATGTCAGGTCAGAGAGAAAATAGCTTCTTCAGGTCTTTATGTGTTCACATACAAAGTGTGTGTTCATAAATTGGAAGTGCAGAGCTGTAGACCTGCCTGACACCAAACTGGTCGTGACTGTGTCCTGACTATAATCACACATCCTGATGGTTTACTCAAAGTGGAGCGATCACACTGCTGTTCACTTGTTGGAAGGTGATTGCACTCTCCATTTTTGCACATTTTCCATTTATGCCTGTGCTCCTGTTCCATCAGAGTCAACAGAGCAGTTTGGGAGGCAAATGTAGACTAGAAACAAATAAAAAAACCCACATAACATCATGGAACCTTTTGTATTTCACTGTGAAATACAAAAGGTTCCATGGTGTTATGTGGGTTTTTTATTTGTTTCTACCATTCACATGTTAAAGTTAATCCCTAATATATCCTTAAACTATATTATATTTATATTTTTGTCTGTATGTCTTGCATCCTATGGTTTTATGGTGTGTTATTTTTTAAACTGCATTGACATATACATTCATTGATTAATTTTCTACCGTTTAGTCCCGTTAGAGGTCGTGGGTGACTGGAGCCTCTCTGGACAGTGGCCAGTTAGTCGCAGGGCTGACATTTAGAGACAGACAACCATTAACTCTCACATTCATTCACTAGGGACACTTACAGTTGCCAGTTAACCTGTACATGCATGTGTTTGGATGGTGGGAGAAAGCATTGAAATATTCTGATTATGAATTAGTTGTGCCATTCAGTCAATCAGTCCAAATCTGCGATCTGGTCACAGTTCTTGCATATTAGTTCCCTTTTTAATACATATTTCAGTGACAGATTAAATCATATTTAGATCCTTTTGAGTCAAATTATTTGATATGATTTGATAGTACATGCTATGATGTCTAGAGCATCCTTTATTGAATGAATGACATTTGATAACTTGTAAAACCTGTAGAGCTTAAATGCACAAAGTTGTCTTTGTGTTTCGGTTGTTTCAGAGATTGATAGAGTAAAAACTGGCTGTATATTATTTAATTTATCTTTAATTTCCCTCGTCAGTAATTTTAATTTCTTCAATAAATCATCCCCAGGCTCAAGAAAGGGAAAATAATTTCACAAACATGTTGCAATAGACCAAATTGCATATGTGTGAGTGAATTCCCTGGTGTGGGCCTTCATGTGGGTTCCTTGCCTGCAGTGTGTGCTCATAATAGGGAGCTTTTGCTTGGGTGTGCTAAATTTCATGCATCGGCAGGCCTGTCTTTTTGATGCCGGTGTCGCTTTAACACAAACTCACAAGCAGTCAGCGCCATCACACACTGCTGTGTTTAACGACTCACTCTGTGAGGCACAAACACAGTCAGTTTACAAAAGTATACAAATACATGCTGAACAGACATCCTTTCATTCCCCTTCTGTCATATCCCTTCCCACAGGCTTACAAAAGTGTTGATGTGTGCATTACCCCACAAGCCTAAGGTAGCATCACTTGACTTTAGCTGATGTGTATTTCCATGCAGCATGTGACGATGAGTGCTCAGGGCTGTTGATCAGTGATATGGACCGTCTGTACCGTATCATCACAGAGGTCACCCTGACCACACCCCTCCCCCCACCCTACAAGATCCTGTACCACTTTGAAAACATGACAGAGGAGCTCAAGGTAAAACACTAAACTGTTCATTCTCAATCATTTCTATGTTATCCTTTAATTAACAGAGCAGTTGTTGCTTGGCCACATAGAAACCACAGCTCAGCTCCGTGCCTGAACATAAATGTTCAAAAGAGGGCTTCCTCTATAATGTCATTTACTTATTTATAATTAAGGCATTATTGTACATTGTGTTACATGTTATATTAACTCGTTGACTGGTGTAAATTTCATGGTGCTAACCTGCTTATTTCACAAAGATTATGACTTCTGGTTACAATAAGTCACCTTCACATTCTTTTTGGATGAACCTTCTTGTATTTGATATTACCATCTGTTGGTCCAATAATTTCTACTTTTGGCTAATTTGATCTTTTTTTCATTTGAATCTGACAATGCAGTGCAACAGGTCACACATTTAGCTCAACACTTATTTAAGCATTAATTCTCATAAATAATAATGAAGGCAAAGTCAAATTTATGTTAATTATCCTGTGCTGTCTTGCTTCTCCGCTACTTTGGGCTGCTCCCAGCAGTTCAAAAGCTTAGCCCCAGGCCAAAACATGTCACACATTTCTCTCAGTAATTCCTTCAACTGTGTATTTCTTCTCTATAGCACATGCTGTCACCTCAGAAAGCTCCGGAGAGATTACTGCAGCTGGCCGACTCCAACCTGGGATCACTGGTTGTCGAGATGGACCAGCTTCATAGCAGGGTATGCTATGCTTTTACCTCTTGATTTTCTGTCACTCTTTTCTTTGTCCACAACACAAGATGGAGCAGGGAACAGTATCAGAGTGTAGAGCTGCTGTTATGAACAAACAGGCAGAACAAGTCAAGCCACAAAAATGATGGACTACAAAAGAGACAGCTAGAAAACCACTTCTGTGGATCTCCATAAAAAAAGGGAAGCACTGAAATTTACATTTATTCATTTAGCTGCCGCTTTTATCCAAAGCGACTTACATTGTTCTAATGTAATTACCAGTGTTACAGCCACTGGAGGCAAGGTGGGTTAAGTGTCTTGCCCAAGGACACAACGACAGTATGAACTGTGGGGAGAGCGGGAATCGAACCACCTACCTTCCGGTTGAAGGACGATCGCTCTACCCACTGAGCTACTGCCGCCTAATAGATTCATTCACCTTTGCCATTGATTTTCTTTAACTTCTCAAAAGTGGAGTCATGGTGCACCTGCTCTACTCCTCAGCCATGTCAATTTAGTTTCTCACTTATTATCTATATGATTCTTAAAAATGTTGTTTTATTTAGTTTTGAATCAGCAGAGACATAAGTTGCAGTGAGTTTTTATCACCTTGATCATAATAATGTAAATATGTTTTTATGTTATTAAAATAAGTCAAGTTCCATTACTAATTAAAAAATATTAATAACAAAATATATAAAAAGTGATCAGTAATAATTCCTACTAATAAATCCAAAGCTGTAATGTGAAGCTATAACACTACAAAATGTAGCTTCCCAATCTTAACCTACCTGCCTCTTAGTGAAACCCAGGCTGTCAAACCTTAGTGCGAGCCCATTGGTCCGACTGGGCTTTGAGCAGTTCTAACATGAGTCAGCTGTTGTCTGCATGCTCTTTGGGCTACAGTAAGCACACACTAAAGGCATCTTTTAACATATGTTGTTCCAAAAACTTTCTATTCAAAATAACAGTGGTCAGCATTAGTAAAGAAAAATAAAACAACCCTGCGATAGCCTTAGAGCGTTTAGAACTAATAAAGACATCACATCTTTGTCATCACAGCAACAATTTTCATTTTCTGCTTGTGTGTGTTTGTTAATGTGAGTGTGTTTGCTTGTGTTTACTCCTATACCCATCTCTTTTGTTGCATGTGTGTTCAGTGTGAGGCATTGTTATTTTTACGTCAATAATTCATCCATCTTTGTGCATGTGAGTGAATGTGCTGAACGTGTGGCTGCACAAGAATAACAAAGAGGAAACAAAGTCGAGAATCCACACACATTGGTACATATTGACTGTGTGTGTAACTGTGTGAGCTGCTGTCATTACTTGTCATTCCTGTGTGTCTCCTTCGGACAGGAATCAATACTACCTTCGCTTTTTCAACACCTGTTTACTATTTTATTGCCTGTGTGTAGACCACTAAGGTGTCAGCTGATGGGGAGCAGGTTGAAGATGATGCTGACAGGATTCATAAACGGGCTGAAGACCTGGAGCAGTTCGTACAGGACACGCTGCTGGGAGCCAATGGTAATCTATCCTATGACAACCAGAGTCCCACTTGTATTTATCTCCCGTTGTACTAGTTGTATTTGTCATTAGATTACATTGAATTAGGTTCCATTATATTAAATATTACGAGCCCCTCTGGGAGATGTGGGATATTGCTTTAGAAAACAACGGGATTAGGCAAAGAATAGGAAAAGGTGAGCTAATGAAATGAATAATTGTACTCAAAGGATGTCAGCAGCAATTAAAAAAGCCATCAAACATAATAATGAGAAGTCAAAGTGAATGTAGGAAGAATGCAATAGAGGTTTAGTGTTATTCTTACAGCACAGTTTTTATCCTAGTGCGGTCTAAATATAATAAGTAGAAATGCTCTCTAACTGTATTTTAACACTAAACAGTAATCAAAAGAGAAAAAAAAATAAGACCACATCCACATTAATGCAAAGAATGATACTCTGTGTGAAAATGTAACTGTTTTTAATCTGAAAATGAAAATATATGAATGTAACTGTCGATTTATTCTCTTCTTACAATGGAAAACCATCTATTTTAAAAAGACTTAGATTTTATGTGATCTTGTGATAGTCCTAGTGTCAGTAAAATTTCTGTCAAGCAAAAACTCATGATCAAAAAATGGTTACAATAGAAGATTAACGGTGGCATTTTATTGTTTGTGTGTAGGAGCCTTTTTTGCATCTTTACAGTTTTGATTTGATTATGAAAGCGGCATTTGTTTTTTTACACATACATATGGATAAGATACTTGTTTTTATTATGTATTCTATGTATTACTATCATTGGTCAAAGATCTACCTCAACTTCACCAAAAGTCTTACAATAGTTCGTTTTGCAATACCCATCTTTAGACAGTGCACTGCTCTTGTGAAAAAAGGACAATGGGAGATCTCTCTACTTGCTTGTTAGCTCAGTAATGGGAATCTTGTTCAGAATGGCTAGCATCCAGCTGTGTGTGCATTGTGCCAGCTGCCGGTGCCAAGTGTTGCCTGAACAACAAGGACTGCTCTGGCGGGCTGCAACAGCGCTAACACTAGTGATGAAAAGTCACCTACTGGGATAATAGGCTTGGTAGCTAGTTAGATAGTTCTCTGGGAGGATGGTTGTGTGACAGACAGTCAGTAACATGTGAAACTTCACCTCCAGTAGTGTATACCTGACCAGGCAGCATCCCTGAGAGCTTGTTCTTTCTGAGCACTGTTGCACGATTAAACATTCACTCATTACATACACACCAACGCACCACTGGAAGAGATGATTAATGAAGCTCCCCAAATCAATGTTTGAAGTGACTCATCACTTTGAAAATTCCTAGTAATAGTTATTAACCAAAGTGTACAGTATACTGTATCTACTATATATATATTAAGCCGTAAACCTCATTGTGCTGTAGACAGAAATGCTTTTAAAACTATAAGAAATACAAAACTGCATGTAACTCCTTAGTATCAAATTCCACAACAGAAATAAGGTCAATTCTTTTTATTCTGGTCATACAATATTCCAAGCTTTATCTTTGTAAATTTGTACAATGGCAATCATCTTTTGTAATTTGCCTGAAGTGTTTTGACTGATCAAGCCCAATCCCAGTCGATATAAATGTTTCTCCTGCACCGTTTTACAAACCGCCTGTTGTATGTTTTTTGCTGTTAAAATAATTAGTTTGATAACCATTATGCAATGTCTTAAATGTTTTGCTGGATGAAAGGGAACACGTTGATTGTTTGTGATGAAACCGTCCTCCTTGTTGTTGCTCCTGGCTTTGGCCCGCTGCCTAATCACGCTGTCATTATGAGAGTTTATGTGAAACTCCAAAAGCAGCGAGCTAGCTCTCAGTGTGTGCATTGTAGCTGTGCACAGGATGATTGAGAGTAGCAATTAGAGACTTAATTAGTGGCTATCACAACCGCATACAAACACACACATACACTCAAACACACATAATGAAGCAAGAAAATACTGTACGCACTCTTCTTGCTGTGAGCTTCTGTGTTTACTAGATACCGTAATATGATTCCATGCACGTTTTAAGTGTTTAATTGGCTTTTAAATCCCACTATGTAATTATATGGCCGGGACACACACATCCATACAAATGCACATAGAGTCCAGCTGTTCATTAACGTGATGGCTTTAGTTGTGTCTCAGCTTTAATCATATCATGTTTACATTTCAAATGAGAAGAAAAGCTGCGATGCCACACACAGGCCACACATACATTTAACTTTGTTTACATTTCAAAACACACAAACCTCATTAAAATCAAGCCGGTTTTGAGTTTAACTTAAATGAGCTGCGGACTGTTTTAGTGCAGTTTCATCATGGATTGGTTGCTGCCTTTAATGTGATAAAAGAAGGGCAAACATGAAGTCGGACAAAATAACTGGAACTCTGATAACGGGAAAATAGATTGTGTGTGTGTTATCTGCATGTGTGTGTGAGTCTCCCAACATGTGTCCGTAAGGGAAGATCAAATGGTTCTTTTTCTTTTCCGATACACACAGTGAAATAAATTACAGTAAACTAAACAACATGCAAAATGTGCAAAAAAATATAAAATAAAAGAACCAACGAATAATAAGGGTTCAGCGAAACAGTGAGTCATAAAATATATCTCTATTCTTTTAACATTCCAGCAATAAGTAACATACAGTTTTGCCGTTTACCATTGACCAAAGCAGGAATGTGGGTGTTATCCATTTTTGCCAGTAAAGAACACATTTATTTTACAATTGGTTAATCAACAGCTGTGTTTGTGTGCCTGTTTTCAGAGCTCCAGTTAAAGGCCTTTGAGCTGAACCAGACATTGTCACGTAAAGATGGGACTCCAGACAAAAGCCTGAAGCAGATGAAGGAGGAGATCCAGGCCATGCTCGTAGAAATGAGAGCACGAAAGCTGGAGGGAAAGAAGACCATCGCAGACGAAGAGATGGAGTACAAAAAACACAAACACATTTCCCAAACCTACGGGTCACGCGCATCTCTCCCACACACGTCAAAAACTTAGCAAACAGACCAGCTTTTGTTTCATACATCAACAGGACACAGATGTTGTTTTCATCAACAGACACACTGTGCTTTGAGTTGTTTTTTGTTTGCACTACTCCAGATTATGTGCATGCAAAACTTTTTATAGTTCTGTAAGGTTTTTGTTTGGTTGGCTTGTTACTTAACTGACATGTTTTTAACCAGCCCATGTAATATAATAAACTTTCTAGACACACAATCACCTACATTAAAGGAGAAAAATAAGCCCAAAACACAAAGCATGAGAATTCAGACGTACAGTACAATATGGTAGCTAATTTTCCTTATTGCCTAAACCGGTCACATAAAGGTCTAATTGGGAGTGGATTCAGATTCAGTCTCAGCTAACCCAGCTAACACACATACTGTATAATATACTATTTGCAGGTGAGTTGCATGTATACGGATTAGTTTGACACATACCCTATAGTCCTCTGAGCAGGGCCAGCAGAGGAAACAGTTGAGCCAAACAAATGAGAAGGTCAAGAGGCCATTACTTAAACCAAGATCCATGCATTTTTTTGCTCTGATGAACTCTATAATGTCGTCGGTAAGAAGCCAAGTGTAGTGGACCCTAGATTTAATTTTTTTTCCCGTATAGGCTTAATAATTAATAGTGTTTACATTTTTAGGACTGGCTCTGTACTTTCAATATGATCTATACTTTGTGGATCATTTCTGTGTGGTGTCCTTGGCCATGTGAAAACATCTGAACTGACTTAGAAACTTCTCCTTGACTACGTTTCACTACTAAAGGGACATCTACACAAGTCCCTTTTTCATTCCTGCTGTTTAATTGCTGCATTGCTTTTTGACATTCGTACCCACCTCTTGTTCTGGCACGAGATCACTGCATGTCCTAAAGCCATGATTTTCTGCTGATGTTACACACAAGCGCTTTTTCTCCATCTTGTCCCTCTCTCTCTCGATCTTCATAAAGGCATTTGTCATCCTCTCATCTCTCCTTTTCTGTCTCCTCTGTCCGTCTGTCTCTTTCCGAAGTAAATGTTGACGAGGTCGATGAGTTAATTAAAAGTATCGCCGTCGGGGAGAAACACACAGACACATAAAGGGGGAAGAAAAGTCACTAAGGGAGGCGAGAACAAGTGACAGATGGAAAGAGAGAGGGAAATATCACAGAGACACGGCCACTGAGAGACGTGCCTGACAGTCTGCACTTGATTTGATTATTTGAATAAACCCTGAGGGAAGCTTTCACCCAAGAAGCGATTTATATTAAGTCTAAATAACCGAATACAATACTGAATTATATTTTAAGTACTGTCATGTATAGTTGCATATGTTTTCTGTTTGCAACTTGTTTTCCCTTCTCCATAGAGTTCATTAAAATTTTACAAATCAAATCATTGCCTTCCAAATATCCCCCAAACTTGACAAACAGTCCTCTGAGTGCTGTCATCTGGAGAACGCTAAATCCAGGAGGTCTTCATTAACACAGAATGTAAAAACAGCTTTCAGTCTGGAAGAAATTCACTAAACATTAAGTCAATAAATAAATAGATTTCTGTGTAAAAATAATTATGAATAGTCAGTTAGGAATGGCTTTAAAAGACTGACAGGAGTACAATTACATGAGCAATATCTCTATAGCCATGCAATTAAAACGTTATTATTAACATTACATTAAAACAAATGTTTCAGCACTCTCCAGAATTAGCATTAAGCAGTGCTAATCATTCAGGATGCATTTCAGTGGCAGGTGTGAACTGGTCACAGTTATACTGCGTTACATGAACAGATGGTAGTAATAGTTTAGTCTCTGCAGCTGCCATTTTGTCAGAAGTGGTTGTGGTCCAGGTCTTCAGGTTCGCTTTCCTCCCTTTGTCCAAAAACATAAGTGATGCTGTTATTGAATCTCACTATAGTCACTCTCCTTTTGCAGTCCATGTAAACAAAAATCCTTCCCCAGGCACAGACGCTGACGTATCCCATATTTTCTCCTGATTTGTGCTCAGTGCCAGTTTCGTCTGCTGTCTGTTTTATTAATGAAGTTTGCTATGTGTCACTTCACATTAACACATCTTTCCATTGCGCCGACTCCGCCGCGTACAAACACACAAGCAGTAGAGTTATGATACTCAAACTGTTTTACTCTGCTACACTATAATCTTACTCCGCCTGAGGGGTCAATACAAGAAAATCTGCAATTTGGTTCCAGCGTTTCAACATCCAGTCGTACTCCGTGCAGATCATGATTGTGTCATACGTTGCACTAACAGATCTTGTTTTGCCTTCATGTTTCCACTGCAGTTAAATAAAAATTGTAGATCATAAAAAGAGCAAATGTTCATAGTTTGTTTTATCTATTTCTAGACTGGCGGAGGAGCTGTATCAGAAAGTGAAGCGGATGTTTGGCAACCCTCATCAGGCCACAGAAGACCTTAAAGCAGAAGTACTTTTTTTTACTAGGTTTATCCACTTTTTTGAAGAACAAGTATGAGTACTTACACTTAAGTACTGGTCATTGTTCAGACCTGAGTAACTATTATTTATGATTCTGATATGGTGTGCTGATATTTCAGATGTTAATTGGAGCTGGTTTGACACCTACACAAAGCAATATTTATTAATTACATTTGCTTTACAGTTAGATATGTCCAGACTTTACTAATATCTGGACTGTGATTGAATCTAATGTGGCCAGCCTTAGTGCAAGCTCTATAAGTACAAAATGTGTCTTGAGGATGCTATTGGCCCAGACACTTCTGCAGTGGTGAGAAATAAGCTTTAGTTTATAATACATTTCTGTTTTAGTTTATAAATTGTTATGCCAGTCAATAACAAATGCTATATGCTACCTTCTATTATAGGATTTTTATATTTCCTTAACCTTATTTGCGTGTTTTCTTACCTAAACATATAATATAATATTACAACTGGAATTGTTTTCTTCTTTTATTGTGTTTTCTCAGATAAAAGAGAAACTTTCAGACCATGAGGCGAAGCTTCAAGAGGCCCAGGAGCTGCTGTACGAAGCTCAGGGGAAGACGAGGCAGGCTGGTGCACTGGCTCAACAGAACCATGCAAACCTCACAGCATTGGAGGTACACACCATTCAAGGATTTTTTTATTTCAAACGATAGAATACTTATTCAGTTTCAGACTATGGTGGGAATTATATAAAATATAACTATTCTTCCAAGGTCACCGTCACTGTTAAACTGTAGCTGCAATGGCATTTTAATCATTAGTATGTATTCAGCAGAAGATCTCAACATCTGTTCATCCCAGACTCTCATTATTTATCACAAAGAAAAGTTTAGAGACAGTTGCCTACAGACCAAACATTTATCACTGGGATTATTACATTAATATAGTAAGGCTAAGGTATACATAGAAGTGAACAACACTTGTACACTACATTCCCAGCTTTGTATCAGCCTTGACCCTGAAATGCTGTGCTCCTCTAAATAAAAGCTTCATGCAGAAAGAAAGTGGAATACATAAAACACACACCAAGTTTACACACTTTTTAAATCCAATCAAATTAAATTAATGCTTCTTATGACCTCTAACTGTTTAATAATCCTGAATAACTGAAAGCATTTTTCCCTTTAAAAGGTTGTGTGAGCAATCTGTGCAGAAAATTAAAAATTCTCTGGATTAGTTTTTCTGGTATTGCAATTCTCCAGTGAAGGTGTAACTTTAGTGACAGACTAAGGTTTTACACATTTAAGCTTTAATTTCTATTCTGTGTAATGGTCACTTTAGGTATTTTGTGCAGTGTGTGGTTTTGGGCATCATCTTGAGGCAGAATTACAGGTCGCACACACTTCTCCCACACTTTCGAGAAGATACAGTTGAAGTAGCTCTGCAGTGACATGCTGTTGTCTCTGAACAAACCTGCTGGAAAAATGTCATATGTATGATGAGTTTACTAATTAAATTGCGCTTTACCAGTCTTACAAGTTTTCTAATATTGATAAATGCAGTTGTTCTGAGGGTGTTATAAACTATTAAACACAAGGGTTTTGCTCAGTGTGTGTGTGGAACAAACGTTTACACAATGTACCTTTAAGGCAGCAATTAAAATTACATTAAAGTGAATGTTACATAGTTCCTGATGATGGCACTGTAAAACTGTAACCTTTTTATAGTTCACTACGCCGTCTAGTGACACAAAGTAATCGTCCTATAACGGGAAGGTTGGTGGTTCAATTCCTGCTCTCCCTGGTTCATACTGTCATTGTGTCCTTGAGCAAGACACTTCACCCACCTTGCCTCTAGTGCCACCGCTCTGCTGTATGAATGTGTCCCCCTCTCTGTCTGTCCCAGGTGTGGATGTGTGTGAATGGAAGCATCTTCTAAAGCACTTTGGGTGTCTGAGAAGGTTTACAAAAAAGCTCTAGATAAATGCACACCATTTACCATTTTCATCTAAAGTATCAGCCCTTGATATATACCAACATTGATTAAAGTCAACAGCTGTTAAACGTCATGTTCCTTTTGCAGAGGAAGCGTGCTGCTGTGGGTGAGGTCAAACAGATGACTCAGGACGTCCTGGGAGAAGGAGAAAACCTACTGGATGAAGCCAACCAGCTCTCAGACAGCATCAACAAAGGAATAGAGGTATGAAGAATAATGGTTGTTGAATATGTACATTTATGACAGAACTATTAAACCCGCATCGTGTGTTTGCAGGAATTAGAGGAGATGAAGAACGAGCTGGATCCTCTGCACGAACAGCTTGATGCTAAAGTCGATCATCTCACCAACGGCCTGAGCGGTGGAAGACTAGCCAATCACGTGACTGAAGCAGAGGATTACGCTACGCAGCTGAACGAATCTGCTGCTATTTTGGACAGGTACAGATTCTATAACAGATTTCATTATAGTTTAAATAAATTGATTGATTCATTTTTTAAATTGAAGCTTCATTAGTTCTGACCTGTAGAAGAAACTAACAAGAAGCTAACCTAATAGTTAGTTTCCTTACATTGTCACACCTTCATGGTATTTCAGGGATTTATTATCTACTTTGTTATTTCGGACAGTTCTCACCAAAAGAAAGTGACAGTGTCCACTCTCAGATATGTGGACACCTAAAGATTCAAACCAGCAAATGGTAACACAGTGGACAACATCAAGTGAATAAAAGTGGATGGGTTCCATGGATTGTCCAGAAAACACAGAAAACAGAAATCTCAAATAGGAAACTATTTGTTACTCACAGTTGGCAAAGCTCCCTGAAATGTCTGAATACCAACAGTTCGACAAACATGTCAGTGTTTACAGTGAAGAGAATTACATATGTCTATGATTTTCTTTGTCCTCATTTGATTAGAGGTCATATTCCAAGTTTTCCTGCTTCAGTATCCATCTTTAAAAAAAAATAAAACAAACACAATTGAATAATGTGATATGCTGTATTATATTCAAGACAAAGGTTTCATTTTGAAGAAAGCACAAAAGCTTTGTGATCACAAAGGTCTAATTTAAGAGGTTTTAATTAAAACTCAACAAGTGAACATTATTCTTTTCTTTCCTCTTTTGTCCTCTCTTGACATTGCTCAGCATTTTGGCCGAAGCTAGGAATCTGTCCTTCAATGCAACAGCAGCGTTCAAGGCCTACAGTAACATTAAAGCTAATGTTGATGCTGCAGAGAAAGAGGCAAAGGCTGCCAAACAGAGGGCATCGGAAGCGCTGACATTGGTAAGGAAAAGCAAACACACTTCCATTTCCTATTCAAAAGAACAATCTGTTAATTTCAGAGAGCAACAAAAGTGCCTTGGCTCCTCTGAGTCTACCAGTTCATATTTCCAGTGCATGAATGAAACTTGAACTGTGCGAGTTATCTCTATACAGTGGATCAGCAGCTTTAAACTTGTGAGCCTCATATATTTCTAGTGTTGATACAAGTTTTTGAGCCACAAAGAATCTTAAAGTGTTCTCTCAGTAGAAGTTAAAGTGTGTTTGTGTGCCGTTACGTTCTGTAAGCCTCGCTCACCTTTAGTCACAGGTCTGTCCCCGACTCTCCTTCTGCCATTATCACGAGCACTCAAACCTGATATCATGCATTCCTCTTTTTACTTGTATTTATTTCTGCTTGCCTTTTCTGGTGCTGCAATTTCCATTTTAATTTTACTTTGAATTCATAATTACATAATTACAGTGTTTTCTGTTTTCTTGTGTTCATTTGGCTAGAAACAATAACAATGACAACAAAGGGAAAGAAAGAAAATGAAAAAGTGCAGTAAATCACTTGTAGCTGTTCTTTAGTAATGGCAAAGTATCTCTGCTTTGATGTTCATGAAAGGTTTTATGCAGATGAATGCACCTTTTATGTTTGAAAAAGGCATGGGATTACTGAATATTTTTCACTGAAATTGATACAGGCTTTAGGTCCAGATGTCCCAATGAAGGAAGGAGCTGATGCTGCCATTAAGAAAAGTCACAACCTGCTAAACGAAGCCAAACAACTTCAAAATGATGTCCAAGGTACATAATACACATTCTGGTGAACAGTAAAGTCATTTTATTACTTTTGGGTAGCTCTGGTATTTTTACACTTGAAATTCCACAGTTTCCTTTTGGTTTGACTTTTTACATGATGTTCTCATTACTACACAAGTCATGTCTTCCTATATGCAGCCCGTTTGTGGCAGGTCAGTCGTCACCTCATCATCATCATCATCACACAGCATAAAGCAGCGAGACATGGAACAAAAAGAAAGAACTTAGTCTTAAATGATAAATGTGTGTTCTGGTTGTAACATTTGTGTTTTTGTGTCCAAACAGAGAATGCAGTTAATGTGGCCGTGTTAAAGGGCAGAGTCAAAGCAGCGCGAGACAAAACCAAAGAGCTTCTCAAAACTGTCAACGGCACCATGGCAACGCTCCACGCCATCCCCAACGGTATGACTGTATGAGTGCCCTGTGAGCGTGTTGTGTCGAGAGAGCGAACAGGGATTGATATCAGGGCTCTGCTTGAGGTCAGCTCTATAGTAAACTCAGCTTGACACATGTCAGTCCTCACAGATGCAGCATGAACTGTGACATAGTGAGGTCATTGTAAGGCTGCTAAAACAGTAATGTACATGATTTCATTTTGACCAATCAAGAGAGATGGAGCTACTAAATGTTTAAATGGATCAAACTAAGAGGCTAATACACATCAAGTTCAAATTCATGTTGAGTTAAAAAAGCACTTTACCTCAGAAGCATGTTGGGTCAAATGGTCACTTACAGCAAGATTATCAGGCAAATCTAAACATGAGTTATCCGAGTTCTTCATTAAACTGTAATGTGTTTACCTGCCCATCAATCTCGCCTAGCATCCTTAAACTTTAATTTACATTATCCACTACTAAGTTCTTTTAACTATTCATAAAGTTGCAGGTTTCTTTGCTATAAAAAAAAAACAGTACATTATATTCAGGGAATAGGTCTTCATTAACAAACTGGTGATGTCTCAGTAAAAAAAGATAAAATAAAAATGATCCATGCACATGCCATCATATCAGTCATAATAACTGGACAATCTTTTATTTTAAATATCAGCAAAAAGCCAAATAATACATCACATAACCATTAAATTGTCCAAACTTCATAACACTAAACTACTGATGAATGTATCATATATTTTACAGACACAGCAGCAAAGCTGGCAGCTACTAAGATTGTAGCTGCTGACGCTAATGCCACAGCCACAGATGTCCTGGAGCGCCTCGGGGATTTGAACCTGCAGATCCGAGGTCTGCAGAGGAACTACAGCGACCTAGAGGACACAGTCAACACAGCCAATCAGATGATCCAGGACCCAGAAAAGAACAGTAAAGTCCTTTTTTTGATCTCTCTTTATAGAAGGCTATGCACTGAAGATTGTTAAGCAAAATTTGTATTTGTATATTAATAAGAAATTAGAAAAGTAATACAGAAGACTTTATGTCCCTTGTTAACATTAAACTTTCATATCTTCCTAAACAAAGCAATCAAAAAGGTACATGATCGTATGCTGTTGTGATGTGAGGTTACAGTGTGATTTTCTAACCACAAAAAATGATTTTGATTGTTTTGTGACATATTTTTCTTTGTTTTCTTTTTCCCCAATTCCTCCAGCCATCAGTATGTATTCGCCCAATACCTTAAACAAGTATTCTCTTCTTTCTAAGTGGTGCACCAATACCATCTTGCATCAACCATGTATTATTTGAGGATATATTTAAACTAACAGTATACATTTATATTTATGACATTTTAAGTGATTTTATGTATAGTAGGTTACACATTCAAAATGCATTTAATTTGTAAAAAATATATATATATATATTGTGCAAGAGACCATACCCACAAAGCATGCCGCAAAACATTTTATTATAATTCATTGTGGCATTAGATGTTCCTCAAAGGACACACCAATGCTAAGATATTCATGTTTGAGCTCACAACTATGGACTCTCTGTTCTTGTGTCAGTGCACTATTGTCTTAAGCTTACCGCCCAAACTCTTTTTTGCAAACTCAGGACATTTTTCCGACTTACTAATACAGGGTATGCATTTATGTCCCAACCTGATTCCCACGACAGTATTGGTGCACCATCCACTACCTTTATCCTCCATCTTTAATAGCTCTATAGTGTAACTGCTCCTAATATTGCTCTATGCTGCTCTGTCTGTTAGAGCATGAGAGATCTATACATTGCAAAGCATGAAATGTTCTATAATTTGTTTCATAAGAGGAGTTACATTGAGAATGCTGAGCTACAATAATTGTTTGGCTTTTTAATCCTCTGTATCTTCCTTTTTTCCCGAGTAACAGCAGTAATCTTTTCAGCTTCCACCTTTTGTCAATGTTTCAATGTTTCAATGCTCTTTACACATAGGCTGTCTCTCTGCTCTCTCAACTGCTGCGTAACTCAATAAACTACCCGGTTGTGTTTTACTACATTACTTTATGTTTTTGTCCTCAGTCCACGCTGCAGGGGCCAAAGTAAAGGACTTAGAAAATGAAGCTGATAGGCTTTTGGAGAAACTCCAGCCAATCAAAATGCTGGAAGACAATTTGAGACGCAACATTTCTCAAATCAAAGAACTGATCAATCAAGCCAGAAAGCAGGCCAATTCAGTAAGTTATAGAGACAAAAATAAGTTCATACTGCATTAAAAACAAACTCTAAGTCCTGTTTCTTCTTCTTTTCAGATTAAAGTATCAGTGTCGTCAGGCGGGGACTGTCTCCGTAGTTACCGCCCTGAAATCAGGAAGGGAAGGTACAATACCATTATCCTCCATGTCAAAACCACCACTCCTGACAACCTGCTCTTCTACCTGGGATCAACCAAATATGTATGTATATTCAACTTTTTATCTTTCTTTATGAGAGACACAAAGCAGGACCATACGCTTTGTTGATTTGTAGCACAATGGTCCTCAAGCTCACACTAGACTGCTGTTAACTAATCACAAGAGAGTGTACCTTTTGACCAGAGTAGACTGATCTTAATCTAAACTAAATATGTTTTGCTGTGTCTTTTATTATGACTTTGTCTGGATGCAGCTCCCTAAAGCTTGCTGACTTAAGTAATATTTCTAACAGTTGTATATTAGCACATTTATCATGTTTAATATAATGTTAGGACACAGCGCTGTATACAACACAGCATTTATCATACTTGAAAATGCCTGCATTCAAAAGTATATATACAACAAGAAGTACACTCTGTTGATGCTCTGTATCTCTCACAAACACACTGACACAACAGACACTTGCTGTTTTAAATTACAAAGTGTGCATATGTGTTTGTCCTAATGAGTGGCAGCAATTAACAAGTTTATATAGCTATCTGTTTTAGTCTGATTTCCCCTGAGAAACGACAGCTCTGCTTCAACTGACTGCAACGTCTTCAATGGTGTGTCTGTTTACGTGTGTGTCTTTCTTTAATGCACTCGAATAATGACGACTTCGACATGAATAGTCATGATGCGTTTGTGTGCATCTGTCTACCGTTTCACTAGCATTGTGTGATGCCAGCTGAATAATAACAACTCTGCCCTGTGATCTGTACAAATGAATAATCGCCATTACCCCAGAGAAATGGAGAGCACAAGATAAGTGCAGTGTGTGTGCGTCTGTGTCTTCAGATGTGGCTCCCTAATAATCTCTAATTGTGCATAATACTATATGAATAATAATGCTGTATGCGTAGTTCAGAGACAGCTCCGAGATTAGAGCGTCCACTGAAACTCATATTATTAATTTTTTGGGGGGCTCATACATAAGTAACAAGACCATTAATCAAAATATAGCAAGACCCTTGCTATATTTTAATAACCACTCTTAAGGATAAACTGAGGCCTTTGTAGTCTCAGAATAGACCAGAACTGGGCCTAAAGTCCCCCCTCTTTCCTGTAGCCTACATGATAAATGTATAGAGAGTCATAAATTTAGATTCTAGACATAGATTAATTACTATCATTTTACATTGTGACCAAATAGTGTTGCATAACCATGTCATATCAGCAAAAGTGAGAACAAATTCAATTATTTTTTTCCAACAAAACTTCACAAATGTCCAATATTTGTTAAATTGCTTTCCTCACTGTATAATTATATTAAAAGGTATAGCTTTTCATTTTCATTTGGTAAATGGCCTTTTAAAAATAAATTTCTTTCTTAGGTTTTCATTACAGTAGCAAAATATCTTGACTTATCAAAGTCAGCAAGTCAGATACAACCAAGTTTAGAATCAGTGTATTTCTAATATTTATATTATTTTAAAAGGTTTGAATGTAGATGTGGATACTATGACATCTGTTTATTGTTTATAATGGACAGCATCATATTTCGATAAAAGAGTTTAGCAGTATATTTTGTCTGTTGCAGGTTGATTTCCTGGCCTTGGAGATGCGAAAGGGGAAGGTTCATTTCCTTTGGGACGTGGGTTCAGGCGTGGGAAGGGTTGAATATCCACATCACACCATCCACGACGGTAACTGGCACAGGATAGAGGCGTCACGGTGAGAAGCGTAAACATGAATATGAATGTTTTGTTTGCCTGATACATCTCCACTCATATTTTTCTCGTTCAGGCATGTCCTCAAAGCCATGTGCTACATCACAAAGAGTAGTGGCATCTTATATTTTACCTTGAGATACATGTTAGTGTTGAGGGACACAACAACATCGGAGCGGTTATGAGCACAAACCTCTCAGTTATGACATGGATGTTAAGTAGGAATACAAAAGAAGGCTATTGTGGGGCAATGCAATTTCATTTTGTATCACAACAACATCAATCTTAATTTTATAAAAACTCTGAAGCTGAGATAATAATTCAAAATATCCAATTAAATGAATAAAAATATACTACAATTGCCACATTTAATATAATTGTTCCATCCATCCATCTTCTACCGCTTATCCGGGGCCGGGTCGCGGGGGAAGCAGTCTAAGCAGAGACAGCCAGACTTCCCTCTCCCCAGACACTTCCTCCAGCTCTTCCGAGGGGATACCGAGGCGTTCCCAGGCCAGCCAAGAGACATAGTCCCTCCAGCGTGTCCTAGGTCTTCCCCGGGGTCTCCTCCCGGTGGGTCATGCCCGAAACACCTCCCTAGGGAGGCGTCCAGGAGGCATCCGAAACAGATGCCCGAGCCACCTCAGCTGGCTCCTCTCGATGTGGAGGAGCAGCGGCTCTACTTTGAGCTCCACCCGAGTGACCGAGCTCATCACCTTATCTCTAAGGGAGCGCCCCACAACTCTGTGGAGAAAGCTCATTTCGGCCGCTTGGATCTTGTTCTTTCGGTCATGACCCAAAGCTCATGACCATAGGTGGGAGTAGGAACGTAGATTGACCGGTAAATCGAGAGCTTTGCCTTACAGCTCAGCTCCTTCTTCACCACGACAGACCGGTACATTGACCGCATCACTGTAGAAGCTGCACCGATCCGTCTGTCAATCTCACGCTCCCTCCTTCCCTCACTCGTGAACAAGACCCCAAGATACTTGAACTCCTCCACTTGAGGCAGGATCTCTCCACCAACCTGAAGGGGACAAGCCACCCTTTTAATATAATTGGTGTGTAATATAATGCTGAAAGGACAACTGGTTATGGATAAATAGAAATGCAATAATGCAGAAAACTTACTAATTAGATACCTTAATAGCCAACTTTAATCATATTTAAACCAAACTAAAAATACATTTTCCTCAAGTTAACTTTACTTCTGTTTCCTTCAATCAAACCCATAAAATATCACAATTTAAACATTTTTTATTCACAAAGGGTCCAATGTTACATTGTTTTAGGTCTGGAAAAAGCTAAATGTGCATATGTTATTTATTCCTTTGCCAGAAATGTTATTATTCTTTATACAATACATTTCCAGAATTCTTACGGCTCAATTAACTATGTTTGCGGCTTGTGTTGAAAATGATTTAAGTTGACTTGTAGCACAGCATGTACATTGCTTTTACCTCAGCCTAATTCATTACAGACAATTGTATTTGCAAAATTAATAAAATACGGCAAACACGGGACATAGTTACATTCATGCTGCTGTGTAAAACATGTTGCTTCACTTGGGAAATCAAGACTTTTGCAGCTTTGGCAGCCCGTAGCACATCATCACATTGATACAGTGTAATCTAACAGATCTGGTTTGTCTCTGTAAAAGCTGATGTCGTATACAGGCCGTCTTTTCCACAGCGAGCATATGTCCCACCTGCACCGCACATTTTCATCTTAGAGATTTCCCAAAGGTGTTTTCCAATGGAATCACACAAACTATCAGTCTTTAAAATGTCTCCCTCTGCAATACATGAAGGTTGCTCCCACTCTGAAAACAAACTCCGAGGCAGGCAAGTCATTCTTCTGTAAAATTCTGCTGCTAGAAAGTGCAGTGACAAGTTCATAAAAACTGTCATAACACTTTCAATCACTTCAGATGTCGTACAAAAAGTACAAACTGAATAACATCCCCATCTTCTCTCTGTCTGTAGGAAAGGGTTGAATGGGACCATATCTGTGTATCCTCTGGAAGGCCCTATGGCCGGGATGATGCCCACTCTTGCCAGCGCCAACTCGCCCAGTGCCTTCACCATCCTGGACGTGGACCAAAATGCCTACCTGTTCGTGGGAGGAATATTCGGCAATGTGAAGGTATTTGGCCATTCTCTGCATTTACATCACATTTACAATAATTATTACTGATTGCTGTTTTGTTTTTTTATATTGAAGAAAGCAGATGCTGTGAGGACAACTACATTCAACGGCTGCATGGGGGAGACCTTCTTAGATGGTAAACCCATTGGACTGTGGAACTACAGGGAGAGACAGGGAGACTGCAAAGGATGTGTCGTTAGGTAATGTTTTTGGCCTACAACACATGCTTTAATGGTAATAAATGTATTGTAAATTATAATTAGAAATATATTCAATTTCAAATCTATCTATAGCATACATATTATAACCTCTCCCCTGTATCTTTTGTACATTTATAATTATTATATGCCATCTACTGCAATATCTTGAGGAAGTTATACAAATATTGCAGTAATTCTAGTGTTAATGGTGATAATATTTTACTACCCTTTACTGACCCTTAAGCTCAGTTTTACAAATACATTGTAAGTGCTGTTCTTTGTTAACTGTTACTGAAAGTGTTATGTGTTTGTTTATGCAAAAGTGAATCTATTCCGTTTGATAGCCCCCAGAGGTCAAATGGTGAAGGTACAGTCCAACTGGATGGAGAGGGGTATGCTGCTGTGGAACGTCCCACCAGGTGGAACCCTAACATCTCCTCAGTTGCTTTCAAGTTTCGCACATTCTCCTCTGACGCTCTGCTCATGTACCTGGCCACAGATGATAAGGTATGTACGGCCTGTTAGACTCATTTTTAGACATTATCTCTTATTGATGTATTGTGTAAATCATTCCGTTGTCTACTGTGTCATTTGTAGAAGGATTTTAAGTCCCTTGAATTGTCAGAGGGCAAAATAAAGCTGAACTTTGACCTTGGGTCCGGCATTGGCAGCGCAATATCAGCAAAACGTCACAACGATGGACACTGGAAATCTCTCACAATGTCAAGAAACAAGAAACAAGGTGCATTTAAAGCTTAAATATGGTTTAACTGTACGGCTTTATAAAGCTGGACCAGGTCTCACCAAAGGTCTCTCTAATTGTTTTAAAGCCACTGTGTCTGTAGTGGACATCGACAGCGGTGCTGAGGAAAGATTTGTGGCTGTATCTCAGGGATCAGCCACAGGTCTTAACCTCAGAGAGAACCAAAAGATCTATTTTGGAGGCCTGCCTACTATTGGAAATTACAGGTAACTGTGCACATTTTGCTATTTGAACTTAATGAGGGCTGTACTGAGAAGTATCAAAGCTGTTTTCCATTGTAGTCGTTATTTACAGCAGTTATTATCTGCGTGTCTCATCACACTTAAACAGCCCTCTGTCTGGAAGTCATTAGTTGAAGATGTGTGTTTGAAATGCTAACGTTTTATTGTGTTTTGTCTTAACAGCATGGTTGCCAGGTAAACAAATATATTTATACTGTACAATCCCCCCTCTGCATGCAGCTAGTCACAATAAGGCTGCAATTAAGCACAAATAGACTCTATATTTGTAATTTGTTTATTGGCTGACTGCCGCTTCTCTTACTCTTTCACTCTGCCCTTTATTAAAACAAATATGACATTTGTCTCTGCAATTTTTAGCTCATTGTAGTGTTTTCTTTTGTTGCTGTACTAAAAATAGATTAGGCTTCACTCATAATAATGCACAATAAACACAAATATATATGTCTAGAACTGAGACAAAATGTTAAAATGCGTTACTAATATGAAAACATTGATGCTGCTGATGCTGCCAGTTCAAAGGACCATCAAAGAACCATTCAACGGTTAACCATAATTTAGGTGTGTGAGACAAATGCCAGATTTATATTATCCTCTTCCCTGCTGCAGAAATCTCACAGCTCTAAGGTTAACTACACAGCTTCACTTCTGCAGTGCCCTATATGCCCATACTACCTAAACCTTTTATTTAAATGAGCTATAACTAATGATGACTCTTCTCTTTGAAGGTCGGAGGTCATCCTGAAGCGGTACGCAGGCTGCCTGAGGGAGATTGAAGTGTCCAGAACTCCATATAGTCTCATGAGCAGCTCAGATTATACTGGGGTCACCAAAGGATGCAATGTCGACGTAAGTAGTTGCTCAGTAGTGTTTGTTGGAACATAACTTTAAATGAAGGACAAGGTAGAGGAGTATCAATGTATTGTAAATACAAAAGAATACAACAGAGTCTGCAGCATTGTTATGATCTGATTCAATGGCTACCTATTATCATTGTGTTTGAAGAAAACTTGTTAGGACTCAAATAAACCTTGCATGAAGTCAGAGACTGATTTTTGTTGTTCCAGAATTGAAAACAGCATGCACAGGTTTTAATGAGCAGCAAGGGTCATCCTCTCTGTAATGTCTAATATTCATCAGAATATGTTTGTCTTGTTGTTTTATGTAAATATGTGTCTGTCCTTTCAATATTTTATGTTATAAAATGAGTGGCTGTTTTAATAATTGAAAAACATTATAGCAGCAGGATAAGCCTTGCCACAAAGACCTGTTTACACTTGTGTAGATCTTTCAAAACTCCCTCCTGCTCCAAAGGCCTCTTGATACTGGATCTGACACATTTAGGATTTATTGGGCATGATTACACCATTTACAAAGATACTATTGATCCTTTTTATTTCTGATCTAAACAGGTAAATACATATGATATATTTCATATTTTCCAGAAGATATTCTGCACAGCATCTCTGCTGCTTTATTAATAGTTTATTACATATGTGTTTGTCAGGAAAAGATTGAACAGTGAATGTATAAATATGTAACAAATGTGAATTATAAAAAGGTTCGACCTTATAAACCTCTCCTTCTTTTTCACCTGTTTTTGACCTTGTCGAATGCTGTTTCCAATTGAACACTGCATAGATGTATTTTAATCATCTGGTGATTTTCTGTTTCTATAAATAATGTACATTTACCCTGGTAATACAAATTGCAACACATGCAGACAAAGAAGTAAAGGTCAGAAAGCAGTCACAGCTTGGCTTCCATTGCTTCCTATGAAGGATTTGTTCTTAAATAGATAAATATATATAGTAAAAGAGCATATACACACCATAGCGTTGCCCATTCAAAATAACATGCCACCGAGCACATACTAACAATGTGCAGCTCTAAAGGCCCAGGGTCGAGTGTGTGAGTCAAGGTTTTTCCACTTTTCTGTCATTTTACCAACAGCTTTACTCTATAACCACCTCTGAAAGTCAATAAGATAAGAGCAATGTTAGGCTTTTCTTACAGGGTTTTGGGCTAAACCTTGTTTTTGTGTAAACATTTCATAGAATTTAGAGTAATCTGCTTTATATCTTTTTTTTTGTCTTCTGTAGAACCTGCACATAGTGAGTTTCTCAAAGCCGGGCTACATGGAGCTGAAGGGCTTGTCGCTTGCGATTGACACAGAGATCAGCTTCTCCTTCAGCACTCTGGAAGACACTGGGACCATCCTGCTGGCAGTGGGAGGGACTGCTCCGGTCAGTCACCAGGTTTGTGGGACACACATCTGAAACATTACACCATCATGAAGCATGTTTGTCTTAAATCAAAGATTAGATTAGAAAATCATGATTATAAGCCTTATAAACATGTTGCAGTTTAAAAAGGGATTGTAATAATAGATTAGCCAAGCCTTACAATCAGTTTATAAATGATATGTTATAAATGAGAATATAAAATGTGGACAATAGCATGGTAACTGTCTATAGATTAAATTGTTTTACTGTGAAGTTGAGTTCTTACTGCAGCTTAATGCTGTTAATACATTTCAGCCATTCAATACAGTCCCATTGTCAAATACTGTGTAAAGAAAGACACTGTACCTTTTACTGATTGAATTTACACTTACTACAAATATTTTAATGTAGCTTCCTGTTCTATCCAAGCCACTCCAAGTAGTTGATCGTGATTTCTTATCAACAACCTATTGTAAAATCCATCTTCCTTTCCACTACAGGCCCGTAACATAAACTTCAAGAGGAAGCGCAGACAGTCAGGAGAAGTAAGCTCACAAACACACTTCATATCCCCTCGAACACTGCAGCCCCTCCACTAAGTAAATCACCTTTTTCATAAGTGCATATTAATGAGATTTGCATTTGTTGGCAACTGAGATAACCGGATTGTCTTTTATCCAAAACACACAGTACTGCCCGGATGTAGACATAATGTCAGCCAGGATCTGTCTCTCTCAGTAGCTCTTTTAGCTTTTAGCTGACCATGCAAACACATGCAGCCATTCTAAGTGAATGAAGTTTCCATAAGTGCATATTAATGAGATTTTAACTATGCTAATCAGATTGTCTTAAGGCTAAAACACCTTCTCACTATTCTGTAATTACCTGTCTTTTTCTGTACAATTACATCTCTTTTTTACTCTTTGTAATTGATAAATATTTGACTTTGACCACGATCAGAATAATAATATATTATCAGAATAATATAATCATAGAATAGGGTTTTCTAATGAGTGACCAGTTTAGAAAATACTTTCATAATTAGGTTTGCTATCTATAGCATGTTATAAGCATCCAATATCTACTATTATAACAATTGTATCCTCACTTCCTTCATGGTAATATCATAATAATTAGAAACATAGAGGTACTACTGGGTAATGACCATGTTTCAGGGTTGTTTAATGCTCCTTTTAGATAATTTCATAGAAACATTGGACTTAAACCAAATTTTGAATGAGATAAAAGCCAAAGCCACACTCTGTTTCTGTGCATGATCTACTACAACACTATCAAACCTAAAAATGTTTCTTACTACAAACATAGTTGGCTGCAAAAGGGCCAGGCACTAAAACAAAGTCTGCTACATAAACCCATTTTCAGTGTTTGTGTGGATGTTATGTGAAAACCCAGCATGGTCACACCTCTGAATTACACCTGTATGAATTACCTGAATGTTAACCTTTATCTCAGCTTATGCCCACATTGTGTCTTGCGTTTTAACATCATTTCTGTCATTCGCCGTAAGACTTGCGTACATGAATGCACATCTAAAGTCTGTGTGCTGCTCGAGGACAGGGGGTTACCAACAGCTTATCCATCATCACTGCTGGTTGAGGGCATAAATCTATTTTTACTAACTACGCTGGCAGGCAGGGCGTGTGTGTGTGTATGTGTGTGTGACGAGAAAGGTTAAGCGAGGTTAAAAACACCATCAACTCAACTTGGCCCTGACTAATGGATGTTAGAGAGGGAGAGAGGGGACAGGAGACGAAGGATGGAGGGAAATTTAGAGGTGAACGGAGAATGGAGAGAAAGAATAGAGTGGGAAAGAGGAGATAAGGACATAGGAGGAGAATGGGAGGAGAAAAAGATCACATGAGAAAGTAAAGAAAAGAGTAAAAGGGAAGTTGATTTTTGTGATTAATAGAAAACAAAGAAGCCAGAATTTTAGTTGAGAGGAGCTTCCAATGTTGAACTGAGTGACTGATCACTGCTCATTACAACTCTTAATTATTAGTTTCACCTGTGGCATGAGGAAAAAGACTGAAAAGAGAATGAAAAACTGATTTGTTCCCTGAGCTATTATTTTTTTAATCAACAAATGTAACCTCAGTGCCTCGTGAGTCTGTTTGTGAGGGTTTGTATTGTTTATGTATAGCTGTCTTCAATCATCACTCAAATTAAGTTAATGATAAATTTAAGAAGATAATTTTTGGGCCTCCTCTGTATTGCTTTCCATTTACTGTCTATAGAGCACAGGTTTAAATCCCGTCCTTCCCACCATGTTTTAGAGGTATACTTTTATTTTAGTTATGTCATGTACTACAGATCAAAGTCACTCCTGTTCCAGAGCTTACACAGTGTCTTTCTATGGACAGTGTTTTGTAAAAAAGTGATTTTGTATGCATTAGGCTCCACAGTCTGTTACACATTTTCTTGCTTCTCTGACATGCTCATGTCTGTGTGTATATTCCTCTCTGTGTATACATTTACCTGAACATTCAACAGTTCATTTGTGATAAACTGTCTTTGTCTCTGAGTGTGACATGTCTGCGTCGGAGCGTGCACGTCTTTATGGGTGTGCATGAGTTTGTGTGAGCGAGACGGAGCGCCAAGCGAGAGGCATGTTGTAGCTACATCTCAGTTCAATTTGTCCCCGACCTCAAATTGAAATTCCATTTTCAGGTGGTAAATTGTCTCCCACTTCGCCCTCTGGCACACAGTGAATTAAAATTCAAATTAGCCTGACCCTGCACCGCTGCTCTCTGCCTTCTCTCTGTCTGTCTCTGCATCTCTCCTCTTCCACCTGTTCCATCCTCTCTCCTCTCTCCTCTCTCCTCTCTCCTCTCTCCTCTCTCCTCTCTCCTCTCTCCTCCTATAGATCAATCCTGCTTCTTGCAGACAGCCCTATTTTCACATATAGACCCTAACTCACAACCTCTTTGCTATTTTCATTCTTCCCTGGTCAACTATTTTTATACAATACTGTAAGAAAAGTTCACATCTGGTGTATTACCCAGTACAATTTAGTTTAAGGTGTAAGAAAAATTCAGACATTAAAAGTACAACAGCTGTGTGGACAATGAAATATGGATTTAAACACTAAAGTTCATTCTTTTAAAATAAATACATTAGTGATATCAAAGACTAAATAGGGTTTCTACACAAGCTTGGAGACAAGTTATATTTTCTATAATATTTATTCTATGAACTCAGCTGACTTTAGATAATCATGTTGCGCTTCTGTAAACCCACTGGGAATTTGAAGGAATTAAACAATTTTATGATTTTATGACCATTAATAAAGACAAAAATATATAATATTGACTGACTTAATTAAAAATGAAAGGCACTAGTTTTCACAGTGGTAATGTACAGGTTTCCATCTCTGTACCTCCCCCAGCCCTACCTGTCCGTCATGTTAAACAAAGGTGCTCTGGAGGTGTTGTTGTTCACTGGCAACCACAGCCCTCGTCGTGTCGTCAGACGATTGGATCAGGGCGTCCTCACGACGGCAGAGAGCACTCACTGCGAATTGAGAGGTTTGCTGGCAGGTTGGTGTCTCATGTTTTCCAAAAATGACACATCTATTTTAGTTTTTGGACTTTTTACCTACCTACAAACATGTTTTTCCTTAGATCTTTTGCAGTTCAGGTTGATGAGGAGCCCAAGAGGGAGGCAGCGCTTCCCAATGATCAGCCCATGATCTTCCAGCGTATTTTCCTTGGTGGTATTTCTGCTGAAGTGGAGCAGATGACCAACAGAGTCAATGTGCCGTTCCAGGGATGTATTTGGAACCTCATGGTCAACACTGTGTACGTAGAATGTAACACACACACAGAACATTATCACCTGCCTAATGATCAAAACTATGTCGATCTCCCTTTTGTTACACAACCTTGGTTCTGTAAGGCCTGAACTGCTGTGGTGTCTAGGTGTTAGCTACACATCCTTTGAAATCTGCAAGTAGGTTATAGGTTCCCTGTACCCCAGTGGTAGAGCATTGTCGTTGTGTCCTTGGGCAAGACACTTAACCCACCTTGCCTCCAGTGGTGTTCCAGCTGTAACACTGGTGAATGGAAGCCTAATGTAAGTCGCTAGTAAATGTAAGTGATAGTGATAGCTCCAAACATCTCAGTTGGTATCTGGTGCCTGGCTGCAGTTTAAATAATTGCTATAGTTAATCAGATTCCACTCATCTGAGTTTATTACAATGCATTTTTGACAAACAAGATTTTACTTAAAATACTTGACATCTGTGCTCATCAATTACTTTTAATTTAAGCCCAGAATCTAACCCTAATTCCATCACAGAAACAACGCTTTTTACCCAAACATATAATTCATTTTTACTTTTCTCATTTTTACTCACTGAACCAAGTACAGAAAGTTTAAAATTTCCATTGTGCCGTGACCCTGACTGCTCCTTTTAGAAAATATACCAATGCAAACGAAATCAGATTTTTCTATTAAAACCCTGCCAAGCGCTGTGTTATAATCTGATCAAATCAAGAAAGACTTTACAATAACTGGAGCTCACTTTTTAAGGGAGGGTGTGATTGATTCGATGTATATAAGGGCTCTGACATTACAAGATAAATAAGGTCGAAAAGCACAGCGTCAGCAGATGAATTTCTATGTTTTTTACTCTCTGTGCTCCGCTCTGTTAAAACACTGACTCAGGCGAAACTGACCGGCTCACTTCCGCACATTTTATTCTATTACAGCACCACTTCATTGTCCTCGTATTTACCTTGTAATGTTTTCTGGCAGCGGTAACAGCCTCCTCTACTGCTAACTTCACAATGTGACTGTAGGAGGTCATGATGATGATGGCGACGTTTATGATAAAGGCTGCATCTCTTTCTGCAATAATCAAGCTGTCTGACATCATAAACCTCCTCATAACTCAAATGATATCACTCTCTCATCTTTGTGTTTGTGTCACCCCCAGCACCCAATCACTTCAAACTTAACTGCTTCTTAATATCCACCTGTCTGTCTGTGTTTTCTGAAAGGCTGTTTTCATTTTATACAGTAAAACCATGTTGATGTGGATAAAATGTTCAAATAGTAACAATTGTTGTTTGGTCAATGTCACTATTGGTTTAACTATTTGACTATAACTGCAGATGTGGACTTAAACATCTCTGGCTTCCATACACTTCATACAGAATAAGAAAATGCTAAATAGTCCAATACATTAAAAAGAATAAATGAGCCATCAAAAACACTGTCT
Source organism: Perccottus glenii (assembly GCA_024416835.2). Lineage (NCBI taxonomy): Eukaryota > Metazoa > Chordata > Actinopteri > Gobiiformes > Odontobutidae > Perccottus > Perccottus glenii. Next base: position 7,811,707 of record CM044564.2, on the reverse strand, counting down.
ATCCATCTACAAACCCAATTCCCAAAAAAACTCTCTAAAAACAGAATGCAATGATGTGGAAGTTTCAATTTCAATATTCTATTCAGAATACAACATAGATAAAACATTAAATGTTGAAAGTGAGACATTTTGAAATGTCATGCCAGATGTTGGCTCATTTTGGATTTCATGATAGCTTAGCTACATTCCAAAAAATGTTTGGACAGGAGCAATAGGAGGCCGGAAAAGTTAAATGTCCAAATAAGGAACAGCTGAAACTTCCACATCATTGCATTCTGTTTTTATTCACAATTTGTACAGTGTCCCAACTGTTTGGTAAATAATCCTTCCCATTGATTACAGTAACTTGAAAACACCTCAACAGAACTTGGTTTTTAGGCATAACCCTTTTAGGTTTTTGTACCCAAAGACAAACTCACATATTTGTTTTGCTGATTAATGAAGATGTGTTGTTATGAGACTCTTGAATCATAATGGTACTATACTCTTCTAACTTTTGAGACTTTTTAGCTACTAAAAGACTCTGAGGCACTCAATGGAGTATGTCAAGCGTCAATATAGATCTTATAAAGTATGGGACATGTGGATAGTTGTCATATTTACATAAGTGGATAATTCAAAGAGATGTGTTGCCAGATGAAAGCAGGGTTATTCTTTCCTTTTGATGCCAGGGAACCACCAAGATGACTTTGGGACAATATTTAAATCATTTTAAATCTATGTCACTTTAAGTTTTGAGATCACTTCTAGACAGAATACTGTACATACATACATTACATTATATATATATATATATATATATATATATATATATATATATATATATATATATATATATATATATATAATTATTGTTATTGTTAATTAACTATCCAAGTTTGAATGTAATCATGTGTCCATCTCTTTCAGTTTGTCAGATTTCTCTCAGCCCGTCTCCTTTGTGAACGCTGACATTGGGCGGTGTCCGAGTCTGGCCCCTGCCCCAGCTCCCCTTCCTCTTCTGCCTGAGCCCGAGGAGCCAGTCACTGCTCCTGTGGCCCCCGCTGCTACAACTGCTCCTGACCCTGGGGTACGTATCCCACAGAAAAAACACACCTTTACCAAGACTATATATGCATACTGTTAGAGCCTTTTGGCTGCCGTTGTTGTTTAACCTCATTTGTCATATACTCCAATGTTAAGCCACCTACTTCACTGTTTGATGAGACTGGGTTATGTGTTCTTCAATAGACTCAAGGCTTGTTGGGGTAGTGGATGGGGCATAACACATAGGGCTTTCACTAGAGATTGTTGCACCCTGCGACCAAAGTTGGTTTGGCTCTTGAGTTCAAGCCTTAAGAATGGTGGTTTAGTTTTGAAAGGATCACTTCGAAAATGATTATAAGACATTAGACATTGTTTCTTATAGCCATTGTCTTTCATGTAAAATGCCACAAACCTTTAAGACTGAGACTGGGTGTGAACTTTTGCAAATCAATTGAGGATGCTCTGCCAGTGTTAGGGCAGTGAATAAACAATGTTAATTCCTAATGAGAATAAATGAACTTTTTGAAATTAACATTCACTATATATATATATATATATATATATATATATATATATATATATATATATATATATATATATATATATATATATATATATATATATAGACTGTAGGAAAGGAGGCCCATGTAGCCAACTCATGACTATAACTATTGACTATAACTCATAGGCCACACACTGTTCTTTGTGTGACAGAGCAAACCCCTTTCCACTGTGTTAGCTTAACGCTTCATCACACCACACTTGCACAGCCCATTAACTTTTTTTTACAGTCCCTTTAGCCTTGAGCCACTAAACTCCACCTTTGGTAGCCTGTCATACAGTATGCAGCCACGGTGATATGCTAGGGCTAACTGTGCATGCCATTTATGCTTTATGAGCCCGCGCCCCACAGCAGCTAAAACACACAGCTAACATTTAGGCCCAATGCTAAGAGCCTGGCTTGAATCTCCATCATCTCCACTACAGCAGGGAGGTATATTTCATATATTTAATGTGCTATAGGTCTAACAGCCGTCATAAGGTATCAGTTACCCAGTTAGCTGCTAAACTACACTTCACAAAGAGCATTGATCATAAAGTATTGTACATAGAGTGTAGTATATACGTAGATAGTTATTAGAACTGTGTGTTGTTAGGAAATCTCGGCAAATGCATTATATTTGTTGAATAATGCAATTGTAAAATTACATATAGGCCTATAACATATAACATAACACAATATTTGGCATATATTAAGTAAATAAATATTTTTCCTCACACTTGTCTTATTGTAAATATTGTTTTGTGTAGTTAAACCATGGTTTTATTACAATTTAGGTCTTGATGTAAAAAAAAAAATGTTGATATTTTGTCCAGCATCTTTTTGAAAGGACTTTCTGCTGCAGCCACATCAAGTAAAAATCAAATGTGTCGCCAGACTTTTAGAGAAATAAATAATATTCTCTGACTCAACCTGTCCTTTCCGAACCACACTTAACTTTAAAGATTATACAAAAGCAAAGTTCCTTTTGATTCACTCTGCGTCCCATGGCCTCCAGTCTGAAGTGTACTTGGGCACAAAGGAGCTTTCTTTGATCTCTCAATTGTAAAGCATAGTCTCTTTCTTTTGCAAATTATACGCCACTTGGGTGTCACATTTCTATTTTGAACTTCTTACAATTCAACAAATACAAAAAAAAAAATGTCTTTCAATCTTTAACATTCAGCTGTGTTTGTGTACTCATTTTGTATTTGGAAACACTGAGACTGAAGAGAAGGATTGACATTGACTGTGACAGGATGTTGTCAGGAACAGAATGTCACCTTCCGACTAAAGAACAGCTGAAAGTAGTAAACAAGACTCTGAACATGTTTAAAAAAGCTTGAGTACATTTTGTTGTGAATGCACAGATACGTAGTTGTGAGAGTTCATTTATGGTGTATTAATCACGTTTCTCTCATTTTCTTTTGAGTTTTATTCTTTGCTTTTGTTTGCTGCATTGATGGATGTTTACGTGACAGCCGCTTCTAATTAGTGTCTTTAATCACAGCTTACAAAATGTGGTGCGTCTGTGTGGTACCTCACAGTCTCCTCGAGTCGTGGCTCTGGGACCAATCCCACTGGAGCTCTTTGGTCCTTCAGAGGCATGTCTGTGCAAAACTTTGAATACAAAACATGCCAAATTTTCAAAATTGATTAAATTATATTTCTCTAAATTCAGTCCAATAGTGAAATGAAAGAGGTTTCTTGTGAAAGATTTGTATAGCCTTTTTTAAAAAGAGATTCAATCGGTTTAAGTGTTGTGCCAGCAGCAAGTGACCAGGTGGTAATACAGTATTCTATGTGTGAAAGAAAATCTGTGAATGTAAAGACATCCTCGCAGCATTTAAATAATAATAAAAGGTCTTATCTTTCTAAAGTTATGTAAATTAAAATTGACTCTGTTTGTGATCTGTTTGTGTTTTTCTAATGTTAGAATTAACTCTTCTGTCAAATCTAGATATTTAAACTCTGCTTAATGTCTGTCTTTCAGGAGGCCACGCCCCCTGTCATACCTGCAGTCCCCACACCTGCTGCCCCCACTGAACCAGACGCTGAGACGGTATGAACACACACAGCAATTTCATAAATACCTACAGTCTACATCCAACAAATTCAATGTAAAAGTGTGTTTTACATCTGCGTTGTATAAAGTCTAAGGTCTCAGTTAAGTCTTATTTACTTGGTCTTGTGACTGTTGATGTCCATGGGCTGTTGTGCTTGGTCTGATTTATTTAACACCATTACTGTAAATGGATGGGTAATTTCCTGCTTCCAATGCTGTCAGCTGTCCCTGCTTTGTCATTTTATGGCAAAGTGGATATTTTCGATCAATTTGAGGAGTGTCTATGGATGAAATAGATGCATGTCCCTTCTTTACAATGCCACAAAGTATGACACTTTATATTAACCCAACCGTCTCAGGTTTTAAAACAATCTTATGGTTAACCTACAGAAAGTATGGGCTTGTGAGACATTAATTATTTGTTGTGGACTCTGGATAGTTACATGATAATCTCAACCCAATAAAGGGTGGTGTTTTTTTTTTTTTTTTTATGAAATATCAACATTTGCAATATCTATATCAAAAAGAAATGCTTGAAGTCTTCGTTTAGTCGAGGGTTTAGTTATAGTTTAGTTCACCAGTTTTGGCCAGTGGAAGAACTTTAATTTTAAAATGTGATACATATATAAAATGAATATACTCATATGCTATTTGGGTAATGTAACAGTTTCCTAAACATTTATTTGTTTCAAGGTTTTGTTAGAAATAGAAGAAAAATAATATTTAAGTCTTAAAAAAAAAGGTTGATCATTTCACAGAAGGGTTGTGGATCTCTGAGGAGTTAGCCTCACACAGGTCGGACCACACCAATACAAGACTCAGAAGGAATGAGCTGGTGTGACCTCTATAACTGGAGTCTGAATAGAAGGCCGTCTCTGTATTGTCTTTTAAATAGAAAGAATTGAAGTGGATGAGTAAAGAGGGGAGAACTGGGGATAAAAGTCTTGGAGGAAAAAAACAGCAAAAGAGGAAAAAGGGCGAACAGGCAGCTGGCTTTTGTTGGCTTAATGGAAAAATGGAGTTGAAGGGAAGAATGGAAGAGACAGGAGAAGAAGAAGCTAGAGCGGCGGCGGCCTTTTGTTACAGTGCAGCTTAGGAGCAGAGGGGTGGGGGGGTACAGGGACAGAACACGATAAGAGGTGAGTGTCAGCCGTAACAAAGCAAGGTCACAGCGCGGGGAACGTCTTCACTTGAAAAGGAACAAGAGAGGAGGGGCGCGTCTCACACTCAAGAGACGGGGAACACGAGTGGATTAATGGATGTATTGAAGAGCAGTGGAGGAGACACAAGAGACAAGAACAGGTGAGGACAGGTGGAGACCAGGACTGACATTGAGACAAGGAGGGACTAGAAGAAGGGGAAAAAAAGCACTACAAAGACAGGAGGTCAACATATGCTTGGAACATTTGTGACAGACAAACAATTGAGACTGAAGTATTAGCAAATATTTTATAAAACTATGGACTAAAGTTTCCATGTCAGGACCGGGACAGAACAGCGCTCTCTTGTGACTAAATTCAAGCAACAGAGAAGTCAAGAATACAACTCTTTAAAAGGAAAGAATCCAAAACAGGTTATCTAAAAGCCATTAGAAAACATGATTTTGAAGTTAAAAATGCAGAATGAGATTATGTAAAAAGACTATCTTTATTTGTACGCACAAGAGAGAGACATAAAGAGAATAATTATGACAAAAGTAGAAAGAATAGGACACAAAATAATTATTACTCCTGGTTATATATCACTATACATACAGTATATTACTATAACTGTACTGTCATCTGCTGGTCAATAATAGAACTGCACTGAAGGAGCTCAGAGATATCAGTGAAATATTCTGAAACATGTTGTTGTTGTTGTTGTTGTTTGATTTACATAATAGACTGAAACTGTGCCAGCCACATTTACCTTCCTACTAAGTGAATTAATTTGTCTACCAACTTAAAGAAAACAATGTCAGCAGTGAAACCGACTGAACAGGCCATATGCTGTAGAGCACAGGACTGTTGAACTATTCACCATTCATTTCTATCCTTGTATTGTAATTAACTGTTGCATTGTAAGCTCTGGATTCAAAAGTAGATTATAGTTAGTTAAAAGTAGAAGGCTCTATTCAACAGAGCATCGTGACAGAGCAGGCCGTCACAAGCCAAAAGCCAATTAGTGTGATTGACGTGGGGTGTCTGGGTGTTAAGGCCGGCGTTGACAGGAGGCAGTAGGTGTAACTGACTTCTCTGTCCAATCTGCAGGACGCCTGTGCCTCGGCCGTGGCCCCCACAGCGCTGGAGAAGGCCTATCAGTTTGGATTGAACAGGAACAGCCACATGAGCTTCAGCTTCGACGACACCAAAGTCAGAGAGAGGTCAGACAAACTGTCATGTTATGTCTGTTTGGGATGTTTTTATTTACAGCAGATAATAAAAATGCAAGAGTTTAGGACAAGGGGACACATTGAGTTTAGTTCTACTGTAATCCTTGTGTAATTCTGACATCAGTCCTATTTTACTCTTGGTTTAGTCTCGGTTTAATCTGGGCTTATTTTTTAGTTTAGTCGTTGACCAGTCTAGTCCAGGGTTTAGTCATGAAATAATATTGTGCTCAGCACTGGTTTAGTAATGGTTAATCTTGGTTTTACTCCTGGTTTTCCTTTCTGAATTCTTCAGTTTAGTTCTGTTAGTGTTTCAAAATAAAAGTCTATAAATGGAAATATATGAAAATAAACATTAGAATTTTAGATTTATTCTCAATATTTGTCCTGATTTGATTTTAAACTGTGGTTTGTAAATGAATCAAGTCTGGGTGATAGCTTGACTCAGTGGTAGAGCGGTCGTCCTTCAACTGGAAGGTACTGTAGGCGGGTCGATTCCCTGCTCTCCCCACAGTTCATAGTGTCGTTGTGTCCTTGGGCAAGACACTTAACCCCCCTTGCCTCCAATGGTGTTCCAGCTGTAACACTGGTGAATGGAACCTTAATGTAAGTCGCTTGGAATAAAATCGTCAACTAAAATGACTAAATGTAAAAAATGTTCAAATGTAACACTGGTGAATGGCAGCTTCATGTAAGTCGCTTTGGATAAAAGCGTCTGCTAAATAACTAAATGTAAATGTAAAATGTAGCTTGGACAGACTATGATTTCTAAGAAGCCACACTGGTAAAAACATCCTGTATTAATAATAAGGTGATGAAATAGTGAACATGTTGTTGACCGGACCATCCTTCAAATCAACCTCCTCTTTTCCACAAACTGTCAGCAACAGAGCGAAAAGGTTTTCCTGATAAGTATGTGGTGGTAAAATCAACTAGAAGCTTCAACACTAGGTCTGAACACTCAAACTATTCATTCCAGTAAAATAAATGTCAAGTTTAGTCCACAATATATTCCATGAAGCATACAAAACAACTACTAAAATGTTTTTCTCAGTCACTCAATTGATTATTTATGGCAACTATTTAGTCTGAATCTGCAATCCAATTTATTTTTGTTGTAGGTTAATATTGGAGCTGGAGCTTAGGACAAAGGAGGAGTCAGGCCTTGTTCTTTACATGGCCAGGATCAACCATGCTGACTTTGTGACTTTACAGGTATTGTCTTGTCTCTCTGTTAGGCTTACTCGTCAGTCCAAAAAGGTATTATACTATTTCTGTCTTTATTAATCTAGGCCATCTCTGTTTTTGCAGATTAAAGACGGACAAGTGTGTCTGGGTTACGATCTCGGTCATGGAAACATATCTGGCTGTGTTCCCTTCTCCATCAATGACGGCAACTGGCACAAGGTGAGCTACATTTATTGTGCAGCACATTGAATAGTTTATGATGCTGTACTGTTAGTGTTCAAAAAATGAGTTTCTCTTGCACCTTTAATGGCCAACTTTAAATTGCTTTTTCTGTCCTCTTAGATCCGTGTGACTCGCAACAAGCAGAGAGGTCTGCTGATGGTCGACTCAAAGTTCAGCAAACAGATGAACAGTCCAAAGACGGTACAAGACACTTCAGTTTTCCATTTGAAAGCATTGTGCTGTAACTATACATTCCTTTATGTGTATTTGAGGCTCTGTTTCTAGGCTGCATGAATAAATAATCGTGTCTTGTTTCCAGGCCGATCTGCTGGATGTGGTTGGAGTGGTCTATGTCGGGGGTTTACCACAAAACTATACAACCAGGAGGATAGGACCGGTAAAAATAGCACACACACATTTGGGGTTTTGTTTCATATTTGAGCTCAATAGAAAATCTTTTATTAGTTCTGCTCTTTATTCTCCATTCATTCTGTTTTTCTGATGTAGATCCTGTACAGTATCAATGGGTGCATCCGTAACTTTAAAATGCTTGGAGGTGCAGTGAGTAGCAAACCAGGGGGCACAAGTAAGGCATAGCTTCTATTTTATGTTTGTGAATAACAAATAAAAGTGAATTGTGTTGATTAGTATAGTAAAGTCTTCATATGTTTAGGATTGTTCTTAATATTAGGTGTATGTGCAAATAAACATCACATCAAATCAAACCATGACTTTTCTCTCTCAGGTGTGACACACATCTGCCTTTTATACTGTCTAACTAAACTAAAGAGTAAACATTTCATTTAAACAAGTATCTCATTTCAGAAAGACAATACTGAAATTGTATTTATTAATAAACATACAATTGTACCAGTGTTGTTTAGGTCTTGACTTTGGGATGAAAAATCATTACTTATGTCCTTTGTTTGTCTCTTCCACTTGTCCAAGGTGTCACTGAGGACTTTAAAATCGACATGGAGGCCCCTACCTCTCGTAACATGGTTGGACGCTGTTTTGTTGCGACCGAACCAGGAACATACTTTGACGGAACTGGCTTTATAAAAGCAGGTAGGACTTAACATCCCAATATTAATATTTACCACCTACATTTTGTTAGTGTTAATAATTGTGTCTAACCTAATGTTATCTTGTTTCCATTGAAGTTCCTTCCTACAGAGTGGGTCTGGATGTGTCCATTTCGTTTGAATTTCGCACCAGTCGAACTAATGGTGTGGTGTTAGCCATCAGTAACAAAGACAGCGATGGCCTTGGAATAGAGATTGTCAATGGAAAGGTAAACATCTGTCTTTTATCACAATTTTAATCCTGGACAAATAGAACACCATAGATTTAGGAAAAATATACCTCTAATATCTGTTAAAGCTGACAAATGCAACTATAATCTACTATACTGTATGTACGTCTTATGCACACATTTACAGTCAGATCCATAAATATTGGGACATTGACACAATTCTAATCTTTTTATATACACCACCACAATAGATTTGAAATGAAACAAATAAGATGTGCTTTAACAGCAGACTATTAGCTTTAATTTGAGGGTATTTACATTTAAATCAGGTGAACGATGTAGGAATTACAACAGTTTGTATATGTGCCTCCCACTTTTTAAGGGACCAAAAGTAATGGGACAATTGGCTGCTCAGCTGTTCCATGGCCAGGTGTGATATTCCCTCATTATCCCATTTACAAGGAGCAGATAAAAGGTTCAGAGTTGATTTAAAGTGTGCTATTTGCATTTGGAAACTGTTGCTGTCAACTCTCAATATGAAATCCAAAGAGCTGTCACTATCAGTGAAGCAAGCCATCATTAGGCTGAAAAACAAAACAAACCCATCAGAGAGATAGCAAAACCTTTAGGTGTGGCCAAATCAACTGTTTGGAACATCCTTAAAAAGAAAGAAGGCTCAGCAACACCAAAAGACCCAGAAGAACATGGAAAACAACTGTGGTGGAGGACTGTTGGCCAGATCAAGAACACTCTCCAGGAGGTAGGTGTATGTGTGTCAAGGTTAACAATCAAGAGAAGACTTCAGACTGTAATTGCCTGCAAAGGATTTGCAACCAAGTATTAAAAAGTGAAAGTTTGATTTATGATTGTTAATCTGTCCCATTACTTTTGGTCCCTTATTAAAAAGCTGGAGGCACATATACAAACTGTTGTAATTCCTACACTGTTCACCTGATTTGGATGTAAATACCCTCAAATTAAAGCTAAAAGTCTGCAGTTAAAGTACATCTTGTTGTTTGTTTCATTCCAAATCCACTGTGGTGGGATATAGAGCCAAAAAGATTAGAATTGTGTCGATGTCCCAATATTTATGGACCTGACTGTAGTTCCTATAACGTTAAAACATAGTAAACAGGGAACGTGGAGTATTAATTCAGTGTTTTTTATGTGACTTGTCAGTTGCTTTTCCACGTTGACAATGGAGCAGGCCGAATCACAGCGGAGCATTTGCCTGAGGGTGACGGTTTCTGCAATAGCCAGTGGCATTCAGTTATGGCCAAGAAGATCCGGCACAAGATTGAGCTGATGGTAGACGAGAAAGTCACCAAAGCCGAGAGTCCTAACGCCAGCTCCAACAACTGCGACACCAATGACCCCATCTATTTTGGAGGCTATCCCAGTAAAGCTGCACACTCACAGAGTAACATTTAAGTGATACAATTGAGAGCAAATGTAAAATGTGTGATATGTCTCTTTTCAGCGGGGGTCCCTCAGGCAGCAGTATCCATCAGACGCTCTTTTAAAGGTTGTATAAGAGATGTCAAGATCACCAAAGCGTCCAAGACCATGAATGTACAGTTCAACAAGGCTCTTGAGATGAAAGGAGTCCAGCCTCTGTCCTGCCCCTCCCCTTCCACTGCCTAAAGCTCTTTGTGGAATAATCTTTGAAACTGCTCCGATTTATACCTAAGAGTATTGTTACATTTAAGCTCAGTACCTGGAGTTTTTGCATGTTGGATCCCAAATGAAATGTGGAGAATCACTGTTAAATATGACCATAACCCCTTATTGAAATTGTAAAAAGCACTTACAAAACTAAATTCACTCTTTTTGCATTAACATTGAGCCAATTGTACAGTCATTGTACAGACTTTGCAAAATAAATCTATAATTAGCTACAGTCTAAGGTCTCCATGTCATACATATTATATACTGCGTACAAATACAACTTAACATTTGCTGGCCTGCCTTATACTGTATGTAAAGCAAATTATTCAAAATGACATCATATGCTATTGTAAATAAGTAATCACACATTATAAGATAAGGCTAGGGACATAATCGCCTACAACAACAGAAGAAACCAACTTTGCCAGTTTCACTAGGCTTAGGTTTAGGTCAAAATATTTGATGAGGCCTACAATCTTTTGTAATAATAATCTATCCACTCTGTACAACATACCAAGTGTTAAATGTGCACAAAGTGACCAAAACGTTTGTACAAATGTTGTCATTAAGGGGATTTGAAGGGCTGGTGATCAGAGTCATAAGGGCCCTTTTGGAAATAAATTAAATGCTACTTCTGCTTGTAATTTCAAGTAAAATAGGCCTACTACACAGAGATTTAACATCTAGTTAAGGTTCAATCTGTGGTTGTTGGAAGGTGCTATATAAATAAATATTGATTGATTGATTGATAGTTGCACTGGCGCTTATATTCCACAGGAGGGCAATGCTGAACTACACAAAGCACAGTCCACCTGTTGCTCACACTGCAGCTCTCTGACACTGCCAGGTAAAAATAAATCAACACTTTTTACATTTTTGAGTGCCAAAAATCAAATGACCAAAAGCCTTTATTGTGCATTCCTCTTTATTTCCATGTCCCTCTTTACATTTGGTAAAGAATGGTTAGAGGTCTGCCCGCTACCTGTTACTACGGGCACCCAAAAGTGGAATGTATAGAAGATAGAATAAGCCTAGAATTACATTATTTTAGACCATAATTATACAGTCTTTTAATTATAACATTGTTTTGTATCTTTATGGCACAGGATGCACCTCCGAGTGTCTAGTGGGCTAATAAACCAGGCAAATCCTAGGTATCTTGACCGTTTAGGTGTTTAGCTTGCTGTCTGCTACCTTCTGACAATGTAGCTTCACTAACAAAGAGCAAAGTCAACAATATTAGCTACAGCAGGCTGATCTATGCTTTGGAAATGATAAATACTATAGGAAATGCATGTCAATTTCACAACATCAGATATGAACAAAGACAAATATTAGTGTATCCAGTTTCAGTGAAGTCCCAGTGTTTCATATCTTGCATGTGCTCCAAAATCATTGCTTAATACTTTTTAGGTTTCAGCAAAACAATGTAAATAGCAAAGGTTGACTTAAAATGTAAAAAACTAAATAAACTAAACCAGGGCTGTAAACATGCAGAGATAAACCATGTGCCATAAACATTTTTCTAGTCATAAGCTGGTGCACCCCTCAGTGTGTGTCATTGTTAAAGCAGGGTGCAGAAGTCTGTAAAAGGAGTCCAGATGTTTACAGATTCTTCTACGCTTCTACTCCGGTCCCAGTGAGTGACGAGTGGTAAAACAGATACAGTAGCTACAGTATTAATCTAAGTCTCATTTGACATCAATCAAGGCATTTCAAGCATTAAACTGTTTATAGCACTGAAATAAAGTGATAGCCTCCTCAGCTACCCTATTAACACGAGTGTATGTAATAGAAAGACAACAAGAGCCTGGCAGTGAACAGGCTTTAAGTAAAAACCCTCGAGAAGAGAAGCTATGGTCTACAGTCTACGCAGTGACAGCACTGTCCTGGTGGCAGGTCTGGTGACTTATTGCATACTGTCGGTTCTCTTCTCTGATCTGGGTTACATTTGTAATGTGGCAGCCCAGTCCAACAGAGGCTCTGGTGTCTTCTCCTCAGCCGCCTCAAACAGCCACATCCAAACAGCTGCTCCCCAGGGCTAAGAAGCTCTGCAGAGTACAAGTTATCCTAGTCCTGGTCCAGGCCTTGTCAGGATGATTGCATGAGGCCAGTCAGCCGTTTGCCTGTCAGTGACTTGCCCTGAGAAGAAATAAGAGAGCTGTCAGAGCTGAGATAAAAAGCTGTATGAGAGCTTTAGAGCAAAAGGAAGTGTATCCAAACTCAATTTACTTGTTTGTTCAAATACTTATAATTTATGTCTCTTTATTTGCTCTATTTACTTGTTCACAGCTGAAATAATTATTAGTGCCATGAACAGCTTGTACCTGCTGTCAGCCAATCTCAAGTACATCTCCCCTCGGAGGAAGATGCAAACAGCAGAACCAGCAAGAAATACAACACTAATGTTACTGAACACTAGAACTCTATCTTGGTTTATTAGACTGCTTTGTCAATATAATCATATATTTTATAAATACGTAAAATTGAAGCAGAAACAAAAAAAAAAACATTAAAGCTTCATCCGTTTGTCTTTCAAAAGTCAATATATTTTTTCTGTTTTGATTGAAATGTTTAATTACCACTGTTTTCATTTGCTTGAGACTATAACACTCACCACACTGCGTGTAAACTTCTCCAGAGAAGTGCGTCGTCCCTGCTCCGTTTCAGGCTGAAGGAGGAAAGAAACATTAGGAATGGGAACACCTCGGGGATTTCTTTTATTGTTTTGGCACAATTCTTGAACAGTAAAAGTGTTTCTTCAAAAACACTTAGCTAAACTCTATTAGTTAGTCATTTACAACAGTATAGTATTAAGTTATTGTATGCAACCCAAAAAAGTCATTTTGAATGCCTCGCAGATTAAACTGTTTTAGGGGAATGACTGTTGTTGTTGAACTGTTGTGTTAAATGCCCTTTTCTTTCAGAGACATGTAAAAAACTGTACCAGGTAAATATCTAAACTTAAAAGGATATCAAACAGTGTGCAAGAATCTATATTCCCAAAGCCTCTGGCCAATAGTCTATACTATTACTTGAGAAGGTTTTTAAAAGTCTTGGTTTTGTCTTGGTCTCGAACCCGTTTTTTCTCGACTCAAATGGCATATTTATCTGTTCTTGGAATGAATGAAACCTCTTTCTAAATATTCAATTAGAAAACCTGCCTCCTTCAACAAACACTAACCTAAATGAGTCTGGACCTGGTCTGATTTTAATATTTTACTATTCGTTTTTATCTAGTGCACTGTATTGTAGACTGGTTCTAATCTTGATTCGGTCTTGATGGTCTTGGCCTTGACTCGGTCTTGATACGCTCTGGTCTGGGACCTGACATGGTCTCGGTCAATGCGGTCTGGACTACAACACTGCACTATACTACTGTATATATTCTCCAGTATTTGTTTCTAAATTATTGTGTAAAAAAGTGAATGAAATTTAAAAATGGGACATAATACTAATAACACGTACTGCGGCATTTTGTACATTCTGATCATTTTGTTGATGACTTTTTTTTTTGCCTTTTGTCCGAACGTTGGTATTCAAAGCAGCACAGATATGTTGAGCAAATTTTAATGAGTTCATCTTCAGTCCCAAGTCGACAGTTAACCAAACCTGGAGATATTGCCTCTGGGCGTCTGTGGCATATGCTCATGAGAATGGACACCAGACAACCTGAAAACATTACTGCCTGCAGCCACAGCCGTCACTGGCGCGAACACACACTGAAATAATCCCAGGACACACATACTTTCTTTCTGGCCAAGAGCAGGTCCTGGTACACATTTGAGCGGAGAAATCTTGCGTAGCTGTCGCTCTTCATCAGTTTGTAGATGTGATCCTGGAGGGACAGACAGGACCACACACAAAAGGTATGAACCTATCCAATCTCAGTTTTCCTCTTTTGAAAGAAAAAGACAGCCAGTGATACTGACTTCAATTGTTTCCAATTGATTATGGTAAAGACAGTAGGCTGCTAGAAATGCAAGTCAATTCCACAGCACATAATGGCTAATTATTATCATAAAATCTTTTATCGTTATACACAATTCTTTTGGAACTGCTTTTTTCACATTTAAGAGACAATGCTAAAGAGCTCGGAAACCTGCAAACTCAGACTAAACTAAACAAGATAGTTACTGACGGAGATAGATGACTGGATTACATTTCAGAAACAACAGAATTTATTTATTTATATCTCTCCCTTAAGTCTATTGAAGATGGACCACTCTTAACTGTCTCCCGTTATGAGATGAAGCCTCACGAATCACTCAATAACATAGTTAAAGCATTAGCTAACATTGCTGAAGCGTGTAAGTAAATTGAGTAGACAGCAGTGAGATAGGGTACTTCGCCCGCTCTGCCATATATATTGAAGTAAAAATATTCCTTTAGACAGTGGCCTTTACCAGAAAGTTTTGGGACAATTTGATTTTAGACATCATTTGAGAAAATACCACAACATATTATTTATAACTTTACTTCTAGAGCGGGGCAATTATTTAAAAAAATATATCAAAGTCAACATTTGGAGCCTCCATTCAACAAAATCTTGTTGACTGTAGCTCTGTCAATTTTTCACAACCTCAAAGCAGATGTCCAAGCATTTTCAGATGCTACACAATAAGGATTTTTTTTTATATGTATACTGTATATTATGATAAATGTATACAATTTCTCTCTACCATTTTCACTAAGAAAATACTAACTTATGTTGTAGTTGAGCATATTTACAGTGCAAACCTTGCTTTATAAATCACATTACAATATCTGGTGATACATATTTGTACAGGATGGCATGAAGACAAAAACTATTTCTCAGCTGAATATGAGGTATAGATATAATAACAGTACTGACTGAAAACAAGCTGTAGACAATGATAGGTACTTCTTTAAATGTACAAAGTACACAGTAATGGTCCTACCACATGCGTCAGAGTACACTGCTGTCCCACTCTGTCTTACTACACCTCTCTTTTGTGGAGTCTCACCTGTGCGTCCTCGTAGCTGTATCGACCTGGGTCTTTCAGGTTCTGACTGGTCCGCTCGTAACTGTGTGAGTCCAGGTTTATGGAGCTGGGGGCCCCCTCTGCTAAAAACTCAGCCCAGATGTCCTGAGCCCTCTGGCCCACGTCCTGCTGGGGCATCCTCTTCAGGTCCTGCACCGCCAGCCAAAACCTGCATCAAACATTTTGAGAGTAAGACAGATATTTTTCACTACAAAATGGGATCTGTACAAGAATAGGCTTATTTGATTTTTGTTTTTTTATTTATCGGTAAATGTTTAAAAACAGTGTATTTTGAGATCAATTATTGACTGAAAGAATGGTGAATGTAATGCAAAATACATTTTAACTAATAACAAATGAGAAAGACTCTGCACATGGACAATACCCCGTACAAAACATATTCCACACTTAGATGCCAAACTGCCTTTTGTTGTCTTGTCACATTGTGTTACTGGCAAATTACAAATGTCAAATGATAACTATTGGCATCAGACATTTCTAATATTCCTCATAAAAAGTACAGTTATTTAAACAGGTATTCCATTAACATTTATTCATTTATTTTCTTTTTGCTTATCTTTAATGGGTCACAGTAGAGCCTACTGTACACCAGCTGCTTAGGATGTGACATGGACAATTATCGTTTATCACGAGGCTAACACACGACAGACAACCATTCACTCACATTCATTTCCGATGTCAGCAATTCACTTATAAGCTACACTCTTGTCTTCGGTGGGACAGTAGAAAAAAACTAAAGTGCCCTTCATTAAAAATACACCAGAGCTAGAATGTGTTCAGAATCAGATGTTGACCACCAGAGGCAGCAGAGAGCCACAAACTGAGGCCCTGTGATATTAGTTCGTATCAGTATTGATCTGAGAAGTGGATTGGTCATATAAAAACACCAGTGGGACTCACTCACTGCCTCCATCCCTCTTTCTTCCAGAAGCTCCTCATAAAAAAAAAAAAAAAGCTATTAAAGCTTGGGGAAAGAGGAAAGAGGGAGCGACACAGAGAGAGGAAGAGATAGGAGTGTAGTGGGATAGCCGAGGGGCCTTCAGCGATATGGATGTACACTTTTTCTCTGGTTATCTACCTCAGCTGCCTCTTAGCGTCCGTTTTCACACTCCAATACTCCTCTCCTCAAATCTCTCCAATGTCTTTAGATGCTTTTTCGGCACCAAAGCTTATTAACCCTGATGGAACTATATGAAAGTATATGTCTGTATGAAGGATAGCTTTAATATAGCTGTAACACTTATCAACCAATGCACACACTAATGGTTTTCGATGTTCTTTCTGCTGCTCGGGGGCACGCCATGATACATATCAAAGCATTTGTGTTTGTAAAGATAGGGCTGTAGATTTCACTGTAATATAAAAAGGTAAAAGTAAGGGCACTTTGGAGCAGCATTTCAGTGTAATCTCATCCGTCTAATGCTGTATAAGCTGCTGAGGTGTAACAAAACTCATTTGTATTCTGCGCTATAACTAAACTGCTGTAGCTCTATTTCCTACCCACTTTCCCAACCGTAAACTTTCTTTTTATCTGATGCCTATAAACCGTATCCACATACTTTACTCTGCCTTTGCTGTGAAATTCTGGTTGTGTAATCTTTAGAGATACTGATTTTTCATGCTGAGCAAAATGCTGAGAGTCATTTTGAGTGAAAAGAGAATTCTCTAACTCAACAGGAGCCATTTCCAAACACATTTAAATTGTATCTGATTTCTGGAGCTTTTTAAGTGTGTTTCCATGTTAGTAAACCTGCTTGAGTCGTAAGCAAACCAAAATAAGAGGCCGTTTTTAGACAGAGCGACTGAACGTGTGTTACTCTTGCCCCAGAAACCATACAAGAAAATGTGCTTTAATTTTTTTAGATGGAACTCAAAACACAGCCCATCATTTATTCAAACCTCTGAAGTGCTTACCGGAGATTTTCTGAGCTAAACTCTGACTCCAGGAACTTGAGGAAGAGATCTTGTCCCGCTGGGTCTTTGAGGGCCTCCTCCAGCGAGAAACCCCACTTTTTCACTCTCTGCTGACTGGGCTCTTTACTGGCAGGCAGACAGACAGACACTATCAACCTCTACTCAAGATTAGTGCTGATTCAATTACAGGGAGAGGCTCAGATGAATGCAGAGAAGACACTAAAACAGAGAGTATTGGCCACACATGTCAAAAAGGCCTGGTTGAAAAGCTGCACCATATGCCAATGTTGAAGTGAAATCTAATCGTTGGAGGCTCAGTAGGGAATATGTGCTGCAAATCCTGCGATTAATCAATTCTTCTCAATTATTAAGCTACATTAGAGCAGTGATTATCCGTCTGCTGATATTAACTTCTGCATAATTCACACAGACTGGAGGTTAAAGCTTAGTGCCACCTCCAAAATTGAATTACATATGTAGATAAACAGTGAGTAGATAAATAATGTGACTTTGTGCAAGAGTAGTGAGATAAAATAACACAATCAAGCTCTGGTTTGGGATAATCTAAACTATATGAACATTCTTCACATGTATTTTATGGTATATTTAATAAATTGTGTATTGTAATACAGCTTTACAAAATGAAACATATTGGTCAAAACTGTTTTCAACAATAACACTAGAAAGAGTAATAAAGAGTTCATACTGTTGTTGTGTCCTTGGGCAAGACACTTAACCCCCCTTGCCTCCAGTGGTGTTCTAGCTGTAACACTGGTGAATGGAACCTTAATGTAAGTCGCTTTGAATGAAAGTGTCAACTAAAAATGTAAAATGTAACTGATGAATGGAAGTTGCTTTGGATAAAAGTGTCTGCTAAATGACTAAATGTAAATGTAAGTGATATACATATCCTTTTTCAAATGGTGTTCTCTTGTGCAGTTTCATAGATGTTGAGCACATATAGTTTTAATATCTTTTTAGAAACACAGTAACTGGTCAGTGTTTGTTTCTGGTTTGTACCTGGCCTCTAGATCCCAGAGGGTCGGGTCGTCACTTGTCCAGGGGTTGGACGGTTCAGGGCTCATCACAAACGGGTCGTATTCAATGTACTGCTCAGTGTAGCTGATCAGACTGAAACACAGTGACACACACCACTCAACACTGGATAAGGAGAAAGAGTAAATAAGACAAAGCCACAGTAAATAGAAAACCATTCTATTCTCTGTGTTTTGCACAAAGTATTACACACAGAGCAATTAAACCAGGGTAAAAAAATTGTGTCACAGGTCAATTAGCGCAGCAACAAAAATAAACTTGTTGAAAACTGTATAAATATTAATCAGCCCTGTTTCAAAATGAAACAAAATAAACAGGTAACACACTACTTCTGTATAATACTACACACAATTAACCATTAGATGAGTATTTCCAAAGCATTTCTCCCACATTAGTAATCGTGTTAAATCAACTCAATTAAGTCTTCAATAGGAAGCTAATGTATTGTTATACATACTAATTATGAGTCATAATATAAAGAGTTTATTCATGAATGTATCAGTGCTGTAATTGTAATGTTTAGTTGGGTGAAGTTAAGATAAAGTGTTACCAAGATATACAGTTATATCGTTAAAGTTTTTGCCCTCTACATCGCTCCATACCTGCCCACTGCTTAGAGAAAAAGCCTTAAAAAACACTACATAACACAAAACACATTAAGTTGAATATATGGTTAACATTTGGGTATTTGAATTTCAAATCTAAAATAGTAGTTCATAGTTTGTAGTTGACATGTTAAAAAATTAACAGTTTACTTGGATGACAGAAAATATCTATAATTTACTTTTACTATGTACCTTTCAGCGACTTTGGACATCTTCATACAGTGTCGATCGAGCTGTGTGTTCAGGAATGTAATCTGGGAGCAGACACACAAAGAACACAGCACTTACAAGATGCTCTTCGTTTTCTTGTACAGCAGCTGTGTCTACCTCAGTCTGCTCTGTACAGGACTGGGCTGAAGTATTTAGGAATACTAAATGTTGGCTACCTCCTTCTCCACATCCTCCTTGGTGCCTTTTCTGCTGTGTTGGAACGGGGTGTGTATGGGACTCTGAGACTGTGGACCCTCTTCTGTTAAACCATATACTGACTAAACCCACCAGAAAAGAAAAAAAGGATGAATCACAAACTAAATGTGCATTATTATAATAACTTTTGCTGTACATGTATCTATGTTATTGAAACTCCTGAGGTACCTTTTTAACTCTGTGAGGGTTCTTAAGGCGTCTACACTTCCTGATGTCCATCTCTGTGGTGTTAACACATCCAGGCTGGAAAACACAAAAGCATTAAAGATGGTCAGCAAACTTGAACATTTAAGTTATTCATCAGCAGTAGAGTGAGTAGAATTGAGCTAAAGACACAGTCAATTGGTTTTCTACAGTTTTACAGCACTAACAGAGCTTACCACTGGTCTGTGTACATCCCAGAAGGCTCTCTCCTGACTATCAAGGATCTTCCTCTCGGTTTTATCTTTTTTTCTGTCGATCCTGCAGATTAGATCAGTCAATGTAAGAAAAAAAAGCAGGACACAGCTCTTCTGGCATTGGTACTGGATGTAGAAAATAAATTGAAAAAAAGGATTGGAGGGTTAAAGTATGTGATAGACTACATTGTGTTTGATCTTTGCACGTGATCTTCTCCTGTGCTTTTTTTATTCCAGATATTTGTGGTTGGTTCTGGCAATCACATGTTTGTTAAGCTAACACTGGTGCCAATTAGAGAGGCAATAAAAGTAGAGTTTGGCACCCAACAGTTCCTAATTTAAGCAATTCCAGCATGAAACACTATTTATAACCAGTTAGCAATTAAATACATGACTTGGCTGTTTGGAATAACTCTAAGTGCTACAACTTAGTAACAAAGAGCAACTGAAATTAAAAAGACATTCCATTTACACAAAATTACAATTCAAACAGGATATTATAGGAAATTAGGAGTATCTATTTGTAATTAATAAACACTGCTTAGACCTAATGAGAGTGTATTCAATGCCCATTTTAATATATTTTCATTTTTTAAAAAGTATTTCTGCTTCTTCTGCTGTAAAGAGTCTGTATTATTTGGGTGGACATAAAAGCCAGTATGCTTGACATAGACTGTAGATACCATCATCATTTCTATAAAGTTAATGTAGAAGGATATACAGTCATTTTATTGTGTAAATGTGTAGCCTACAGTTGTTGAAGATCATAAATTTGTTTTTCCAATACAATGTACTTGTTTCCTGTGCTTATCTTGAAAAAATAGACCTTTATGCTCATAAATGGAAAGGGCCATTTATTACTTCCTGTTCCTTCAACTGCCCAGAACAGACAAACTGAGCACTGCTGGAGGAAAAGCACAAAAAAAAAAAAACATTCAAAGATCTTCAACGACTGTAGGCTACACATTTACACAATAAAATGCATCTTAACTTGAATGTAGATGTGAATGTAAACTTGACTAGAAACGATGATGGTACATTCTTACAGCAATGTGAATCATTTACAAGAATACACAAATGTTTTCCTTCAATACTAAATAAGATGCATCCAGCCAGTCAAAATCTTGGATAAAGGATTAGGACATTGTGACATACATTACATTAGTTATGTTTCTGACCTATTCCTACTGGATTTCTATGTCCCTGTTGGGCCACCATATGCTCAGACAGCTAGAAAGGTTTGATGTGAGAAGTGGAAATGCAATGTGAAATTTTATCTCCAGATGCTGCAAAATCTTTACCCTGCACCTTCCATGAGACTCTTTAAAAATGGGTGTAGCTTTCAAAAATTACACAATATAGTCCTCTATCTCAGACACACAGACCTCAGAGTTGTACAAGATAGATAAGAAAATCTATTACAGGACGCTTAATAGAGTCACAACACCTGATGTCATTCAAGAGATTGTCCATGTCCCACCTAAAGGAGCAAATGACCCATCTGTACCACAGTTGAATCTAATGTGTCGCTATGGTAACAGAGCACACTTACTTGACCTGGGCTTCAGCTTGCATGTAAATAAACTCCCACTTCCTGGCAAAAGCTCTCTGCAGTCTGGCAAGGTTCTCCTGAGACAAACACACCATATAACCAACTTTACAAACTTTATAAAGTCCAAGTTGTGGCTGACATTTTGGAGCTTAACCCACAGGTCAATACTTGGAGACAATATTAGAAATACCCACCGCCTCATAATCTGCCAGCTCCAGACGGGTTTTATTCTGCATGGTCCTCTTACACAGGTAGATGGCTGAAGAAACACACAAGAGAAGGCTGTATCTAAAACACAGACGTCCCTATATACTACAGCGCTTGACCTTTCTATACAGGTGTATGCATGTGTATTGGATCCAACAGTGCATTTGAAAAGTGAACATATAGCTACACAGTCAAAACAAAGGAAGAGAGAACCATTTAATGTTTGAGCCACCAGGTATCAGCAGTTTTTTATTCTGTGTTGCAGAATAAAACTAATATCGGGGACCTAAAAGCGTGTTATGGGAGATTTTCTATGGGTTGCTATTTAAAAATATCCAGAAAATGTTTCAAAAGTTAAGCATGAAAATGATAATGGTCGTGACAAGATGGTAAAATCATCAAATAAAAAAAAATTAAGTGACACATGAAAATGATAAAATGTTATAAAGAGCTGAATAACATTAGAAAAGAACTAAACTAAACTAAAAATACCAAAATCCATTCATAAAGAAAAAGCTAATAAAGATCAGAGAATTGGGTCATAAATCAATGGTCTTTTAGAAAAAGCAGCCCTCATAAAAAAAGCAAGGCAACTCTACTGTCAGGAAATGTCACAATAATAAAAAACTCTTTCAAAACAAGATCTTAGAAATAAAAAATGACAAATTTCTCAAAATAGCAATTTTTAAAGCAAGATATATTTTTTTTAATTGCTATGTCAGAATTTCAAGTTGACAGGTCATTATTTTGAGAGTGTTTCAACCTCATGGAAGGTCTTTTATAATCACAGAGGCAGAAACCAGCTTCTATACAGTATGGTGAGTGAGAGAAGTCAACAAGTGAGTGATTTCAGACAGTGTCACTTTTCTCCACTCATCCATACTTCTCTCCCTTCACCTCCTGTACCGGCCTCTCCTGTCCTCTCCAGGGTCTCTTCAGATGCCTGTCCACCTCTTTATCGTGTCAGGATTACGTGTGTGAGAGTGTGAAGAGGCGCTGAGGTCTAAGCGACAGACAAGGCTGCCTCTGTGACACGATGAAGAGCAGGAAGTGGCACAGTGACTGACTAATCCTGTCCAGTGCTGTCTCTGCAGAGGTGGGCTGCTACACTGCTCCATACTTCACCTAATATCCACTGTGCTTACACTGGCACACAGGCACTTTCATTAGAAAATTATTATTAGAGTATTTGTTTTAAAGCTGGCAAAGACAGTTTTTAAAAAGTTAATGTTTAATATACTTTAAGAGATCTGTAAAAAGAAAATCTTCGGACAGAGGTTTAGTTGTCAGGCTTCAGAAAAAGAACAAAAGTTTTTTACTTTAAAAATTTAATTTTAAAATTAGAAATTAGAAATTGTCTGACATCTTATTATTGCTCAAGTTTTTGAATATTGTGAAACTCACCAACCCATTGAACTTTTAACATATGAAGATGTAAAAGTAGCAACTTTAGAATGGAACACAATCATAAAATTCAAAGGCATAAATTGCAGGACCTTCAGGCGAATGTTGGCAAATAAAAGTGGCTCATCCTCATCATCGTTAGTACAAACTCTACACTGTAAGTTTATAGATCTGTGTGTTTTTAGACCCACCTCCACATACTTTAGGAGATGGTAAGAGGTGTCAAATAAGAGAGCTTTCACTGTGTGCAAATCTTTTTTTTTTCTCTTTATGAATATGCATATTTAATCTTTTCAAAACCTGCATCTCCCACAATTACCTTAGAAATAATGCAATGGTATTTAGCTCTGTAAGTATATATGTACTCAACTGATGTGTAGTATAGACCGCTACTTGTTCCGAAAGCTTATGTGAATGTAAAAATGGCTTTTTTAAATCTACATCTAAAGCAATGCTCTGAGTTCATTCTAGATACAAGTACAAAGTGGCAAGAATAAATTATACAGGATGTGACGGTAATGCTATTAGACAGTTAATTATAGTCAGAGCCTAATCGCAGCAGGATGTGATGAGTCTTGTTAAGGTAATGTTGGAGTCCATACTGTAACACAAGACTAAAAATCATAAGAGGCTCAGGGCTGCAAATTAGGACTTGATTTGTGAATTTAAAACTTGGGTAAAAAAAAAAAAAGAAACTCATTTCTTGTCATAATCTGCTATGCACAAAACAAAATAATTGTTGTAATCCTGATTTAGTATGTGTCAAATCAATGAAAGATACAATTAGCATTTATATCTCATAAATTATTCAAACAATCAGAGCTACAAAAAAATGCAGGTTTATCATTTACCGTAGTCTGTGTTTTCTGGCTCCCAGCAGTTGGACGGCCAAAAATACGGCGCCTGAAGGAAGCAAAGAGACTGGCATTTAACATTGACTGATCTTTCCATAAACAACATAAAATAACCAGCACAAAGGTTTTTAAAGAGGCCTGAACTGAGCCTGAGACACAGTTTGTGATAAACACTTGTGAGCACTCAAAATCATTTCATTATCAGGAATGAGCAGCTGACTTGTGAAAGTTTTCCCTTGTAAGAGGCGTCCCATGGTGACGCAGAGGCGGAGGAGAAAACGGCACCGACACAATAAAACAATGAAAGCTGCAAAATAAACAATGGCAAACACAACAACAAAAGCCAGAAGGCAGTGAACAGATGCTCAAAGAAATAACTCACATACAGGCACCTACAGTTGATTTAGAAATGAGAAGTGTAACATCATTTTAATTGTTTTCTGCTTTGTCTCTCACTTAATATCCCTGCAACTATAGATGAATAGTAATTATCTTCTTGAAAAGCGCTATAAAACAACCCTTTTCCTCCTTATTCTTGTTCCACTTCACTTTGAAACGCAAAGGCCAAGGTCAAAACATGGCAATGTGCCGTCTGCTTTAATTAAAATGCTGCTTCAGCTGCGGTGGAGAATCAGTGAAAAGGAAGGAGATACGCAGAGATCATCCTAATCTGGCCACACGCTGCCTTCAAGTCCCCACTGAGGAATTTGAAAACATTGTTTCCTCTTTTTAATTAGGAATTTCAGGATAAAACAGCCCGGCATAATTAATCAGTGACTTGTGCCACCGTGTTATCTGCAAACTGGAGGGAAGTGTCAGGCTTTCCTTTTGTTCCTCACTGAAACTCTTATTCTATAGATTATAATTTGTTGCTGCACCACAACACCGCGCCCCTCTCTGTCAAGCCCTTTTTTATCCACCTATACTCAGCCCAACCCTAGGCCTGCCTCCCTCACTTACTTGATGAATATTTTAACAGACTGACTAATTTATTTTTAATAGGGTCATTGGATCCCTACATAGAACTGAAGAAGCTGCACATTGCGGACAGGCCCTTTTGTCATCAACAGATCGCTGTGTTGTAATTCTATAAATGAACAAGTCAACTACAGTGGCTGATTGGGGTCTTCATTGAAGCAGGCACCACAACGATTGGATTAACCTCGCTGCACTGTGCCATATCTCTGACGTTGACATTAATGAGGCAATCAAAAGAGGACATCAACGCCTTAATAAATAGATATTTCGATAAAACCTTCAATGAACCTGTGTTGGTTTAAATAAGTAAATACTCAATGCTGATTCTGTGGACTTAAACTACTTTTTGAACTCAATTGATTGTACTAACCTTTTTGTCTAATTAGCCTGCTTTAATGAGCAGACACATTACATACTACCCTAAGGTGTTTATGAACACCGTTTAACAACCTAAACTAGCTTCATAGGCAACGTTAGCAAAGAAAAGATCAGATTTTTTAATTTCATCCTATTTTCCTCCTATTTTTTAATAATTTATAAAAAATATTTCAACACAGAAAGAGTAATGACATGAAGCAATGGACACAAGCTGGATTTGTACCTGGGCTGCTGCTGGTCTATGTAGTACACCCACGTACCATACAAAGGAATGACTATAGTGTTATCTACAATCTTTACTGTGGGCTATTGTAGTAGGATATGTACCTAATATTTATATACCAGAAAACACTGTCAGAAAAAGTGAGCAGTGAAGAAGTGTGAGAAGAAGTTGTGCTATTATGTATTTTTGGGGGCCATAGGGTTTGAGACAATACACATTCCAAGCCTAATATGGCAAAGCAGCACATCAAATTGATCAGCTGAGACTCGGCTACAATTTACCATTTACAATTTACTCCAAACACAGACCAAACAGCAAGCAAACAAAGGTGGTGCCAAAATATGCCAAAATCTGCCCTATTCTTTATAATGGAGACTCCACCTGACCATTCCATAATAAAATCTTAATAGTTTTGGTTTGTTACACATTAGAAGAATTATATTTGGTGCAGGTAATGTTGTCATGTGTGGCTGTAATTTAAAATAGTGTTTGAGCTGCAACTGCCTTCATCTAAAGGGGATATTAATTCAAATATAGTTTTTTTTTTTTTTTAGGCATTTTGAGACCAGAATTATTGAAATACACCTTGTAGTTACAGAGATAACTGTGGACATGTCCTTTTCGAGCAAACACACCAAAAAACAGGCTCGGGTTTAAAGGGTTAATAATAAAAAGTGTAAAATATGCCCAAAGCATGTTTTATGTATTGTTGCATGCACTCACTTGAAAACGATAAAATGTCCCATCATCTTTGAGCGAGAGGACGTGGTCTGAGATCGGGAAGAAGTATCCCTGAGCTGCAATGAGAGACCCGACGTGCATGGCCTCAGCTGTAAGACAAGCAGACATGTTTAAGCCAACAGCACAAGAAAAAGACCTTCATACTGCATTGAACCTAGAATTTAACTAGGTGAGTGTACAATTACTAGGCTGAAAACAATACATATTTTTCTGCATTGTTTGCTGCAGGAACTGCTTTCATATTAGATGCTGCTGTAGCTTTTAGGCCTGAGGTGCTTTGAATGAGATGTACATCCATGAGTCAGTGTCCAAGCTGTGGGCTAATACACCGACAATAACTCTGCTCTCCCACCATCTCCCCTCAGGTCAGGCCAACTCCAACCAACTCAAGGGATAAAGTAATCATTTATACATTTTGCCACAGTAGAATGCTCTTAGTGAAACCATTGTAGACATCAAATGAACTGATCTCCCTTTAACACGTACCTGGATCCTCAACGGCCAGGTTCTTCATCATCCATTGTACAATATCTGTACCTAAACAAACAAATCACAATAACTTCAATGGTAATGTGATCTAATTTCCCAAATGTTAATATCTGTTATACATCATATTTCCATTCCCATATGTTATTTTTGCAGACAAAGAGTAATTTTTAGTGGTTTGCAGCAATAAAATGCAAGAAAATAACACTGTGAGGATAACGATAATTAGGAAGATTAGGAAAATATATCTGGACATATAGTCTGCAAAATATACTAAACAGATTATAAAGAGTCATTCATATTTAAATCATGATAAATTTCCCAAATCTTAGCCACCTTTTTTTTACATTTACATTTAGTCTGACACTTTTATCCAAAGCGACGTACATTAAGGTTCCATTCACCAGTGTTACAGCTGGAACACCACTGGAGGCAAGGTGGGTTAAGTGTCTTGCCCAAGGACACAACGTCAGTATGAACTGTGGGGTGAGCGGGATTTGAACCGCCTACCTTCCGGTTATAGGACGACCGCTCAAACCACTGAGCCACTTTCTTCTTAAACATTACCACCTTACTTTAACCTTAATCAAACCAGTCATGCAGGAACACAAGTTTGTACTAAAATAAAGAAGAAAATCCTAGGTTTGATCTTTAATGCACTTGTTCTCAGAGATCTCAGGAAACCAGGTTTAACTCACTGAATAATGTAGCCTTGTTTATCTTGTTCTTAGCTTGACCTGAACTTATCTGTGATAGAGCTACACACATGGCAGGCTGGAGATAGACTCATTGTTGATGTGTCCTTGTTTATTCTCAGTTTCTCATTAGTTTCTCTTCCCTTGGCACTCAACTGACATTGTTCAGGCAGCTCATCTGTTCTGCTCATCTATCAACGGCTGCAATAATTATAGTTATTGATATAGTCTGCTTATGGCAAATCAAGATAATGTATTTTCCATGTGTACAAAGACTTGGGGGGGGGAGGAATATTAATAGGGTTTTTCTGTTTATATCGTTTGTCTGGAGTGTCATGTATTGTCCTACTCTGTTTAAAATGTTGTCAAGCATTTGTGTGTTTGAAGTGGCATAAAATGGCTGTATATATAAGTTGCGTAAGTAGAAGCATAGCTGAAGGCAGCTTTGTTTACTACAACTGCATTATTTATTCATCTCTGATCACATCATGCAAACTTTTAGCAAGCATTTGTTTTGTTCCCAAGACATAATTTACAGATGTTTGATCAATGGCCCAATGACTAAAATGTTTATTCTTGCATCCTTTCCTTACCTGTGACCACACTGGGGATTTTGGTCATAAAACTTTTGACTGTTCTGATGGGCACACCCTCGGCCTCGTCCTGGATCCGTGTGACAATGTCCTCAATCTGCAGAGGAAGACAGAAGAAAAACTTTTTGAGTTGTGACAACTACCAACATACTATTCCTCAAATGGGTGCTGCAATTATATACGGTGTGCTAAAGGCGTCTGCTAAAGGAAAGAACAGCAGAAATCATGCCTTTTAACACTTTAATAAGTTACTAAATGAAACACTGTGTACTAAAGTCAAGTGTAGCTTACTGTTGATTGCCTGTTGACATCTCTCTGCACAGATGCTTTTTGTCTGCGTCAGAGAGTGGGAAGTGAGAAGTTGGTCGCTTTGGAGACAGCTATTGCAAAACTACCAAACAATTCTGGAGTTAAACATAGACCCTGAATGAAAAAATTGAAAAGCAATATATGTGTGCAGCTCTAGAAAAGCACTAACACAGCACAGACCTGTGGCATGTGTCATGCTGTGTACATGTTTGTCAACTGTTTGCCTTTGTGTGTCGGGGAGAGCACATGTTGAGAAGGCGCCTACATTAGGTCAAGCTTAAGTCTATTTCTGTAACAGACTCAGAAGGTCCTGAAAATACACTATCAACGGATGTATTGTAATACAGCCTGACCTACTTCACATACAGAGAAGGTGGAAATATCAAAAACTAGCCTATTGTAACAGAAATCATCTGTGATAAAACGAGAACTTAAAACGACATCTAGGCTTGATTATCAACAATTAATATATTTTCAGTCCAGAACAGAAGCTTTGGCCAATCACATGTTTGCTTTTGGAAAATAAGGTATTCCCATTGGTTCGGCACAGCTTGTCAATAAGGAAGCAACGGCTAAAAATAAAACAGAGATGCGTCTTTTAACACTGCTGTACAGCACAAAAATGAAAGACATAAACAGAGAAAAGGGAAAAAGGCAACATGAAACGGACCTAAATATTACCATTTTTTTCTTTTTATTGTCAAGTCTCAGACAGGGACACCGGGTAGTGCCACTTTAATCACAGTTGCTCAAACCAAACTTTATTTCTCTTTTGTATGGAGTCACAGCATGCTTTTAAAGCTCCACAAACCAGTGATGTAGTTCATTCAAACATGGTGCACAAAAACACAACCAGCAGCAGCGTCTGGTCTCCATAATCATTATATTTTACAAGCAGCTATTCAAGTTCCCATCCAAAGTAGATACAAGAAGAAGCTCAATCAATCCTCCCATTAGGACTCTCACTGCAGCCTTCTAGCTTTAGCCGACCCGACCACTGGACACCAATTAGCTCAAGAAGTCCAAAGGATTGCCTTATAGTCAATAATGGACCACAAACACAGTTAAAGCATTCAAATTTGCACAGTATTGCAGTGGTAGTGGTGCAGTGGTACTCTAATATTTGAGATATTCTTGGCTGTCAGTGCATTTGTCAGAGATGTAACGACGGAAAAAAGGTCTAACAGGAATCCTTTTCAACCCTGGAGCTAAGTATTTCTCCAACAGTCTGCAATTCAAACTGACAGGCCTGTGCTTTTACCTCTTTGGCCATCAGAGTGCTGTCACAGCCCGCTCTCGTCTGGTGAAAGAGAACAGACTCTGGCCATCTGCCATAAGCAAGGGCGCAGCCAGTTACTCCACATCACAATTGATAGAACAAAAGGCTTCTAACAAGGCGTCGATGGTATGTGGGGACAGCTGCTGGAATGACGTTAATTGCTTTAGCTTTCATGAACATTCAACCTGTGCCTCCCTGTTTATTCACAGCAGCATTAATAAAGGTTAAACATCACCAAGAAAAGCAAACGATTCATTAACCGCAAACAAAATAAGCATAATAAAATGTAAATTTATAAATAAAAGGCAATATATGTATGTTAAAAGTATAGAATCAAAGTATCAGAATTCAAATGGTCAAGCTTTGGGACTTTATATGGTAGAGCAATTACATAACAAAAAATAAAACAACACAATTGGTATGAACATTAAAACTGGTTGTGATGTACTCTTTTGTGATAAATTAACAAAATACCAACTGTATTTACACACAGTTTTGGAGGCTTCTTGCTCATGACTTATGAATATATAAATCTTGTGACCACCCAAAAAAAAGGCTTGTGACTAAAAAGTTGGAAAAAGCCAGTGAAGAGGTGAATGAATCAGCAAGCCTTTGGGTTATTGGTCCACCCACTCTACCCCCTGTGCTACTGTTGCACCTAAAGCACACATTAATGAGGCTCTTGGTAAAGTAGTCCATCTCCACTATTGTAAAGGTAAAAACTCTTAAAGTACATCTAAGGACCGCTGTCAATCACACTGTCGGTCTTTTCCTATCAAGGAAAACTTTTACATAAAACGCCACACTAGCCCTCTTCTGTGAAACCAACCAAGATGCTATTATTATAAGTGAGTGACTAACTACATAATGTTATAACAAAACATCTAAAGTATTCTTGATCCAACCTCTGCACAAAGAATTGTAGAGCTGTCTGTCAGGAAACACACCTTTCATTAAATAAATATCAGCTCTGAAGTTTGACTCCAATGAACAAGCTTTCAATTACAGCTGTCAGTCACCACCCACGCAACAGTTATCAGGGCCTCTATTAGCCCTGATTATTGAGACAGTTTTCATTTACAAGGCCAACAGTAACTTATTAGACCTGTATGTCTTATTTTGTAATACACTTGTTTGTTACCACTTGAAGAAGGTAAGAAAGAGGCATGTAATTATAATAAATGTGTGTGTGTGTGTGTGTGTGTGTGTGTGTGTGTGTGTGTGTGTGTGTGTGTGTGTGTGTGTGTGTGTGTGTGTGTGTGTGTGTGTGTGTGTGTGTGTGTGTGAGAGAGCATGTGTGTGTGTGTGTGTGTGAGCGTGTGAGCGTGTGTGTATGTGTGTGGCGTGTGTGTATGTGTGTGTGTGTGTGTGTGTGTGTGTGTGTGTGTGTGTGTGTGTGTGTGTGTGAGCGTGTGTATGTGTGTGTGTGTGTGTGTGTGTGTGTATGTGTGGCGTGTGTGTGTGTGTGTGTGTGTGGTGTGTGTGTGTGTGGCGTGTGTGTGTGTGTGTGTGTGTGTGTGGTGTGTGTGTGTGTGTGTGTGTGTGTGTGTGTGTGTGTGTGTGTGTGTGTGTGTGTGTGTGTGTGTGAGTGTGTGTATGTGTGTGTGTGTGTGTGTGTGTGGCGTGTGTGTGTGTGTGTGTGTGTGTGTATGTGTGTGTGTGTGTGTGAGCGTGTGTATGTGTGTGTGTGTGTGTGTGTGTGTGTGAGTATGTGTGTGTGACGTGTGTGTGTGTGTGTGTGTGTGTGTGTGTGTGTGTGTGTGTGTGTGTGTGTGTGGGGTTGTGAGCGTGTGTGTGTGTGTGTGTGTGAGTGTGTATGTGTGTGTATGTGTGTGTGTGTGCGTGAGCGTGTGTATGTGTATGTGTATGTGCGTGTGTGTGTGTGTGTGTGTGTGTGTGTGTGTGTGTGTGAGCGTGTGTGTGTGTGTGTGTGTGTGTGTGTGTGTGTGTGTGTGTGTGTGTAAATATGTGTGTGTGTGTGTGTGTGGCGTGTGTGTGTGTGTGTGTGTGTGTGTGTGTGTGTGGTGTGTGTGTGTGTGTGTGTGTGTGTGTGTGTGTGTGTGTGTGTGGCGTGTGAGCATGTGTGTATGTGTGTGAGCGTGTGTGTGTGTGTGTGTGTGTGTGTGTGTTATTTGTGTTTGTGTCTCAGTGGTGAGCACATCACAGTGGGAGCAAATTTCATCAGACTTATTGTGAAACGCTCTATTAAACAGCCTGTGGGCCAGCAGGCTGCGTGATTATAGTGCCATCACTACCACGATCCTATTGTGGACCGGAGAGTGGGCTGCTAGCTGCCAGGCAGGTGGGTTATGAAGGGCACAGGACTATGGCTTTGATTGAGGTTTAATGGTCCTTTTGGGTGAATGCCATGGACATTAGTTTAATTATGCCAGGAATATAGATAGAGTCATATTTAGTTTGAAACTAAGATTCATAGGAGGGAGGAGTTCATAGTTTATGCTTATGATGAGTCTGCAGCCATATAAATAAGGAGTAACAGGGATCTAAAATGTGAAGAGGCCTAGGAGGATGGTATAAAATTGTTCCCATACACTCGTGTAAATCAGCAATTTCATATTTTCTCTATGGACATAGAGAAAATATGACAAATAGTTCACGTTCAAAGTG
Source organism: Perccottus glenii (assembly GCA_024416835.2). Taxonomy (NCBI): domain Eukaryota; kingdom Metazoa; phylum Chordata; class Actinopteri; order Gobiiformes; family Odontobutidae; genus Perccottus; species Perccottus glenii. The sequence goes on along the minus strand of CM044564.2, from coordinate 7,779,621 downwards.
TTTATTGTTATGTGCACAGACAGAAAACATGTTTCCCTGCACAATGAAATTCTTACTTTGTCGTCCACAATAAATGCCGTATAGTAAAAAAAAAAAAAAAAAAAGAAAGATTTAAAAAAATAAGAGCAATAAAATAATCCTTGGTAATGCATGAAGCCTTGTATTAAGTACAAATAAAGAGAGCATTCTTGCAGAAAAAGGTTTACAATCTTATTTGTGAGAAAAAGAATACAGATTAGTTTAAAGTAGCAGTGTCAACCATGTACTATTAGCAACATGGATCGGCATATACCCATCTTCTCCGTAATACAGCTATGGAAAAAATTAAGAGACCACTGCAATTTTTGCTAGCAATCAGCATCTCTACAAGAATAGAAGCCATTCCATTCCAATGTCTGTTGAATCCCAACACAGGCATTTGCTGAACCAAATCTTATTTAATAAGGAAAAGTATAAAAAAACACTTCTGTGGTCATCACTATCCTCTTGCAAATAAATGCTCTGAATTACAATATTTTTATTTGGAATTTGGGAAAAATGTTGTCAGTAGTTATTATAGAATAAAACAAAAATGTTAATTTAACACCTACCTATAAATAGTAAAACCAGAGAAACTGATAATTTTGCAGCGGTCTCTTAATTTTTTCCAGAGCTGTATACAGTCACTGGTATTTTTACTTTTGTGAGAGACTGTGAGATATACTCCGAAACATTTATCCACAAGTAATCCGTAATTCAGAGTTCTGTAACATGCCCGGTTGATATTTTTGAGGTATAGAAAGTGATGATCTCAACACATCTTCTAAATGAGCTTTTTCTATAAAAAAAATAAATAAAACACAAAGCATGCACCAAACAGTCTGTGCCACGTTTCATTACCCAACACCATTAAACTGACTCTGGGTATGGAATGTGCTATGTGTTTCTTTGAGGTTCATGTTTAATGAACCTCTACATGTCTCTGTTTATCAGATTGAGAGGCTGAATAAAGCCACGTCCCCACATTACACTGACTCACCTCTGGAGCTCCACTGACCAAACATGCATGCACACAAGCACAACTAAAGAAGATTTTATATAAAGCAGCTTAAACAGATGCAATTAGTCATTGGTGGCACAAAGAAAAACAGTAGGAGATGAGAGTGACATGGTAAAGATATTATAAAGCAGATATACACCCTGCTGAGATGGAAAATGTCAACTGTGGACCTGGGGGCAATTTTGTTTGGCATAACATATTTTGAGCAAAGGGACAGAATGCACTTATCTGAACCAGGCAGCTCCATGGTGACAGTTTAACACAGCGACAGATCGACTGGAGGCTGAAGGTCGACAGAAATGTCTGACATCAAGCCCACATTAAACCTAACCTTTTATGCAAGTCAAAAGAAAAGAAATATTTGAAATGACTTTGCTTACTTGGTGTATTGGAAAATACTGTATATAGAACATATACCCGTTTATGTAGAATACTCCTCACATTGTGGAAGAAATGCTGCTATCAGCCATTTCTGTATAAGGTCTGGCCATTTGAAGACACATTAAAGTGTCAACATTTTTGGATCAACATTGTATTTTTTTCTTTTTAATGTTAATGCTCTTCTTTAAACGCAATAGAGCAGTATCCCTAAAGAATACTTTACACTTTAAATATGGGTTTGGCCTCTTTGAATAAACGGTTTTGACAGAATTGCCATCGTCACTCTCAGCTTGAATTGAGAATGGGGAATTAAGCCTTTTGTCACATTGATGCAAGTGACGTATTGATGCTGTGCTCTTTTTGTAGAACTCTTTTATAATAAGAGGTAAATGAACTGTACCACAAACGAGGGCGCCCTCCCAGTGTCATTGTCAGGGCCAGAGGCACTTAAATGACAAAAGACAAGGTGGATACAGCCGGAACTTGATGGGGTTTTACTGAAAGTGGCTATTTAAGGTTTTATCCATGGCAACTGTGTATAGAGTGTGCTTTAAAGAGAAAAATAGAAAAATACCTCAGAGCTTACTGTGATACTTCAGTAACCAGACAGAAATACAACAACAATTTCAAATTTAATAGTTTAACAATGCATTTAGTTTATGTGTTACTGCGTTTGATTGGTGAAGAGAAAGTGTATAACTTGATTCAATCTTGAGCTTCAATACTTCTGCATATTATTTTTTCAATGTCCGTTACAAGCAAGTGCAAGAGATGTTCCACTGATTACAACTTGTCCCTCTGATCTCAAAGAGCCTCTTTTGACAAGCTCCACTCATGCTCACATCCAAGCAAGCGCTGATGTGAGCTTTTTGGAATCTGACTCCAGGCAAAAGATGAAAAACATGTGGTTAAAATTAAAGCACAGTAAGCTCCCATCATGGAGCGGACTGGTCCTGCCTGATAGAATAGATATGAACAAAATAACATCATCTGCATTTTAGGTCAATGTGCATATGTTCCTCGGCCTCCAGTTGTTTTCTTATTGACATATTAGTTCTGTAGAGACTTATTATTTAGTGTCCCAACAGGATTATGTGTTTTTTTTTTCGCTACAAAAATTTAACATTCATGCTCAAAATAACTTTTTTCTCTTGAAATGGAAAGCAGATGATTTAATGACTAGCAGCTCCAAAAGGATGGCATTTTTTAGAAGTCAAGGATCCATAAATAAATGAAAGCATTATAGTGTTGTGAAAGTTAAAAAAAATCTACATAATGCAGTGTTGTTGGTCTGTAAAGTTATGCAGGAAGTGCTACTAAGATGCAGAGGTTTGCCCTTCTATGTTTTAATGATTTGTAGTATCTCTGCAAAACCTAAATGTAAAACCTAGTACTAGAAAAAAAAATATATATATATATATATATATTATTTTATTTTTACTTTACTTCCTCCGTCTTTGCTTTACACAAATAAACAACAGTCCAACCACCACAAGTTAAATCTATTTCCAATGTCGAACAGGAGTACCACTACCCAAACCTGAGTCCATCAACATGCACTGTCCCAATCAAATCAATTAATTATTAATAAAAGTTATCATAAACATTAAGCCAATAGCAACACATGTGAGTAAATTCTGGGTTCTAGTGCTTCAATATACTGTATCTCTTTGAGTTTAATGACCTAACCTTTCGAAAATTGCAATGCAACGTGTGATTTTCTTTTCCAAAAAACAAACATATAGATTATATAATTACCTAAGAGCTCTCAAGCATCATAGATTTCACATGCCAATAGTGGGGACAGTTGTGTCAAAAATGAGTCCCTTACACCTGTCATAGTTCATATCACATCTTTAGGTGGGTATGAAAAACATACTTGGCTGGAGGCCAGTCATGTTTTAATTTGTCCATTTATACATTACATAATAGTCACAGTTTTCAGAAAATGTCTGAGAGAGATAAACAATTTTATGATCCAGTCTTCATTATCTTTTTGGAACCTCTTTTTGACCACCTCCTCTAGGTGACTTGTTCAGTTAGTATCACACCTCATAGGCTTTTGTCTGTTCAATTGCAAATTTCTCCAAATCAAGCCAAACAAGTGTGGACATAATTGAAAGTATAGATAGCTCACACATTATGGGCCAACACTGTTCTTTTTTTCATATTATTAAATGAGTAGACCTATGACACACTGGGACATTGTAATCCTTACCCTTCAATACCTTGACTGTGAATCCTCAGAGTTAAGAGACATGATTTCTTCTGCTCAGCTGTATCTGTAATTATGCATTACCTTTAAGAACTTTTCATATGATCTGAAAGTTATTTATGGCTGTATAATACAGAATCCTATTATAAGTCTTTTATTTATATTAACTATTGTCATTCAGTACACTGTGTATGATGCTATTATTGAAACCTCCTGTGTAATATATTATTGAGATCAATTCTAAATCCTAAACACTTAAATCCTTGGGCAGTATATGAACCATACCCTTTACTTTTTGTAAAGAAACTTCTAATCAATCACAACCAATCGATCCTGCATCTTGCAACAATGTGGCTCAAAGGATGACCTTCTTAACCGAACCCCTGTCCTAATACTAACTGTTGGCTGAGTTTAAAAACAGTCTACTAACAGTCTTCAAAAGTTTTAGTTTCAGTCTAAAGTTTTAGGTGTTCCTTGAAACTTTGCACTAAATGGTGAGTAAATATTGTATAAAGGAACTGTGTGTTAGTCTTTGAAGCATAAAACAAAACCAGAGATAAACAAACAATTCTGGGGTGTTATTAATGAAAAATGGATAAATGCTACAACATGTATCCATATTTAGTACTAGTATTTTCCCTCATGATTTGAAAAGTGTTTATTCTAAACACTCACTCCATAAGCTGAATGTCTTTCCTACCAATTTATAAAGAGACATAGGGAGCATAAAGAGGTGGAGGGAATTCACAAGCAAACATCATGCAGGCGCCACACTGAGAAATAAGTGGTTGAAAGTGGTTCGGTTAATGGTGAGAGCAGAGAAATGCACTGCAGGGAATTGCATAAATGTCACCGACTGTGCTGACAATCAAATGGCCTTATGAAAAATTATATCTGCTATTTTACCATGTTTTTTCCCTCTGCATTTTATCCAGATTTTTTATTATGTAGTATCACTGATAATCTGGTTTGTGTTTTTGGGTTATTGACAGAAATTTGCTTCATTTATTGTCACTTTATTATAATACAAAGATCTGAGTAATATAGTTTGTGCCCCTTGTGTTATTGTTTGGTCAGGTTTAGTTTTGTGTAGTAATTTTTGCTCTTGTGTATGTTGAACAGATGCATGGTATAAGGGTATTCAGGAAGATTTCCTCATTTAATAGCACCATATTCTGACATACATGGGGGTTGAAGGTTAGCCTTTTCACACAACGTCTTGACCTTTGAATCTGCCTTCATCTTTTAAGCTGTCTCACCTCCTCCCATAACCCCTGTCATACATTAAACACCAGTTATACCAATCAGTGAATAGAGAGCCTTAAGAGCTGTGTTGACCATTATTTCTTGACCTCTCATTTTAGGATGTACTGTCGGGTATTACTTTTGGCTGTCCTTGTAAAGGTACTAATTTTGACTTATAATGAACTATATGAAGAAGAGGGAGAAAACATGTTTAATGCTGCTTAAACTTTAAAAAGAGAAACTCCCGCAAACTGTCTGACTTGCAACGGTGAAATTTATTTACAGGTGGAAAAAGGCCTGATTCAGGACGAGGATTACTATCCCAGCCAAGAAAATTAGTTTCAACTGCTTCAAATATACCGACTTCAGTCATTGTGTAGGTGTCAGTTACACATTTGCAAATGCATCACTATTCATCTGCAGAGGAGTAATATCTGGATGAGTAGAGGTGGTAAAGCTGTCTGCTGCAGAGTGGCTAGGTTTGTCTCTGAACATCAGATGCAATGGCTGTGTGACAGTGAAGATACGTCATACTGGTTTCAACCCACTGCATCTGGCAACGCAGTGATGTGACTGTTAATGGAAATGTAATGACAACAGGATGGGCTTTGTCACACTTGACTGCTGGAGTTTCTCTCACTGTCAGCTGAGATCATCCAAATCCAATTTATGGGGCTAGTCAGCAACCTGGTCCAGCAAATTCAGACCAGTTTGTGTGTAAGAGATAAATGATGTTGTCTCCTCTACAACATTTATCCAATGGAAACGCCATCCTTTTTGACAAGCTCATGATTCAAGGTTGTTTTGATTGCATTGAAACTTGACAACAGCTGAGGAAGCACGGGCAATAGTGCCTTATTAGATTCTTATGTTTTTGATTTACTGTAAATCACTGTAAACCATAATCAAATGCCAAAGACACACCCTTGTTTATATGTAAATCACAAGGGTTTTGACTGTTAATAATTTTACAATATAAAGAATAGGTTTAATTTTGTCACTGATGAAGGGGTTAGGTACGTACTACAATAAATTAAATTAATTCTATAATATAGTCATATCCCGGATCATCACTTTTTGCATTGACAATGGCTCACATGTTAATTGTACAACACTAATATTTTTACACAACTGAAATGATTTATTGATAGTAAAGGTGTCATTTAACAAGTTGACACTAATAGCCCTGCTGTGTAAAATTGCAAGCACCACCCATTTGTCAATCAATCTATCAAATCAGATGGTTGCATTATCCACTGCACTAGTCACTTTTTGACTTTGACAAAACTGCAGAAGTGTGAGTGAATGTGTCCTACAGAATGAAAATGACACAGGCGGCAGAGGGAATAATCCATCATAAGAAATGCAATGGCAATCTATCTGCGGTCTGGTCTATGTGGAAAGATAAAGATCACATTTAAATGTGTTTAATGGTGCATTTGACCAAAACAACCTTGAAAATGAGAAAAATGCACCCCAAAGGGTAACGCACCAGAAAGTCATCAAGTGTTTTCAAGTGTGAAACCATTCCAACCAATATTTTCATTAAAACTGTATAAATCTACATGGAGTAAGTGCCTTCATTTAGATTGAGTTATACCCATGTACATAATAGCATACTGTATGTGCAATATTTAAGGCTAAGCAGTTGGTTTTAGGAATGGGAATGTGCACAGACTGTGAAAACTAATTGAAGAGAAGGGGTTTGAGGCAAGCTTCTATTTTCCGGCTGCAGGAGAAGCAGGGGATTACAGCTTTAGCCTCCCTGGCTGTGCTTAACACCTATGGGACGTGACACCTGCCGCACTGGGAACAAGGTGCCCTGGGCTACACTACAGCCGCGGGTCACTTAACCCTAAAAGATATCCTGCATCTTTGTCAGCTTTTTCACAGATCTTTCTTCAGTTTGTCACATTAAAATATAGTATTGTGGTATTCAACCTGCTTAATAAACTTTGAGATATTGTGAGAAAAGGGCAGTCATTGCCATTAAAAAACGGCTTAGAGTTTCATCGCTGTTGGATTCCCAAAAGGATAAACAGCTGCTTCTGCTGCAAGTGTCAAGGTATATTTTTAGTCATGTCCTCAGGGAGCTTTAAAAGTCTTGTCTTGGTTTGTTTCTCACTGGAAATGCCTTCCATGTTGTTAATGGGGAGCTGGGTGCAGGTGAACAGGTGCTGCTATATGGCACTCTTCCTCTGTCTGGTCTTACGTTGATTGCCCTTGTCTTGCTGAAGGACACCAATCAAAAGATGAGAGTTTTGAGAATTCCTCCATGTAGAAATAGGAATGCACTGTTTGTCTTTCATTGTCTGTTTATAAAGCCTCTTTTATGAGCCTTCCCATGAGATTGTGGGAATTTCTCTCACCAATATCTTGTCTTGGTCAGCCTTGGATGCCATCTATCACTACGTTTACATTCAGAGCTTTGTTCAACTATGCTCATTGCTCAATTAAGCCATCAAACTCGATTTCTGCTTTTGTCTGCGTTGATATGCACAGGAATCAAACTATTGTTTCTAGTGCATCACTCAGGCTAATGCTGCTTTCATTGGGTCTGTATTTAATAGCATTCAGGCAAATGTTAAACCTTGTTGTACCAGTGACACAGCTCAAAGACGAGCCACCATCTCTATTATGTATACTATGCTCGTTTAGAAACAAAGCCAATATAATAAATGACATGACCACTTTTGCTCTTGCCCCCCACACCTATGTGACACCTCTATTACAACATCAATGGGGACACTTCACAGCCCCCATGACACCTTTTAGGATGAGGTGAGACCTGTAAAAGACAGGAGTTTCCACAACAAAAAAGAGGTGCCCGAGTGTTAAACCTGGCTGCAGTCCCCTGTGACTGATAAGACAGACTATAATTCCAGTTTAAATAAGTGTATTTGCAAAATTGTGTTTGTCGTAAAGATATGACAATGTAGAGATGGCAGCAACCGAATTACAGTGCCTTCCCAAAGTTTGTTTATTAATAGAACACAAATGCCAGTAATGTTAAAAATACGGATTGTTATTTCTGTTTAGTCTCTAATTTAATTTAAGCTGTAAAATATCCCCGGCAACAAGGCAATAGTATTTGTGCAGTAAAATATCTACCACATTTTGAGGTTCTGCAGTTAGCGACTAGATTTGAGAAGTGATAAATTCCTGACACAGACATGTTCCCATAAAAACGTTGTGATTGAGGTGTTTTTGTGGCAGAGAGCCAGACGGCACAGACAGACAGACAGCAGAGTGTGAGCTCAGGCCAAACACTCCCTGGGCAATTATCAATCCTGACAGGGTTTTTCACAACACGGACGCCGACAGAGCTGACCTCACGTCTGCCACATGGTTGCATTGTACCTGGCTCTGTGACAAATCATCAGTGTTCACCCAATGGAGAACAGACATCCAGGGTGCCCCCAGTAAATAATGACATTACTCCAATGTTTATTCATTTAGCTAAGTGTCAAGGAAAACAAGAGCGTTTATTACTACTCAGTTACCTTAATGTTGTTCTTTAAGACAGTTTTTCTTGCTTTAAAATATTTTGTATAGACCACCACCATGGCATTGTCAGTCTATGCTATTCTCAAATATCACCTAAACTATATCTACAGTATCATGTTTTGTTGATCCACTCAATGTCTCTTTTCAGTGTAGCTCATGAAGGTAGATATGTTGCAAAATGCGAGAGAGGACTTTCAGAATATGATTTAAAAAACATGTTTGTAATCGAACATTTACACACATAAATTTTGCCTTCTACTTGGTGATTACAACCTCTCAAATCAGCCGCTGTTACGGTGCAAATCTGGCCAATCTGCCGCCTGCAGTTTGGAGACATTTCTTGTGGCTCGTCTGTCGAAGAACAATTGATTTGTACTAGTAAAGCATAAGTGGAGACAGAGGGTTACCGTCTGAATTCATCAAAAAGCAGCAGCACGATTGGACCCTGGAAGAAACTCAGACTGCACTTAAGAGTGATGAAAACAACACAAATCTAAAAACTGAACTAAAGAAGGCCACAACCGTTATTATTGTGGCTCTGTTTATTAAGTTGACGTTCTGTTTGAGGATGCACGTGGCAGAGTGGTTAGCACTCCTGCCTCACAGCAAGAAGTTCGAGAGTCCGGTCTTTCTGTGAGGAGTCTGCATGTCCTCCACATGTTACCGTGGGTTCTCTCCGGGTACTCCGGCTTCCTCCCACCGTCAAACACATGCATGTATAGGTTAATTGACAACTCTAAAGTGTCCCTAGTGAATGAATGTGAGAGTGAATGGTTGTCTGTCACTGTCTGTCTCTACATGTCAACCCTGCGACTAACTGGCCACTGTCTAGGGTGTACCCCGCCTCAGGCCCAAAGCTGCTGGGATAGGCTCCAGTCACCTGCGACCCCTAATAGGACAAAGCGGTAGAAAAAAAAAAGTTCTGTTTGATTTCAGGTAAAAAAGGACTTGTATAGCAGACATGGACTTCTGAGGCAGACTTAAAGATCCTGGATCAACAGGAGAATTTAACAAAATCCAATCCCCATTTACCATTAGCCAGTTAATTTCTGTAAAGGATTTTCATCCAACATCCAACAATTTACTTCATGTGGCCCCATCAAACAATGTCACCTAAGTGGTCATAGTTGTCATTTCATGATTTTTAGTAATGTGCGCCAAACAGTTAAAAATCCATCTGTAAAAAAGTATTTCTTAAATTTAGAGGGTAGAAGAGTAAAACAGCACTTGGCATTTCCTTTGCAACGATGCCTCTGTGCCCATTTCAACTTCATTCTAACTTTGTCAGAGAGATCCATTAGCCTACGATTTAGTGCTCTCCTGTCGCTCTGTCAGAGTGAAAAGGGGCGGGTACGTGGGTGTCTCTGCAACTGCACTCATTAAAATCTTTTTATCTTACCTAACACTTCAAGGCTTCGACATGTAGACTCTGGCACAAGAGAAGAAGGATTATTCAGCTCTTGAGGGGAATGTCGGGATTTTTTCTGGGATCTCATTAGGGCTTTGAAGTCTGACAGAAAAACATGACGTGTTAAAATGTATGTGTTTTGGTAAAAGACTGTCTGTTTCAGCTTTTCTTAAGCTCTGAGAAGACTCAATAGAGAGTAGTGTTTTTTTTCCTTTGGTCCTATTTGGGTTTACAAAAGTTCTTACAGCTTTTCTTTCAGAGTGTTGTCCCCAATATCTTTTCCAAATTAAGAAATGAATAGAGCAAAAGGAGCACCAGAGGAACAATTGAGAAAAATAATTAGTAAAGCGAAGACCAAGAAAATGAATGTCAAGACCAAAATCTTAGCCTGTTGAGACTGTATCTACTTCTGATTAACATTTCTTTGTATTTATTTGTATTTTATCTACATCTTACCTTGGCTTCAAACTATTCAATACAAACACTCTAGCCTGTATATAAAAATGGACAGTGTGTCAGCTCTGCCTCCTTTATGGCATTCAAGACCAAGTTTGTTGAATTAGCATGCTGAGACTAAGAGGTCTTTTAAACAGCAGAACACTTCTAACACTTTCAAAAACTCTGATTCTCTCTGGAGTTTGTTCAAGTTCATACAGGGTTTATAATGTTGTTGTTGTTGTTGTTGTTGAAAAGAACTTTACAAGCCATCATAATAATAATAATGGATTTGATTTATATTGTGCTTTTCAAGGCTCTCAAAGCGCTTTATATACTGTAGTCCATTATTCATTCACTCCACAGTCACACACTGGAGGTGGAAATGTGGCAGCCATTTTGCACCTACAGACCCCCCAAATCTCCAAACACACTCACACATTCATACACTAGAGGCGCAGACACTGGAGGCAAGGTAGGTTAAGTGTCTTGCCCAATGACACAACCACAGTAACTTGTGAGAATGTTTGTTCATTTGTTGTTTGTGGTCTTTTTGTTTTGTTTTCTTAAAAAGGTATAAAACTGTGAAGCACATGGGAGGACAAAAATAGATCAGTGACCACCAATGTTGGAAGTAACGGCGTTAGAGTATAACGGCGTTACTAACTGCGTTAATTTTTCAGTAACGGAGTAATCTAATTAATTACGTTTCCCATCGTTGTTCGCCGTTATCGTTTACTGAGAGTGTAAAGTGTTGCGTTACTACAATTTGGTTGAATAAAGCGCAAGGTGTCATGCTTTGGCTACACATCAGCTGCTGCTGGAGAGAGCAGGGGTGAGGATGATGACACCGCTGCAAAAGCAATGATTGGCTCACGCGTTCTCACTGCACGCGCTCTGACTTCCACTAAACACAAGACAGCGGCAGCAACAATGGCAACGAGTCAGGGAAATTCAAAGGTGGCGTTCTCGAACTGGAAGTACCGGCACTACTTCTCATTAATTGAAATTAAAGGCAAGAATGTTTCTGTAACATGCTATGTCCAGGAAAAAGTAACTCAAATCTTATGAAGCACCTCACATCAACACATGCTAACACGACACTTGTTGCTGCTGCTAACCCCAAAGGCAGCTGCGTGAGTTCCACTGAAGGAGACAGAGCCACTGTTAAAACAAGCAACGCTCGATTTTACGTGTCAGCAACAACCACTGGTTTAGTTGTTAGATGAGAGGAGTATTTTAGAATAGATTAATGTATTATTCATTTTCTTTGAGAATGAACAAAATGTTAATCTACAGAGAGAGTTGGATTGTGTTCTGTTTATTGTGCAACAATTTACAGGTACTACTTATTGGCCAGGTCTCCCTTTGTTTCTTTTTACATTTACAAGTTTACATTTGTGTGACTTAATTTTGCCATTGAATTTTATTTTCACTATTTATTTTTTATATTTTTTTATTTATATCATATGGCAGACTGCAATCTATTGAGTTTAAATAAATAAATACCAAATGTTCTAAAATTCTTTTTATAGTTTTTCAGTTAATTTAAACATCTTTTATATTATAGAATGTATTACCCTTATAGAACATAAAAAATAACTTCAGTTACTTTGCTGAGTATCTGAGTTACTTTTACAATGCGGTAACTGAGTTACTAACTCAATTACTTTTTGGGAGAAGTAATTTGTAACTGTAACTAATTACTTTTTTGAAGTAAGATGACCAACACTGGTGACCACATTGCACACAGAAGTGTTATACTATTAAAAGGTCAGTGTCTTGTTATGCATTGTTTTGAGTTGAGGACTCTTCAGTCTGCAGACTGTTTTAGCACAGAGAGTCATTTAAAAGATGCTTTACAACGTATACTACGTTTATGATTATGAAAGCACTATGTTTACACTCAAAAACTAAAAATAGTGCATATATAATCCTATCCTTTTTCAATCATGCTTTGATAATAATTAGAGAAAGGCCTCTGAACTACACAGCTCGGGGATTCTGTAGGAGGAAAGTGTGGGTGCTGCAGTTATTTCTGCAGATAGCTAGAGAGGCAGAAAATTGCAAATAAAATTATTAAAAGAGAAGATTAAATGTTGGCTCAGAGATATTTATAACATAACATTAAGATTACAACTACCTACATATCCAAACATAAGATGTTCTTTAAACAGCCTCTAGGGATTAGATAACACATTTACAAGTATGCAGCCTATATAGTTGATCTTTTTCTTAACAAAACAGTCTGTCAGCATTTTCTGTTTTAAAATTATTCATACAAAACTGTCACATAAAAAGCCAAACTGGAAAAAATTCAGAACACGGAACATTTCTCATTCCCATTGATCGACTCAAAGCAGAGCATCAGAAACATGGCAGCTGCTGTGAAACATATGATGAGAGCCCATTGTTGGATAAAAACGAGAGGCTGTACAACAGAGACCTTCAGATCCAAAGCCTTGTCTTAGGCCCATAGCCGTCCTATCTTTTCTTTCCCCCAGTTTGCTCTCTGCTTTGGCGTTATTTGTTGAGAAGCCCCCACAAGAATGAAATAATCAGAGGCATTCTCATCGTTTCTTGTCCGTCTCTAATAGGATGAAAAGATATTTAAGACTACAGTGGAACAGCTGCTGGGGAAGCAGGGCGAACACGCCATCTGTCAGACTTCACTATTCATAACTAGACGCATGAAACACTGTAGTCCTCACGATGGACGTCCAGCTCTTGTTAAGCATTAAGCAAGCAATTATGGGCAAAAGCGTTATTATTTGTGGCTAGAAAAGAAAATTGGCCACGCTGAAGTTATTTGATTTCATGAACAAATTGTGAAAACTATGCTTCCAATACCCCCTTATTTGTGGAACATAGTAAATGCTAGATGCTGGACCTAGCAACAAAAAGCCTTTTTACAGTGGACATGTTACTTTTGTCGCCGTATTTCACTTGAAAATCTAGTGTCTGGGGTGAGGGGTCTGAAAATCATAGCTTAGACTACCCTCGTGCCCTGGCCTCAGATAAGTGGTAGAAGACGGCTGGATGGGTGTTGATTTAAATTGTCCACTGTAAGGTTATTGAACTGGTGACTGGGCAGATCACAACATCATTTGCAAAACAGAAGCATATTAACTGAATAATGTATCAAAGCTTGTTCAGCACACCACTGCCTGCTCTGTTTGTGTTGTAGACCTTCTGACTTTACAGTAACAACATATATTGACAGAAATGGTTAGCCAATGACAGCCAGTTTAAAGAAACACTGATGTGGTGTGAGAAAAAACACTCACGCCACACTATTTCCCTCTCAAAGGTCCAATTAGAGTGGACACAGAGCCAGAGCCACTCTAGTTCCTCTTCAGTCTTGTGAGCTTTGGGACAGGAACAAAGTGTAAAGACTGGTCCCTAATGTTTGCATTGGACATAGAATAACACATCTTACTGTTTGCTAGTATGACCTTAGTTATCTTAGTTATTATGTCACATCACTTTAAAGTGTGGCAAGCAAAACTAATTTATTTCAAAAGGCAAATGTGAGAAATACTAAAAAGGTACCATTGATGTAGAAGGCCTTTTTACAGTCATTGTGTCCTACACATTAGACAAAGCTTGTAATGTTTAGTAATGGAGTTGTGCTGGTAAAGCAGTTTATTTTTTCATTGGAAAGTCAGTGCAATGTCAAAATATACTATCAACTAAATTGCTCTGAGCATGACCAAACTGCTAGAACAAAACAAGATAATGTTACTTGACTAGCTACTAGCTTAAGTGTCCGACTGTTTACAAAGACCGAAATACAGAGGTGGGGCTGTATTATCCCCAGTAGCCAAAACTTGCAGTTGGTGTCAAATAAATGTGTTTACTGCTGTTTAAAGCCCAAGATTAGTATTTACCCCTTTTTCAATTAATTCAGAAATGACCAGTTTTACCCCTCAAGAACTCACAAATACACCGTAGCCTTTTTGTTTGGTTTGTTAACTATTGTCTTCAGACTTAAGTCTTTAAACACGGACTATCACACTTCAATGACGCTGTGTTTGCTGCCGTCATGCAGCAGGGGTGTGTGTCTCCAGTTCACGACGTTTACTGTGGTGAATGGGTATCTTTAGCTGCTCATTTTACATTTTAACTGGAGAAATACAATAATCAGATGGCAGAGATTGCAGACTGCTATTATTAATAACAGAAAGAGAAATCTGAAAGGCACTAATGTTACCTTAAATGCTTAAATTGCTGAAACACTCATTTGGAAACAGACGGCTGCACAGTAAGCATCTGTCATAGCGTATGGTCCAGCTAAACAGCTATAGCAATAAAAATAGATCAATACAAAACATAAAACATCATCTGTGTGTCTTATAAACCCACACGAAAACTTCTTCTTATGTTTTCTTGTCTGTCACTTACTGACATTGTTCCGAAAACCAACACAATTACCAAGAGATGTTGGTAAAAATAGGACCCCTGCATTCAACAAAATACGGTGGGTAATTTGTGGAGGAATTTCTTTTTTTTTTTTACAAATTATGGACATGGCACTGGCAGATTTGCACAGGCTAAAAATCACAAACGAGTACTGCAATTATTACAAATTGGTAGATGTCCCCACGTAATACTAATCCCGTGCAAATAGGGCTAAAGGGGATCTGAACATTCACAGTTGCAAACCAAAAGGAAATTAAACAGTGTCTTTTTCCCTCCGTAAACCGCAAAGGTCACATTACTAAAAAATATCAATAGAGTTAAAGGAAGTTATTGGTTGCCATGTTTTGCTATTTGCATTAAACTCTGCTCATCGGTTGCTTGGTAACCAATCGGAACTCTGAGCAAAGGTTCATTTGAATTTTTTCTCTGTTTCTGATTGGTCGGTTCAATATTCTAGATTCTGATGTCATGTGAGCAGGTGGCCCTGTGACATCAACGATAATAACATGAACCAGAATTAAGCGAGTCCAAATCAGTATTGAAAAGTCAACCGACAACGCAACATTGCCAAAGCACGACAGAGCAGAAAACTTGGAAAAAATGAGTCACAACGCAAAGATTAGTTCTCCAAAAGGTTTCGACCTTCAAAACCCAAAATTTTACATCGGAGAGAGAGAACATGAAGCAAAAAGTGACTCAAACGTCACTTTAAGGAATGAAGTCATGAAGCTTCACGAGAAAACTGGACAGTGCAGCAAACTGAAGGATATCTGTGAGATTATGAATGTTGGAAACCAGGCTATGTACAGATATAATGACATTTTGCGTCAAGAAATCGAACGCCTAAAAAAGACAGAAGAAAGTGTCTTGGGAGACAAGTTCACTGAATTAAAAACAGCACATGACGCTGTGACCCAAGAGCACATGGCCCTGCAAAATGAATTATTGGAGCAACGAAAGAAAATGCAAGGTGTATTGACTCTGGAGCAAAAGTGTGAGCGAATGGAAATGGATATATCCTTCATGAGACTCCAGAAGGATATTGACCAAGAGCGAATTAAACGTCTAAAATCTAAGGTGGAAAAAATACAGCCATTAGAAGACAGCTACATCGCCTTGAAAGCTGAAAAAGATCAGATCTTTGAGCAAAACAAAAACCTAAAACAAGATATTTCCAAGATGAACCAAAAAATCTATCAAGAAAAGAGCTGGCAGAAGAAAATGGAGGCGATGAAAGCTTCCAAAGATGCTCTGGAATACGAAAACAACGCTCTGAAGCAGCAATTCCAGAAGATATGCCGAGAGTACGACCTTCAGAAAATTAAGGCGGTCAAGTACAAGGAGGAAGTGAAGAAAGTGCAGGAGCTTCGGCGACAGAACGACAACATGCAAGAACAAATGAACATGATCATCCATAAAATGCAAAATCTCAAAGCAATGTTGGAAAATTACAAGCAGCTGAAGGCAGACGACTCTGTGGTTCAAGCTAAAAACAAGATGCTGGTTAAAGAACGCACCAGCTCTTCAACAAGCTGCAAAAGCTACGAGACGTAGAGAAAGAACTGGAGCATTTTAAAGACGATTTGGACGATTTGAGAGAGGAGAACTGTGATCTTCACCAGGATATCCAAGCCATAAACGAGGAGATAATGAGTAAAGACGCACTAAAGGTGAATTTGAAGTCGCTGAAGGCGGATAAAAAGGCACTGACGCACAGAAAGAGCGACTTGAAAAAGGAGTTGGCCAAGTTGCAGAAGAAACTGTCGCACCAACGAGCTCTGGAAGGCGAGTGCGATGCAGCTAGAGAGGAGAATGAGTATCTGAGCCAAGAAAAGCGAGAAACTGCAGAAGGCGGAGGATATGTTTGCCAGAATAAACGACAAAGAAGTCCTGGTGATTTCAAATCAGGCTCTGAAGATGGAGAAGGAGGCACTGACAAGACACAACGAGGCGCTGATGGAAGAGATCCATCAGCTGAAGTAGAAGATCAAAACCAGATAAAGACTGTGAATGGCATCGGTAACACTTTTGTTCAGTTGGCAACACTTTATTTTACACTACACTTACCTCATTAAGTACAATGTAACACCACTGTAACAAACTGTAATAACATGAAACTACATTGTACATACATATTGGGATCATGTGTACTTACATATTGTAGGTAGAGTAGGATTAAGGTATGTATGTACTATGTAGTTACATGTTATTACAGTTTGTTACAGTGTGTTACATTGTACTTAAGGAAGTGTAGTGTTAAATAACTTGTGACCATTCAGTTCATTACTGATCTAACGATGCCATAGAAGCAACAATAAAATACAAAAAAGCTCACCAACAGTATCTTGAAAAGCTTTATATACTTTAAGAACTATCCATTATTAACGTTTTTGAGCAGTTGCTTGTTGTTCATTAGCTACATAAGCGCTATCAGAGTTTTTTTCACTGTATTAGCTGCGGCCAATGGTGATCTTTATTGTTCATGAAGCACTGGTCAGTATGTGAACCATTAGAAGGAGATAAAAGGAGCTGTAACAGGTAGGATAATTCATAAAACATTTGATTTTAGTTTCTGTCAGTGCTGGTTTCAGGTTTGGTTTTACAGAAATAATAATGCCAATACAATATGAATTCAAAAACTAAAGGGATATTATATTACAAAAAGTGGTTTACTGAGGTGTAAAAGATATATTTTGTAGTTTTCTCTGTTAATTTAGGAAGAGAAGATGACAGGACAACTTCTGTAGAAGCCCTAAAATCACAGCATAACCCCAGCATCTGTAAAATGTGAGTCCTTAGAAGTACAGCAGTGTCCTGAACAAATCTGACGAGACACTTTGAGGTAACTGTATTGTTTATCCAGGTACAGACAGTGTCCAGGTACATCAGGAGTCAGCCAGGTACATCTTCACAGAGGTCTCAGTCTGAAGCCTGACGATGAGGAAGGACTCCACAGTCTCTTCACAGCTGAGTTCTTACACTACATTTAGACTCACATTATATACAGTGGGGATCAAAGGTTTGGGCACCCCAGGTAAAAAATTGTATTAATGTGCATAAAGACGCCAAGAAAAGATGGAAAAATCTCCAAAAGGCATCAAATGACCGATTAGACATCCTTATAATAAGTCAATAAAAGAAAACAAAAAGAAAATGGTGTCTGCAAAAGTTTGGACACCCTGCAGAGTTAATACCTTGTACTGCCCCTTATTATATGGATGTCTAATCTGTCATTTGATGCCTTTTGGAGATTTTTCCATCTTTTCTTGGCGTCTTTATGCACATTAATAATTTTTTTACCTGGGGTGCCCAAACTTTCGATCCCCACTGTATGTCTCTGTCTCAGCAGCAGTGTGTTTGTTTCTACAGGTAAATCACATTTACTGTATTGTGGACATTGAAGACCAAGGCCAGCGTGGCTAATCAGGAGATCTGGGAAATTTCCCAATATGGCAGTCAGGATGAAGGCCGGCCCGGGAAGGCGGCTGTACACTGAGTGAGGCTGCTCATCATTTGAACTTGAACAGTCGCTTTCGCTGGCACTGCCTGTGCGCTGCCCCCCCACCCTTTTTTTTAGCTCTGTCATTGGTCAGGTTTGTTGAGCCGCATTTGATTTGCTGTCTGTAAAAAGTAGTTTGAAATATAATATAATATAATCTATTTCCAAAAGGTTGGGACACTACAAATTGTGAATAAAAACAGAATGCAATGATGTGGAAGTTTCAAATTTCAGTGAGAAAATGTATAATTTTAAGGGAAAAATAAGAAGGTCTTCCCTGAAAGAGACAAAGCCTGGATTTTAACACTGGTGTTAATTGAAGACAATGAGTAATTTAATTAATTGAATAACTTAATTTAGAAAAAAAATACTTTGAATTATCTAAAGTCTAGTTAAAGTTAAATGTGCAAATGTAATGTTTTGGTTACATGAGGCTAAAATAATGTAAAGTGTCAATGCAATTTTTTTGGTTAAAATGGTTAGTAGTTTAAACATGTTAATTCAAAAGGTATTTAAAATCTGTATTAAAATGTTAAAGTCATGTAAACTCTTTTTTTAAAAGCTGAAACATTTTCTTAAGGTAGTTACATGATTAGTTTGAGGAAAAAAAGTACATGTCTAGTTAAAATTATTGGTTAAAAGTTACTGGGCAAATGTTTAGCTTATTGTTTTATTTTGTATTGTTGATACTTAAGCTGTATTTATGTTCTCTGAATATTGTACTGTATTCACATTTGCCTTTTGTATTCTTTAAGGTTTTTCACCTGTTTTCAACTTTAAAATAAAAAGTCTAACAGACTAAAGAAGTTAATGGAGTGGATTCTTTCTGATTTCTTTGTAGAGATGCTTCCTTTTAAGTTGCATTCAAAAACATATCACTTGACAAAGACAGACGCGTGGATTTTATTTACAAATAATGGGTGAGTGTTTTTATGTTGCCATACTTAAAAAAAAGTTAAAATAGGAATTTTATATGTTGTGTGTGTTCAGTCATTGTTGTTGTGATGTGGCATAAGCACCGATAACACTAAGGCCCATTTTCAAAGTGTTTTTGTCAGTGTATTTCACAGGTGTGCACACTAATGCTTGTGTTTAGAAAAAGAATATATATATATATATATATATACATACACATATATTGTGTAGTTCATTGTTTGGGATATATTGTTCTTTTACAAAATGATTTACTAGATGTTAGGTGTGTGTTTGTGTGTAGCATAATGTTGTGCATATTGACTGTTGACTACTGAAGGGTCTGACTGATACCCCACAGCCCGCCACTGATTAGAATATACTAGAGTGGAACAAAATACTGATTATATCAAAATTAAAAATCCATTTAATAAGGTTGGCATATAGGACACGCTCCAACTATTGCAACCTTCCTTTTACATTTAGCTAAACATTGCGCTCCTACTGTGTGTAGGCCTGCGGTATCTGAGCAAATCTGTTCTGAAAACCTATAAAGAAGTGGAGAAAAAGAGTAATGTCATGAATGTTGCCGTCTGCAATTCAGCAAGATGTTAAACCGCGGAAAATATACAGCATGGAAGCAAACAGCTGACATCCAGTGGGGCTATTAAGAACTCAATGCATCGCAATAGAGAAAACTTAGCTATAGCAGAATAGACAGCTTTTACAGAGGAAATAAACACAAATTAAACAAGAAGCAATCCATTTATTGTTATTTAACGCGCAGCAACAACAGCACAGGTTTTATCCGGCCAGCTGACAAGCCTCCCATAATTCAACTGTGAATCGAGGGCCCCCATCGATCGATGAGACGGCCCACCGGGAGCTGCTGGTTTGATAGATGGAGGAGCAAGCAGTCATCATTTCTCCCGACTTCTGTATTCTCTTTGGGTCTAGGACAGGGCTATTCATCCCGGCTACATCTCACAGAGCACTGTACCCGGAGATGAATATGACCAGTGGTTTTGTCATTGAGGAAACTACAGGGTCAAGAGCTGCCACTGCTTTTAAACATTTCTTAAGAGCCTCCAGGCCAGGGGCCAAGAGTGAAGAATGAAAGGAAAGCACTTTGGGGGGGACTGGGAGCCAGAGAGGTGCAGCAGAATGTATAAAGATATGAAGATTGCCATGATGAACTAAATTGACTCAAATTTGTCTGAAAGGTTCCTTTTTTTTATTCACAGCCTCATATAATTTTAGACCCACTTCAGTCTGAGGACGTCTGCTCATTCTGGACATGACACTCTGCAGCTTTAAGCAGTTATTGAGGACAATTTAAAGGTAAAATTCAAGTTTTTTGGTGTCTCATAGATGGTTCAGGTTTATCACCATGGGAACCTGTTTTGGAGCAGATTTGTATGTCAGAGGTTGTAAAAAAAACAATTAGTGGAAAGATAAGCTGCAGTGTATAAGATGCTTTCTACAAATTATTTATTGACAAAGTTTCTTTATCAAAATGTTCAGCATGTCACAGAATGCTTTGGACAATCACATGCTTGCAAGGAGTCTACTCCTATTGGCTGGTCCGTCTTCATGACTTGTCAACATTGAATCAAGGGTGGAAGAAACTTCTACTGGGAATGTGTCTATTTGAGAACTGGATACCTCTGCTTTCACAGCTCAACAGCACAAAAAAGAAAAGGATAGATAGTTCCACACGGATAAAATCAAACTTCAGCCTTATGTATGGTTAGGTATGGTAAACCTTAAGTATAGTTAGAATTTCTATGATACCAATGAGAAAGTGAACATTTTGATATTGTACAATGCTGTTTGTAGCTTTTTGGACACAATCAGCTATTACCTGATGCAGAACAGATCACTTTCTCTTCTAAAACTGGGCCTTATCCACTCCTCTGTGGTCTATTGTGTTACTTAATCACTTGCCATTGTAACAGAAAGCCAGCAAATTTCTCAAAATGCAACTTACAATAGCAAAAAGAACTCTACAGCAACTATATATGGCAGTGGAAAAGTAACACAAAAATGCAAAGTACCATTTTCAGACAGCAATTTAATGTAAGCTCCACTTCACAGCAGGTCAGTAAAGGCCTTGGCCATTCAGAAACAAGTTATGTTCACTGTGTTGAAGCAATGGTGTACTTTACATTACATTACACTTAAACCAATTTCACAGAAAAGTCAGAAAAGTTAACAGAAACTTTGCCTAAAATAGTTTGAAGGCTACAACATGGGTTAGAAAGGAATATTTACAGAAGTTATGCCATGTGCTCTACCTTTCACCCAAATTGTTGCTCTCCCCCATTCCAGTTGCCATAAAAAGTCACATTTAATAAAAAAAAAGAGAGATAAACTGAACTGCCATGTGCTTGAGCAGTCAAGGAAGGCCACAGCAGTGAAAAGTCATTTCTTTTTTAGCGCAGCATGGTTTAAGATAGCAGTATGCCATTACCAGACACTGGGAACGCTCTGGACAGTTATTCCATGGGGCAGCAATGGGGATGATAACTTACACACATCATTGTTGCAGTGTAAAGCACTTTGTGAAAGCATGTGTGTGTCAAAGCAAACAGATGAATGAAATGTATAGATTTGAAACAAAAACATTCAAAGGGCTTGGAGGAGCTAAAATAAAGTGTTAAAAACTATAGGAGATACTTTTTAATGGTGTGTTTCCCAGAAGCAGAATACAATATTGAATACAACTTTGCTAATGGAGAAGAGAGTAATTTCTTTCATCCCTCAAAGCCATCAATAATTCAACCACAGCAATGACACACAGGCTTTAGGAGCAAACATCCTCAGTGTATCCAAGAAACTTTAATGAAAAAACACGAGAGAAGGCAAATAGTGGTCACTGCTGGTCAACTTTTGTAGATTATCTTTGGGGACAATTTAGTGTTGGAGTATTTGAGATAAAAACATACGGTATCAGACATGGAAAGACATTTTTACCCATCTCATCTCTCTGAGTTTAAGGGACTCTTGAATTTTGGCACTGCAAATGCAACCATCGCTCATTTCTACAGTAGGTCTTGACCTCAGTTTACTCTGGCAACAACTTGGTCTATGATTAGTGTGATCTTAACCACAACATGAGTCTATACTCAGGTATTCAGGTCACATTCTCATGCAGCTTTCTGTGAACGATTGGTAATCCCATTAGTAAACAATAGACACATCTTAAATACTGTTGTAAAATACGTTCAACTGGATCTGACCTTTGGCCTTTTCTTTTACATAATAACCTTCATTGACTGCATTTGTGCTATAGAAGGAGACAAATTGAGTTTTTCAGAACCACTGCAGGAGCTTTATAAGTGTAAGTGCTATGGCAGCCACTCAATTCTGGCTTTTTTTGCATTTTTCCTGTCAATGTCTCACACTGCCAATTACTGCTGGATTCTCAGTGGAGAAAAGACTCTCCATCTTCATCACAGTAGGCAGCCGCTAGATTGAGAAAAACTATAAAACGAAAGAGAAGGGGATGCATAGTCAGTGCAGTCCACTTTCTCACTGACATCCAATAATGCTGCTTTCTATACTTTCATCGGCTCTCGCCATTAACTACAGTCAGGTGTACACTGTGTTTTTAGAATGGTGCCCTTTTCTGCCCATAAATGTACATTGTACATTCATTTTAAATGTTGCTGTGTTTTCTAATACTCACCAACCTATAGGTAGGTAACCTATAGGATATAATTTTATATTTTTAACTAATGAAGCCAACTTTTACTATTTAAGAAGGAGCAACTATTGCAGTTTAAAGGTTCTGCACAGCTCAGCCTTTGTGCCTTTAACCTAGATATTACATATATTGGGCACAAATGAGAAAAGTAAATGATGCTCCACTGCTTACCTTTCTTTTTTTTGCCATCTGTGTAAAAGCAACTGTTAATGGTAAACAATACAGCAGCTGACACACTTGAGTACAACTGAATTACTTCATATTTCATTTACTGGCTCTAAAGTGTCTGATTCAGAATTCAGACATATTTACATCTCACACATCTTTGTTTTTTTCTTGTAAGAATCTGTATGTTTCATCTACTGTATTGCCTGTCCGTCCTGGGAGTGGATCCCTTCTTCTGTGGTTCTCCCTGAGGTCTCTCTTATTTACCGCCTGATGGAGGTACTAAGGGCAGGGGAGGTTGTCCAGTGCAGTCTGCTGTTGTTGCAATATTGGGCTATACAGAAATAAATGTCTTGTCTGTGTCTCGCCTCTAAAGCAGCATTCCCCACCTGTCAGTCTTTTACTCTAATAAGCAGCTCATGACTCTACAGTAAGATGAAAAGGCAATCGAACCCTCTCATCTCTCCTGAGCTTGAACGCAGGGGAATCAAATTAGCTATCATTTAACGGATGTGAGGTGCAATGCGATAAGAAATCCATGAAATGCACTGGCGATGATATTTCACCCTGTTCATGTAGAACTAATATGGTAATAACTTATTAGCAGAGTTTGAGTATTGGATGCCGTAAAAAATAGCATTACATTGAGTCTTATTGCGTTCCTGTGCACACAGCACTTCTCCCAAAATCAATAAACTGGCTTTAAAAATGATTAAAATGTTCGAGGCACAAACTGCTCACACAATAGCAATATGTCAGAGAGGTCAAAGGTCAGGACAGCCTGTGTTTCTAAGGCTTGAGGTCATAGGTATTTAAGCTTTGTGAGAAAAAAAATCCAAGCAGCAGAAATCAACCGGTCTTTACAAAACATTCAAACCATATTAAACCCATCTGAATTTTTGAAGGAGAGCTTTGAGTCAGGTTTTACATGTTCTGTGGTAAAGTAAAAGCAGAAAAGCCCCTTAAGTATTCCTATTCATTCTGCTTGTCTCTCTCCACGGACTAATTCAAAAAGCTGGTTTACCGTGACTCAAAGTAAGGCCTATATGAGCCGGCTGAGAAACAGAAAAGCACATCTCTGTAGAAGTAGGAGTCCAATTATTTAAAAAGCTCTCTCCAAACCATAAGACTTAATGTAAGTCTAAGAGCATTTCCTGCAGCCAGCAATTTATTTACCAGATAATGTCAAAGATTTTGAATAGTATTTTTCAGCCTTTCTCCACGTACAGCATAGAGACAGTACAGACACCCAGACTCTGCCTGGAGCCTGATGGCACGGTGAAAATA
The DNA here is from genome assembly GCA_024416835.2 of Perccottus glenii. Taxonomy (NCBI): domain Eukaryota; kingdom Metazoa; phylum Chordata; class Actinopteri; order Gobiiformes; family Odontobutidae; genus Perccottus; species Perccottus glenii. Next base: position 7,755,397 of record CM044564.2, on the reverse strand, counting down.
TACCTTAAACAGTAAAACAATAAAGTACATCTATTTTGGAGAGGTCGATATAGTGATTATATGCAACTTTTATTATGTTAAGATTTTGGAGCCCATGCCTACCCAGAATATATTAAAAACCCTGTTGCATAGTTTCAAGAAGTGAACCAGACATTCATTGAATCACAAACTGACTCACTAAACAAAGAAACAAAGGCCTTTTCTCAAAACAAAGATTTCAGATTTAAAGTGTTAATATGCAAAAACTGTTGCTTCTGTTGTTGCAAGAAGACCTTAAACAAAATAGCACTATTTTTGGATATGGTTAATGCTTTTCCACCCACTTGTCATCTTTACCAATCATGTCAGACTTATTTTTGTCAAGAAACACTTGAGCATATTTTTTTAAACCGGAGATTATGGAGATAATGGAGCGTCTCATTACCTCTGTGAAAGCTTTTGAAGACTGATACTGAGAGGGAGGGGTTGTTTTTCCTAAACGGTTTTAATAACAATGAGACACACCTATCTATTCTCTATCTTTCTGTGAGTGCTGACCCCAGAGTGATGGGGCAGGACAGGAGGGCCTATTGTTCTGGCAGGAGAAAAGCTGACAGCCTCATTAGAGTGAAGCAGAAGGGAAAGGCTAGTACATTAGTACATAGTGTATTCATATACAGGCTCTTCACACATGCAGCACACTGTGCAATATAATGGGATTACTTCATTTGTCAATAGCTTTGAAAAGCTGCAAAGATTCACGTTTTATTTAACATTGATTCTCCCTGAACAAATACCCAGACAGATCACCGTGACTGTCTGCTTTCCACGAACCCTGTCATTCATGCCTCGGGAGGCTTTAAACATACACTATATATGTATATATAGTGTATCTCATGGATGTATTATAAGACTTATAATAGTACCACACCCTTTGACTACATCCATTTCCAGTAGTGGACACTTAACGGTGTTGCAGCAGAAACATCCCATGCCAAGACACCTTTCTTTTTATTTTATGCCGTCTCCGCTTCTTCCCATATTCACCCAGTGGTCAGAAGTAATTATGCAGACGTGACAGCACAGTGCAACTAGCATAATGTAGAAGAAGACATTTTTTTGTGTGTCCCAATAGAGAAGTTCCATAATAACCACAACATAATCTGGATGCTGGTCTAATAATGCAACCATGGGTTCAGTTCAGTGAAAGTTGGTATGTTTTGGGTCAGACTTTTTATGCTTTTGAGACATGTTTAGATTGGTAAAACATGATCTTAGCATTAGGAGGAAATGAAATGGCTCAGTGATCAAACTTGGCAATGACAATGGGATTTTTTCTCGTAACATATCACAAGAACAGAAATGTTATTGGATCTTTTGCTCGATGTAAAAAGATACCCACTTACTGCAAATGCAAATATTCTTCATGCTTGGAAATATGCTGAGTCATGGGGTGGTATTCATCAAGGCGCTTCCTGCAGTAGTCCAGCTGATATGAGTATCACCGCTTCATGTACTTCAGTCATATCACATTTACATTTCTAAAGGTAACCTGAGTCTCATGTGCCCTCAGCAGGAGATATATAATGACCTTCCTCTAATGAACTTTGTGGTTTCCTGCACATATTTTATATTTAGCATCATTACTTTTATTATTTTTACTGAAACCTTTACACATGGGAAACGGCCATTATTCAGAGCCACCATTTTTCTTCAGCAGTGCACAAAAGCATTAGCACTAGAAAATGCTTGGTTTGGTTTACTTAAGACAATGTTCAACAGAATACAACATTATGCAGCCTCTGGTGTGAGACCATTCCTATGAGGCTGCAGATTTGTGTAACTGTTCTGGTGTGAACTGGTGGTTGCAGGGCGAAGACCTAACAAGGAAAACCTTTGCAGAAGGAAAGATCACTTCACTTCTTGTCCAGTTATGTGAGCTTCACACACATCTCCCCGGAGGTAACTGTAATAATGGGCAAGCCAATTAAATTAAACCTTCTTTTGGCCAGTAGAACATTTCTAGCTCTGGGGATCTGCGGAGAATCCCCCAAAGACACTAAATAAAAACTAATGACTCTTTGGCCAAGTGACCAAAGGCTCTTCTCTTGATGCTTCCAAGAGATTTTGGTTCTTAAATAAAACATTAGGTTAAATCTACTTGTCTTTGTACTGCCTTAGAACTCATTATCTATTATTTAAAATCATGATTAGCCTCTGTGGTTTGGAAGTGTTGAAAATGTATGTGGACCTCAAGACTTTATAGGCATAAGGCATCAAGCCACAAATCTCCTTTGATTACCTTACGAACCAAAACAATGTGACTGATCTTCAATATGTGTTCACAGGGATTTAGGAATGGCTTCAAAAAGACTGAATTTTTATAATGATCAATACAAGACAATAGCTGCAGGTCTGCAGGGTCCAGGGATTACTACTAAATGAGTGAGGAGCCTTTGTTTATCATAAAACTGATTTTGAACATGTCTCGCAACTAGCTACATTACACAAAGTTTTCTGCTTAAAGTCAGACCTTCTTTGGCACATTTTGATGGGTAGAACAGAACTTTATTGATACTTTAATTTGTTAAGTAGTACATGTCAATTGAAGAGATAGTGATCAAAATGAATTAATAAACTGACAGGTTAAGGTTGATAGAGATTGAAAAGAGGTCATTGACATACAGTGACATGTATCACTTGCAATGCTGACTTTGTCATTATTGTACACATCTATTCATTTGTGGGAGCCCTTCTGAGTTTTGTGTATTTTGTGTTAATCATACATACATTACTAATCATTGAAACCAAAATAAACCTAAACCTCAAAATGTACTCCTGCAAATGATAAATGCCCTTTAACCTTCTTACATAGATTTTTCCAGTTATCAATTCAAATGTATTTTCATCACATCTATCATTTTTTCACTCTTCATCTTACCAAATCAAGTGATAATACCCGAGACAACGTCAATCAATATTCTTTCTGTTCTACCTATAAAATATAGACCTCTGTGCAGAAAGACCAACATTAGCCATGCAGAATTCTTCATGAGGCTTCACAAACTGCTGTTCAGGATCATGCTCATCACTGATGGATATTGATGACTCACTTCCAAAGCCCTAAGTCTGTCAGTCAAAGAAAATCCTTGCACCATCTTCAATCATCAAATATTTAAACAAAAAGAGCAAGGTCCATCTGTTGGATCAATGCGAGGAGTAGAGAGGCAGTAGAGCTAGGATTTTGGGAGCTATAGTGTTAGTCAAGACCACACTGAGACCAAGTCCTGATTAAGACCAGAGTGTGCAATGACATCAATAAACTTGGACAGAATAAAGTCCAAGACCAGGACAATGAAACATTTTAACAATCTCTTTTTCTTCAAATGTAATGATGATGTGTACAAATGTGGTCTTGACTGGCCTAATTTTGTTCCTTATGTCTGAGACTGATGTGACCGGTTCATCTATATTGAGGATATTACACAAAACATGGGTAAATTGTCCATTTGAGTTTTTATCCGTTGAATGTGTGTCTATCTGTGCTGGACCTCCCCTCTTCTATTTCCTTTTCACTTTTAAATTATTCCTGATTGGGATAAGTTCAATCTCATTTCCTTTGTAATCCTCCAATATGTTCTACTCTACATTTTTATTTTTTGACTCCAATTGTGTAAATCCCTTGTATAGCCCAATGATGGATTTCTACAGTAATGTCACAAGCTAAATGATTGATGAGGTTGCCTTCACAACACAGAAGTCCACCAGTTACTTAAAAAAAAACAAGACAAGACATAACCGTGTTATTAAAAACATAACAAGACGTTTTGAAAACCACAACAAAACTGGAAGCATGGATTCATCATTTTCACATTCTTCTTTTTCTTCTCTCTCTGTTTCCCATATCTTCTTGAAAGACAGGAAGAGTCAAAAAAAATAATAACACAAGCAATTTGTCTCCAGCGGGGACAGCAACAGCACAAAGATTAGAAAGGTGTTTTTGGACCTGAAGCAGAAAATTACCAGATTCTCCGCAGAAGCAGTTTGCCTGAAGGGTCTTGAAGATTACACAGGAGGTGATTTAGGAAAACTTTCGGCAGGAAAATAGAGACAGACCAACAGAGCAGCAGAGAGAAAAACATCCAGAGAAGACAGGGTTGGTATAATTGAAGGAGCGTCACGCCCTAATAGTCTCATATGGAGAGGAAACTTCCCACTGATGGATGGCTCAGTGTCTACGTCTTAATGGCTTTTGTTGATAGAGGAAGAAGAGAGGCAGGGATCTGTAAAATCAATACTTATCTGAATTGTCAATAAACAAATAGACAAAATTGCCTTAATCTGAAGCATAGGCTTTTATTTTTCATTACATTTGAGATGTTTGCTTTATCAACAGAGCTGCTAAATTATAACTGTAAAAGGCAGCATGGACACTAATTCTCACAGTTTAAGAGAAAAATGTTTTGATCAATGCTACAACCTCTCATTGGCAGGTTCTGTGTTTGGAAGCCCTGTCGGGGATATTTGGATTCATGATAGCTGGATTCCTGCTCATTGGTCTAGGAAATGCCTTCAACTATCGGAAAATTTGTAAGACAGCTGCCTTTAAATCTACCCAGCCGCTGTCTGCTGAAATTAAAAAGTGCTTCTGTGACGTGGGTGAAAGTTTGAAAGAGTTACATCAAAGAGACGCGCAATCCGAGGAGCTGACCCGAGATTTCTCAGCACGGACTGTGGACATACAGAAAAGAGTTCATAACACCGAGAGACAGACTGGAGAACTACGGTACGGCTTAACTGATGTGAAGGGGTTACATCAATGGAGCACACAAATCGAAGAGCTGATTCGCAACATCTTAACCCGATCTGAGGACATTCAGAAAAGAGTGGACATCATCAAGAAACTGACCGGTGAGCTGCTACGTAGTGTTTCCGGTCTGAACATAATGAAGGATACATCAAGGTTACTCCACGACATGGACACACGCAACTGATGCTGAGGACCAGAACTGATTGATCACGATCTGGACAAATTACCGAAGATCAAAATATATAAATTACATATGTAATTTATATAATTACATATTACATATCCCTCTTGGAAGTCTAGCCAGGAGCTGGGTCTTGTCTTATCCGCTTGAGACTCCACGTTCCCAGCAAGGCCAAGGCCACTGATTCTCACTCCAACAGTCTGCCATTTTTACATCTGTCTGACCCTGTACTCTAATGCTACCCCCGCCCCCGCCCTCCCTTATTGTAAGCCACTGGAAAATCCCATCGCGTGACCACGTGTGCTGTTATCCCCATCCTATAACTGCAACTGTAGTTATGTTTGTTGTTTGTTGTCTGATGTCTGTTATGTCTGTACAATGCCTTATTTCATTTCATTTTCCTGAAGATCATTGCGCCAAAATATGCCTGCATTGTTGTAGTTGCAATCTTTGTGTGTCTATCTATGTATAAATGTAATATGTTGCACCGTCTTCACCGAAGCAAGTTCCTAGTTTGTGAATTTTGTTCACTGACAATGGCAATAAAACCTTCCTGATTCCTGATTCCATTGGGTATGCAGGTTCAAATATTCCACAAACAGGTTTTTAGCTTAAGGTCTACAATACATAAAAAAAACCTATTGGTTTTAATACAGCCACATTTTCCTCAAACGCCATAGGGACTTCTACTCAACAGATACTCCTTAATGTTCTTTATAATGTTGTCTTTGGTTAAATACTAAAAAAGTTAAGTGTCACCACATGACAAAAAAAACGTAGACGTATTCAGATTGATTTACTGTTTGAATCAACAATTTCCCTCAGTAAAAATCCTGTCAGATCATAAGTAATTGTTTATCCAAATTTGGTCAGGCTTTATGTTGCAGTACATTTCTCTGATTGGTTGCATGTTTTTTAAATTGTGTGTGTCGATCCAGAGGCAGTTTATTCTGTGTTTGTAAATGTTGCCACCTGTTGTCTGATTGGTTGTATGTCCATCTAATTGATATCCATTTCTTCTGCCATTCTGAAAATCCTACTCGAATCTAAGAAGACTCAAATATTTCATTATAGACGCTGGCCGGCCAAGCTATAAAACAAGCTCCTTCTGATACACCTCATTAAAAATGTTAGAGGCAGTCACTCAGGAGACATTTTTTGATTCAATTTTGGTCCGATTTGATTTGATTAAAGCCACAACTTTGCAAATGTGAAAGTACAGAATATTGAAAATGTAATAATACACTACATAGATAAAAATACATAGAGAACAAAGGAAATGTAATGGGTTAATGTAAGTGATGATTGTTGTAAAATAATCAAGTGGTATTCTCTTTTCTTTACAAAAACAATAGTATTCTTAGATTTAAATGAAAATGAAATGATTCCTCCACACACCTAAACTCCAAATGACAGCCTGACAGGAAGAGTCCGCTGCTCCCCACTGCCATCCAATCCATTTTTTTTCCCAGTTGTGGATCTGTGACTTAGGCTCTTTATACTGTGTGTGCATTTACGCCACTGTTTACCCACTGTCACCATGCGGTCGCAAACAGAACCACCCACTGTTACTGCCAAACACCTTCAATATCCTGTCATCTCATCTGCAGAAAGGCCATGTGTGTCACAAATGGAATAAATAAAAAAGACACGCAGCAGTCCATGTCCGCACACTGCTGAGTCACCGCCGTGGTCACAACCGAAGCAGGAAGCAGCCACTTGAACACACACCAGCATTTTTCTTTTTGTAGTTTTTTTTGTTTTTCAAAGATTACTTTAAAATTTGCTTTACAACTACTTTAAACAGATACTAAAGCAGGGGTGCCAAAACAAAAATGTGTAAATGGGCCACAGGGCAAACACAAAAATCTTTTGCTTGTAAATGAAAGAAATACTCTTGTTTGACTTGAACTTATGCTGTGTGAAAAATCACACTCGTTTTGGACTTTTAAAGTGTGGAAATGTTCACTCATGCACATCTGAATGGTCTTATAGTAATAATTGTCTTATTTGATACACTGTGCTGTCATTTTGAGCAAGCTCCAAAGCATTTTCCCCACAGGTCACACCATAACAAGAGGCTAAGAGCCCCTTATGGTAGCAAGTCTTAACAAGGTGTGAGCAGCTCTCCAAGGTTTGTTTTTTAGATTTCTGGAATCTCTCATAAGAGATACATTCACACAAGAGCTGTGCAGATGGATTTAGGTCAGAAGGCACACTTTTTTAGGGGTGGACCTTATCAAAAGATGTGTGAAGCATCCAAAATCAGATCAACTGCAGGATCTCTCTGTTTTCAGCCATAACCTCTCCATTTGGGCAAAAGTGATGACACAATCCAAGGAGGCGGGCTCTCTTCCTGTCACTTTTCTCTGCTCTGGTTCTCGGTGCAGCTACATATCACAATATCAAGACAAATATCCATTTACAAACTACTCTGTTAGTGAACCTGACTACAACTGACTACAAAAAGACTATAAAAAAATGACAACAGTAACCAAGGAACTGTCATTCATTGAAAACATTGCTGTCCTCAAAGGAATGCCCTTTTTCTTTGAGGTGGACCGCAGACCTAGCACCATCAGATTAATGAATTAATTCTCACTAAACTTTTTGAATATTGTCATAAGTCTTTTTTTATCAAAGAATAGGCCCCCTAACATTTCCCTTTTTGTTTTCTGCCAGACCAACACACGGCACACATATAATTAAAAGCATATGCACTTTTAAAAAAGCCGGACTGTGTGTCTCAAATTGACTCTTAATAATAATTATAGCTGTGAAGCTCGTTGCCATCTCACATACCAGCTGCAAGAAAATAAATGAGATTTTAATGTGTTCTTTAATGTGTGTAATGTCAGGTGTAAATCTGAATGGTTTGTAGCCCGAAGGAAGCAAGGGATGTTAATTGTCTCATTTGTTACAGAAAATCCATTAAATCATCATTAAATTAGGATTGGTTGTCCACGCTCTCGTTCAGTTCACACCGTTCCCCTGTGTCAATCATCAAGGATCAAACAGGGCAAACAATTTCTGTGCAATTTGGCCTCTTCCTGGAAGGTCAGCCTCACAATTCAGCTGAGGGGAACAGAGTAAAATGAAAGCTATTAAACGTATTATAACTTTCTGTCACAGAACAGAGAGGCTTGACGTCAGGCTTTGCCAGTGTTTACCTTCCAACACAGAGGGTGCTTGGGGACACAGTGAGCCCAGCACAAGTGTCTTTCAAACAAATAAAGACAAAGTGACATGTATTAAGACTTATTATGGTCCACTACACATGAGCAGCATCTTTAAGCCAACCACTGATCTTGAACTTAAATTACGACAGAAAATACTTTTTTTACACATACTTTTCAATTTATAGTTGATACAAATTATAGGGCATTAGTAGCATGAGAAGCCGGAGATATAGCCACTACTTGATTATCTAAAACCAGAAAGAAGCTGGCAATGACTATTTTTAAGTAAGACTTGTATCCTCCAAGTGTTTAGCTCCAGCTTTCGGAAAATGGACCCCACCGATGTAACCAAAAGTAAACGGGTTACCAAACTGAAACATCCCTTTTTAGGCCATAGAAATGTCCTCCGTGTTGTGCTGCCCCAGTTTTTTGACTCTTTGCACAAACACTGTTATATCATGTTAAATGTGATACTTACAAAATGACTACCGTGACTTTAGCTTTGTCTTCTCAAGCATTTTGCTGTTTCAATTCAACTGTAGCACAACCTGCACCTGCTTTGATCCTGCTCTCTTTTGATGCCATCCTGGTCAGATTCCTGCTGCGGGGCATTACTCACTGCTTCCTTCTCTTTCTTTTAGGAGGATTTTCTTTTTTGCCGCAGCAGGATTCATCCATAAAAAGGTGGAATCCTGCCACTACCATTTAATAAAGCAGGTTCATTCATGGAACCTACTACCTCCTTCACCTCTATTTTCTCACTCATTCATAACATTTCCAGGTAAGCTCTTGAAAAGGGGCCCTTTGTCTGAATGGGTGAATTTTGAACATGGGTACAGTCAATTTATCGGTAATGCTGTAACGCCACACACATTTAAACACATCGAGATGTTCTTGGCTCGGCTCCCAGTGGAGTTTGAGTCTGGCCTACTTCTCACTGTACTCTTGCATTTTTCTCTGCCAGTGCTGAAACTGAATTGTCCAATTGGAAACAAACATGCAGGGGAAGAGGAATTCAAACCTGTAATATCTAAATTCAATTACAAGACACTGTTACTGCTGAAAAAGATCAAAAGTGGGAGTCATGTAAAGTGTTATGCTATGTGTATAATTCTCGAATTCACAACATAAAAAATGGTTTATACATGGAATACTGTAGCTTTAAAACAGGTGTTTGCTGCTGTTCACAAAGTTCACGAGTCTGTTTGGCCTCTTAACACAAACTGAAGGCATGAGGTCAGGCCCATGGACCAATAGCAAAGAGTTGGCTATTTGACCAATAAGAAGAGATTTGATTTAAACTGGATTGATCTCCTCACACTGAAAGCCAATCAGTATCTATATGTGGCAAACTCCAAAGTTTATCTCAATGTTTTTCAAAAACCCTTGAGAGAAAAAAGCAGTGCAGCAAGTTTCTTTTATGAATAATTTATTCTTTCACTCAAAATATTTGTGATGTGCAGAGCCAAATGCAGCATGCAGGAACATTTGTGTTAATTGTAAATGTTATAGTTGTGGCAAAAAATAATGCACTCATGATTTAATTAAAAATGTATTTGAATGGTGAACCGGGACACATGCGATTGAGCCGCAGTAATAAATGAAGACAAGGCTTGAGGATAGTGTCCTTAAACAAATCAAGATGGCTTTTTGGTCATTGTTATTCATTGTTGCCTTTCACTTTGATTGATTCATATGGTACACATTCAATAAGTGAAAAGAGTCGCCAAAACAAACAAGGCTTTTAAAAACAAAGAGTAATCTCAGCCTTTGGCAACAATGAAGTTAATAGAGCGCCAAAGATTGAACCAAACAACAACAAAAAGTCAAGAAAAAAGGGAGCAGAGTGAAGATTGATTGGGGCTGACAGATTAAGAGACAGAGCTGAATGAGAGAAGACGCTAATGGAAAAACTGCTTCCATATCATCCATCAGTTAAGTGTGGCTTGTCTCTCTATTCCTGCGTGTGTGTGTATGTCCATCCAACTTCCCTAATGGACCACGGGCTACATGGGAAGCAGGTCTGACAATAGTTCACATTCATTAATCATTAGCTGCCACTTGGTGCAGCAACTTCTGCTTCTATGATTTCGCCACGACTCCACAGACACTCGGGTGAGGCCCTATTACTGTAGCGCTTACCCACTTAAACTCAGCACAGCATTGGCCTCATGCATCATACGTCTGCAGGGAAATACAACATTTTGCTCTTCTAGTTAAAGCCCACCACTGCTGTCCCAATGCTATTGAATTTATTGGAGGTAAGGATAATTGTAAACAGTAAATAGAGAAAAGCACAGAGATATAGAAAGCCAAACCTGGCCCACACATGGACATTTCTAGCCTGGTATACCAGATTGTTTTCCTTTTTTCACAAGGAGGACGGTCTGGTCGCTTCCTCATAGCGACAACCGCCTGTGTTGTGTCGCCTTTTGTGTGTCACGTCCGGTGTTTCTCTGATTAAACATTATTGAAATTGAACATAAGTAACAGGGCACTAGACTAACTTCTTTGTATAGAATAGGAAAAGAGTTAGTTGTTAGCTGACCAGGCTAGGACACTTTTACCACATTTCTAACACTTTTTTATTTCTACATGATTGAGTTAGGCCCTGTTCCATGTAAATTGTATGAACATGGGATAATTTCACAACTCTTTTGAAAAAGTCTTTTGAACTTGAAGCATGGGTTTAATGCTTAAGCTTTGGTTATAACACTTGAAATGTCCTATCTTGTCCTATCTTCAAGCTATACGTATTTTCAAAATTATTTTTGGAGGATTTATAAAAAAGTGTATAGTCAAGGGTCTATAAAATAATTTAGGACTGTAAGGACAAAAAGGATAATTACATTTATGGCCTCAATATGCAATCATTGCTTTATCAAGCTATATTTCCCAACAAAAAGTTTTTAGAAGTTGTTTAAAGAAAGCTAGTCGAAGCGAATCTGCTGCAGTGTGCTCTGTTTTTTGCAGAGCTGGCACAACACCAACACACTGTAGACCTGACTAAATGAAACCCCATGCTTTGTTGCTTTGTCCTTTATCGTTTATTTGAAACATATTTAATAGTTTGGTTCCTCTGTAGTGGGCCCATCCTGTCCCAGAAGGAGGACAATAAGAGCCTTTAACACACTGTACCTTTGCTCTCTTCATTATGTTGGCTGCTGCAGGTGTCAGCACACAGGACTGTAGCTGCTCCACACTGTATTAGCACAATAAAGGCTGCAGGTGTATTTATTCATTCTCTGGCTCAGTCTTTTCACCCAAATATTAACACTTTCCACACACTGAAAAAATCCAATTCACTCATGGCTTTTCTGTTAATAATAACCTGTGAATGTGGGGAGCACTGTGCAGTAGCCCTTTGATGTGCTGTGCTTTGTAATTTCTGCCAAAAATATGACAAGAGACAAAGCTGCACTATGTCTCATTACACGCCACAAAACGCCTGTGTCATTGTTTTTCAGACAAAACAATATGTTAATCCCTGTTACTCCATGAATATCCAGAAGATTAATTAGGGATTAAACAGTTTGCTCTCAGGACCTTACCGCTTCTTGAACAACAAAGAATTATTATAGCATTACAAAAACAGGATAAACTACGACAAGGAACGGCTCGCTTATTGAACGCAGCGTCCGTCTTCATTATTCGCAGTGAGTCACCATCTGCTTTATAAATATCACTCAAATATGGAACACACAGAAAGCACACACAGTAAACCCTGAATAAAAGATGGTATGACAGCAAAAGATTTCAAATATGTATTTGCATCTGCAAAGTCAGCCTTGTCTTATTCCCAGTACACATTCAAAACATTGACGGGCAAATGGCCACACTTCTAATTTAGAAACATTTAGCCACCAATGACAAAAAAAACATCCGGTTTTTAAGATACAGACATTTATAGCATCATCTTTATGGTTTGTGTCCTTTGCTGAAAATATCAAAGTGCACCAACAAACTAAGCAAAGGTCAATATGACAGGCCAAGATTTTTTATTATCTATGTTTCATTTAAACCAATCATAATATTAAAAGTACATTACAATGACATTTGTGCAGTGCCAAACCATTACATTGGGCAAATCTTAACTTGTGCCTACACAGCAGAAATGTGGCAGTATTCTGTATGTTTTACAGTTTCAGTGCAATATATCATTTACAGATATAGATTTGGCAAATAGATTGTAAAAACTTATACACAATCAAGCTTGGGGTAGAGAGATATATTAAGTAACCTATAGCCATGATTTGTAAATGTTTGTTATACACAGTTTTAATACAATAGAAGACAAAGGGAAAATGAAATCAAGCGCGGGAAATCCACTTCTACTGTGTATTTCATATTCTCTGATTTGAGCTGGCTCCCTAGTGCACCGACACATAGTAGTCACTTTGCACTCATTCCAACCAGTTCAAATCCGTTTTGACAAGAGAAGCAAAGCTGAGGTAGATTCTCTGTCACCAGCTGTCCAAAAAACAGAGAACAAGAAATACAGTGAAGCCTCAGTAGACCAGTGCGAAAGTGACGGGGCATCACATCAAACCCGACCGAGTGCATCTGCCTCTTGTGCATTTTACTCAAGACAACTTGGACTGTGTTGGAAAGAAGTTAATCTACCAGAGTGATTTTTAAAGTCACCAATTTCTTCTTGTAACCTTGTTGTCAATGTTTCCTTCGATTGTTAAAACATTGCATTGAGTTAGTGCAGCTATAAGTTTATTCTGAGGAAGATTAGTTTGGATTTGCTCAGGAAGTGAAACAGGAAGTCCTCCCCTCTAGGACAGGACTGCTGCCACTTCCCACTGCCAGCACCAAAAACTGGACAGATGAAGCTGACTGGACCAACTCCTACAACTGGATCACTAAAACGGGTCAGGAAAAACAACATGGTTTCATAAATAAGTCTCAATAAGTTGCAGTACTTTTATATTCCATTTATGTATTCTTAGTTAATTAAAAAAAAAAAAAAATCCATTCTTCAATATTTTTTTCTTCTTTATTAATATATATTTGAATTAAAAAAAAAAATAAACTCTGATGTACAAAACAGCCAAGACCTGAGCACAAAAAGTGATAATTCTGTCATCCCCAAATGTATTATTTCAACTCCCCAATTAGGCTCTTCTCGTCCCAGGGATGTGATCAGGCTACTGTTTAGCTGCTTTGTTTTGATGAGCTCTCCTCAGTTATCAGCAGGCAGCCAATCTGAGATTAGATGAGCTTATTCAGCCAGTTGGTTTAAGTTTTCTGTAATGACCAGAATTCAGGGTTGACAGTAAATGTATGTACCGATAGCTCACAAGTACAAGTACATATCAATTCCCTGAGCTGACAATATTCCATTATACAAAGCAAATGTGTGACGATCTGTATTAAGTTAGAAATTCTTGCACTTTTCAGAAGGCATAAAACAAGCTCCAAGACACTGAGCATACATGCTGCAAAACTGAAGACATGATTGTTGTTGTAACAATGGCGTTCCACAGAAGCTGCTCGTACTCTGATGCCATCGGTTTACAACGAGCCGCCGAAACCTCCACTGAGCTATGATTCATGTTTTCACTCACCAGTGAATATCTGCACCATTTGAAATGGCCTAATAAATATGAGCTATAGGGCTGTATGACTGAGATTTTATGGACGGTTAGAGACCTCCAAAGCACAATGGATCAGAATAAGTCATCAGCTGGAGACGGCCGTATTTCATTTTAACAAACACTGCGGAGAGCAAATCAATCTGAATCTGTCTCAGAACAAATGTCCTCTGTGTTGAGCTGGTGAACCGCACGACAATGGATTACATTACATGTGGCCTGTTACAACTCATTCGATTTAATACAATTACACCAAATTAAAGCCAACATATGTCATGTATTGTGGCTGTTTTCAGAAAAGTTTTTTTGCAAATTTTACAACCATTTTATTGAAGTATTTTGAAATTAGGAAAAAATATTATACAGAAAAGTAAAATTAGAAAATACATTGTTTAATTTACAAACAGTTAAGCCAGTGAGGCATGAACTCTCTTGGTCAGTCTAAAAATGTACAAGGATTACTCTGTAATTTAACAGCTGCTGTAAAAAATTTTATTTGAAATGATATTTAGTCCATATCTTCTGCCTGTTACTGATGTGAGATCGAACACTGGACAATTAGAGGCTCTAGAAGCAGAAACATTGATTTTGTTTACCATAAATTGATCTAAATAATTGCATGTTGTAACCACAGCAAATGTAAAGTGTGAAACAATTGTCAGAGTATTGACATTTAATCAATATGGGGATTATGTGCACTGAGAAAAATGATGTCCCAAAGTGCTACATTACCTAATTGTCATTTGATTTGTGATTATTTATTGACAGGGTCATGTCTGGGTGTCATTGATACAGTGTTAGATTCAAGAAATATCGATTGGCCTTTAAAGGAAGGTGTTTGGTCCATGGCTTTGTTCCAAATAGTAACAATGGAAAACCAACAAATAAAACCTGGGGCCAATGGGGACAAAGAAATAAAGCGTAGCGCACTGACAGATGGGTCACTGGAGCGAGAAGAAGACATCTGGCTGGTTCCTGCTTTGTTGACTCCAGATGTTTCCAGAGATTTATTAATACTACACTGCACTGTAACACCATGCCCAGTAAGTGTGAACAGAATTAAAGAGTCTACTAGCTTGATGATAGAAGCTCATCATCAGCTAAGAATATACAACCAAGCATTTAAAATGTAAATCCCAGTTAAAAAAAAGAAAAACAAAAAGGATGCAGGCTGTCAGACTATGAAATCTGTGGGACTTAGATACATTAATAGAGCTGGTCAACAGCAAGGATAAACCAACCTTAGCATAAGATAAATACAGTATAAAGTATCCAACATATTTAGCTGGAATATCCAACCGTAGAGCAGAAGTGTTAAAGAATTTATATTTGTAACTTCATGAACCATGTGAAATGAGCATGAATAATAGAGAAGTTGGAACCAAAATAACCATCACAGGCTGATTTTGGATAAAAAATCTCTATTCAGGCTTTGATTACTTGATTATCAGACTACTAGTGTAAGTATGCTCAACTAAATGTGATTGGTCCCATTTTTATTTTTTCAATTATTAGTGTTCTGTTTTTGGTTTTACTCTTCTCCCAGGATTTGCCTCACAGCAAGAAGGTCATGCAGTCTCTGCCAGCAACAGCCTTTCTGTGTAAAGTCTGCATGACCTTTTGAGTTACTGAAGATTCCTCCAACCATCCAAAAATGTACATCTGTAGGTCAAAGTGTAGATCATAGCCTCAAAATGAACCAGAAAATAATTATAAGTGTGTGTTCTTCTTGTTTAGTTTATATTCCGTGTTTACAATTGTTCCAGATAAAACCTAAATTACTCTTGGCAATGTTCCAACTTTATAATATACTTTTGATTCATTTTGAGGCTATGCCAAAGTGAACTGGCCACCTAGGTCTATTCAAATATTTGGGAAACACTTTACAAAGATCTACACTTTTACCTACAGATGTACATTTTTGGATGGTTGGAGGAACCTTCAGTAGCACAAAAAGTCATGCAGGTTTTACACAGAAAGACAGAGACTGCCTGACCTTCTTGCTGTGACGGCGGGTTGCCTGCTGGTCTCAGGCCGATTCTCACATTACTTTATTTTTTCGCTAAGAGGCGCTGGGGGGTTTCAGACAGACAGCATCCACCCCAAAAGGTCATTAACCCATCCAATAACTTGTGTTAAGGTGAAAATCCTGCAAAGTGCCTCTTTAACAGTGTTTGTTTTTGTACTTTATTTTGTTATTGCTGCCATCTCTTTGGCACCACAGTGACAACAAATGCCGGAACCAAATTTTGTCTTTGTGCTACATACTTGGAAAATAAATCTTCTTCATTACTCATTTCTCACCACATTTTCCATTCAGCTGTAAATAAATGATGACTCATCTGGTCAAGACTAATAGGACCTTATTCCATGGCCCACTAATTCAAAATGAAACCAACCTTTTGTGCAACTTCAAGTGTTGCTAATGAGGGGTTCAGCTGATGACTAAGTGGTAGCTTCATGATTGAATAGACAGACATCAATGCCACAACCATGTTTTAGCAAGTACAGGGCTGTCACCATGGCGTCATATACGCAGATACAAATGAGATGTTCCCTGTCATCAGATTAAAAAAATTAAAAAATACAGTCTATATGAAAAAATGGTTGACAACCAAGTCTAAAATAAAATATATCTAAACATTAATTAATGATTACTTAATGGCATTATAGTCTGCTGTATCCCCTTTTAGCCGTGTTACTAATTCCAACAAACAAATCATGGTTAAGTAGGGAGTCTTCTTGCATTTGAGGCTAACTGTGAAAATCCCCCGATAGCGTCAATGTTATGAATAATCTGTAAAAAAAACAAGGTCTTGAAAAGGTGTCTAGGCTTTTAACTTTAAGGATTTGAATAGATAGCTCTGGCCAGTCAGATGCTCACTCCTGAAGAAGTGACGCTCTTATTGGTCTAAACACAAATGTCCGCAAGGAAGTAATGGTTAACAATAAGAGAGAAAGTGCCAATTCTTTCGCTATATTTATGTTTTTACTCAGAAATACAGGGCAAAAAAAGAAACCTAGGTTGAGAAAAGGGAAGCAAAGTTAAAATGTAGAATTTACACAATGTTTAACGAGGCAGAGATAATCAGAGGATCAACTCTTCCTGTTTAAAAGAGTTCTCTCTGCTTTGCCTCTCATCTGTTCAGCTCATGTCTCAACCCTTCTCCATCACCACCTCAGCTGTGGAGCATTCCTCCTCCTCATCAGCAGCAGCGGTTCTTCCCACCTTATCTCCACCACCACCAGTGGTGGCTCCGAGAGGAAAGACTTCCCAGGATATCCATTCTATCGTTCATTGCACAAAACGTCAGTCCTGCTGGGGTCTAAGCACCAAAGTCTTATCTTCTTTAAACATTATTAATGCATTCATTGTCTCTTATCTTTTCAACACAAACTTAAAAAGTTTGTAGTAACTCCCGCTGAAAGCTAATATGATAGAGTTTAATAGCACTGTTAACTATGTCCATTCCTTTATACAGTAAGTGTATGGTTACTGCACTGATATGCCACCTTTTAGTGCATCTGCATTCACACTGAGATCTGTAAAAGTGTTCAGTCAAAACCACGCTGCAGGACTCACACTCCTCTCTCCAAATGTGTGTATAGATTTCCTTCCATACTATCTAGGTTTGTCTCACTCCTCTCTCAGCCTCAGTCTCTATTTGAATTGTTTCTATTCTCCACAAACCCCCACCATCGTCTGCACCTCATTTATCAAAGTCAGCAGAGGATGTTGGTCCTTGTTGCTGCTACACTGCCTGTGCTGCACCTCCAACCTTTTCAGACTAATACTAGCCACTGATGCAGCCAGTTAATCTGTGTAATATATAATCAATGTCTTTTTCATCTCACAAATTCAATAAGGGATTTACTGTCTTAATTAATAACACAGCAAGAGGATCACATTTCTCAAACCCAGCTCCAAAACACTAATCAGTCAATACGTCACAGAAGAAGATGTAATTGTACCATTTGTTCTAACTTCAGGGGTTTTATGATAAAGCCCCAGGTGGCGGGGTATAAAATGGTTTTATTTGTTTGTCTACAGTCTGTGTAGCATTTTTCCACACAACACCATGATTTCAATGTGCTCTAATTAAAACTGTGAAGAACATAGCGCTGCATGACTGGCTCTCTGAATGGGAACGTGGAAATCAATAAAGAGGTTCAGTACATTCGGCTCTATTGATTGGCACAAAGTGTCCATCTATAGGACCGTTGGTGTGACGTAACTGAGAGGATTGCAGCTGAACAGTAGTAATATAGACAATAAAGATGATTCATATGGTGTGAACATAGATTGTATAATAATAAATTATGTGTGAATCACAATATGGAGAGACATGGAGACAAATAATCAGTGTGTGTGTGTGTGTGTGTTTTATAGTCTACGTAATTGCATTGAATGAAGAAATAACCATATACCAAAGCTCTTTTTTGGTCAACTAATTCAATGTCGCCACTGTGGAATCTTCTGAGTATGTCTTGTCAAAAAATGGCCAAGCAATAAAGTGTGTTTGCGTCATCTTTTGCAACAAACCTTCCAATATTTACAGCAAAGCCTGTGGCCTCAAAAAAAAAAAAAAAATATATATATATATATATATATATATATATATATATATATATATATATATATATATATATATATATATATATATTAAACCAGAACATGAACCAAAATAAATAATGACCCAAAATACATAATACAAATTATTACACAAAAGTATGTATTTGGTATTATTATTAAATAACTTTAACAGCTATGTGCACATTTTGGCAACACACGTTAAGCAGAACCCTATGGACCAAAGGCAATTAGCCACCCAAAAAATGCAAATTCTACATTAAGAACAGGATTTTGGCAAATGGCCACATAAGCTAAAGGCTACAAGCTTCAAGTCGCTATATGTGTGTGTTATGTGTGTTATCTACACAATGCCAAACGTCACCACATGAATGACCCAGAGCAAATATCTGCAGCAGGTATTTCTCAAAGCTTTTTGTGATATTTGTGTTGGACTAGAATTAACAAAATATTTCAAATAAAAGAATCTGGAAATAAGGTTGAGTGCTGATCCAAAATGGAGTTTCACATCCAAGTTCAAATACAAAGCACCAAACTACTAACAAAGCATCTGAGGCCATGTCTGCTGGGTGTTGACTTTGAATAAGGACACTCGCTGCTTGTTATGCCAGTGAACATCCTTTAATGTGTGTGCCTTTTTAGTCCTTAAAATCCTGTAATCATCTAAAGGGAGAAGATATCTAGTGCATTTACATCTTTATTGTATAGGATTTGATATTTATTCAAAACGTCTGTCCATTTTCTGGCTTATTTATTATGGAAAATCAAGTGCTCAAAATAATAAAAGCATGTGCATACGGAGATCATATTACAGTGTGAAAATTGCCTTATGCTCAGCGCACTAGACACAGCTGGGATGGGAGCGTTTGAATGAGTTTTGTTTGATTGGTTTTGTGGAGACAAACAATGTCTTGGAGCAAAAATAAATACAAGTTTCCCTTGTAGTTTCACCGGTCTTACAACAGTCCTTCCATTTGCAGTGAAAATGTTGACTTGACCTTCACAAAGCACCATAAAACTGTCATACAAAGTGAGACACAAAATCTGCATGCACAAGAAGGTGAACCTACAGTAACTGCAGCATAAGACACACAAACCCCACAGTGAGCTCTTCCTAGAGCTGCAGGCTAGAATGTAGCGAGTGACAAAACTGTCGGATCAATGATACTACTACTGCTGCTCATAAAAATTGACCCTAAGCTTGTTTTGCCCTTATCATGAAAGACAATCAATATTATTATCTGTAAGTGAGAAGTAGAACTAATTAACCATGATTACATAAGAGAATACTGTAGAGTACCACATTACACATAACAGACACAAATACAGTCTCACATTTCTATATACTATTTGTATTGTTTTGTATAAGACCAGTGTGATAGGACACTCTAGACTTGTCTTGGGTTTTTTTAAGGTTTCATTTCAAAATCAAATGCAATTTTAATGTGCTGGTGACATTACTTATTTTCTCACTAAATACTCTTCCTTTCCCTACTTTACCAAAAATGTACCTCAGAGTCTATTTTTGAAAGCACTTTTCTCTCCAAACTCTCCAATGCGTCCTTTAGCGAAAATGGCCTTTTCAGAGAAAACAATGAAGTCTCAGCTGGTGGCTCTGTTTTTCTTTCTTCAGAAATTCATTTTCTACAGTCCATGACCATTGTTGTCGAATAAACTTTCCTTTTAGTGACCAATTCCCTGGCATCTTTCCACATGTTCTCAATCCCTAAGTCTCGGGTCTCGGTACACTTTGTTGTTGGCCAACCTTGACAACAAAACAGAACCTTTGTCTTTATTTAGTGTGATATGTAATATACAATGACACACAGTATTTATAGCCAATATTCTTGTTTGTGCAATGAGGGCAGAGTGTAGCAGAAACAAGAAAATACCTTTACACTACTGTGACGACTGAATAAAAACTATATCACACCGAAGCTGCAACCTTGAACAAGAAATGAACTGTGCATGTAGCATAACTAAAAGGGTATTATTTATGCCACTCACGTCACAAACCTCAGAGAAGCAATAGAGCGACTTGCAGTCACACACTGAATAGATGTTGAAAGTGTTGTTTTTAAATAGACTAAGGCTAAGCTATTTGTGTGTATACTGTTCGGAGCTCAGTTGATGTCACAGTATGGGTTGTGGTTCTCTTTTTTTTTCTGTCTCTCTGTTTTTTGCATGACAGCGGTCGGACAGATCAGCAGCATGAAAAACTTGCGTTCACTTGAATCCACTTCACTTGAAAACCAGCAGCAGCAGCAGCAACAACACAAAGGATGCAAGCCACATCCAAATGGTCTCAAACAAGTGCTAACAATGGAAGACATACAAACATAAAACCAATATCTGAATGTTTACGAAAACACGAAACATAGATATTCGTTAGAAATCCCATTGGACCAATAGTAACTGTTAATGATTATGATTGTATGTCCAGCAAAATGTATCCAGAGGCAGTTTTAGCTGTGTCTGTTGGTACTGCCTAACTAACTAACAACCCCAGGGAAATCCAACTTAAAATCCATTCCATTCTTCATATGGAAAACAAACTAGGCTGGCAGGCCGGGCTAACAACCATGTTCATGAACCAATACAAGCACATGACCAAGTGATTTTATTCCTCCCACAAAGTCTCCATACTTCCATTCTCTCTGAAGAATTGAGAAGGTATAGGGTTTGGATATCTGTCCCAAAAACACTACTTTTCCTAATTTTATTTTATTCAACACAAAAGAGCTAGGATCATTTGCAACAATTCAGCATCAAGGATCAAACAAGTGCAATATTAGCCAACCGGAAGTGAAATTACAACTGAATATTATTATTTGTAGATATCAGTCTTACTTTGGAACCCAAATCTTCAAAAGCACAAGTGATATGACCTAGTTAGAATCAAGAAACTAAAACCCAGAAAGTCCAACACACATCATTTATGGCCATGCGCACAAAACAAGCCATAGCAACAAGCCTCAATTAATTACCTTTCTGTAGACGATCATATTTGGGGAGTCGTCCTCTATGTCCACACTGCTCATTGATCTCATGGACACTAGCGCTCGGGTTGGGGTCCTCTGGTTGACCTCTTTGGGCTCGTCAGATCCCTCATCGGACTCCGTCGACCCTTCAGTGCTGCTCTCTTCCTGGTCTGTGTCCTCTACGTCCTCCTTTGTTTTTTCCTCTTTTTCTACTTTTTGTTGCTGTTCGTCCTCCATTCCCACCTTCTGCAGCTGCTGCTGGGACACCTCAGCCATCACTACACTCGAGCCCTCCCGCGTTATCCTGTCTTCTTTATCTCCTCGTCTTGTTTTATGTCCTCGCGTGCTCCTCGTCAGTGTTGAGGAGATGCTGCGGGGGGTGGGTGAGAGGGGTTGGGGGGGGGAGAGAAAACCAGAGATGAATTAGACTCGAAAACTCACCGCTGGGCCCCGATCCCCAATCATCGCTCAGTCTTTTTCTTGTATCTAGTGTCAGCAGGCTCGGGATGGATGAAATGAACACATCATAAATTCTCCCAGTTTTGTCTGTTATCTCTTCACTGCAATTCTCCGTCATCCACTGTCACTTACAGAACACAACTTATCAGGTTTTTCCCCATTTGTCCCTGTAGTTCAGTCTGCCTAAGGTCAGACAGAATAATCAAGCAGTTTATGGGGAGTTTTCTGTAATATATGTTTTAATGTAAATATTGTGATAAGTCAAATATGAGTTTTTTTCAAGCTTTGAAGATTGTTTATACTTATTTTAATTCATTTTTATTTTATTTATTTAATAGGCTACCCCATGCAAATGTAACAGAACTGTAAGGAAAGGAAGAAATGAGTAGACAACATTGCTGAGTGGATGTATTGGCAGTGTACTGGCAGCTGTCAAAATATGTTTAACAGAGGAGCTAAGACAGACAGCAACAAAAAAGTTTAGGTACAGTGTGAGCAAAAAGTCCTGAGAAGGCTTGAGTGGGAAAAACATCAGATCCTCGTCTCTCCAGAGTTCACCCCGGCCATTAACTGGGAACACTACTCACTTCATGTCCAAGAAAAAGGAAGGTTCAAAAATATTTTCTATTCAAGTCCACTTCAGAGGGTTTATGATTACACCCAATTAGTTCTGTTCGAAGAGTGTAATCGTCTTATTCTCAAAAGAGGTTCGGTATTCTGGCAGCAAATATAAAGGATGTAATTAAAAGTTCTAAAATATAAAACTGTTACTGAAGCAGTCAAAGGCTTAGTATTAAATTGCAACTAGTGCAGAGTATTTATTCTAATACTGTCAAGCTTCTGCTCACTTTTTTAGGACAGCCAATTAAAAGACTTATGACAATACAGAAAACAAATTAGACCAAAAAGTGTAGCTGTACGTACTGTATATCAATGTTTACGCCAAGTAAAGATCTCATGCATATTATTTTGTTAGTATAGGGTCTCATGTTCCTCCCATATTATTCAAATTAAAAGTGGGAGAGAGAAACTGCTGACAATGTTTGCTCCACTACAAACTTTTCATCGACACAAACAAAGTAGAATGTGCCTATACTATAGACCGTGTTCTCAATTGGATTGCACACATTACTAAAACTGTACATAAAGATTAAAACAAACTGCTCCTCCTTCTATGGATCCAAAAGTGTAGGGAAAGTATAATTAATTTATAAATGCAAAATCCATAGAGCAGCTGGTTGGCAGTGATATAAGAATGATACAAGGTGGGATTGTTGAACTCCTCCTGACTTTGACTTCCATTTAGGGCAAGGGCCATGTTTGTTAATGGCAAGACAAATGAGTCAGAGCATCTTCAAAATTACAACTTTTGTGAAGTGCACCCAGTCTGTGGCAGTCAGTACCTGGGGAGAAATGGTGTAAGCAAGGAAGAAGAAAAGCTGCTGCTAACATTTTGGAGAAACAGACCACTGGCAGGTAATTTAGGTAATCCGTGTCTATGTTTGAATGTTTAGGATAAAAGCATCAAAGACGGGACCAAAACGTATCTTTTGTAATGTGCTGGGTATATCAACAAGTATTTTCAAAAAGACAAACATAAAGCACAAAGGGAGGTGGTTGTTCTGTTATGGCTGACCAGTATAAGACCACACTGTTGTAATAAACGAAGCATGATAGAACAAACACAAACCAGATATACACCATTTCTGACTAATTGCTAGATATAAATGCGCATTCTTGGTTCTGTAGTCTGCAAATGTGTAATGATAGCATGTAAAGTAAACCCCCTGGACACTTTTACCTGCTTTACTTGATGCCATGTGACTGGTAATAGGCAATTTTGGCTTTTACTCTGACTTAAGTAAAGGGTGTAAACGCACAACACCGACGGTGGTGATTTTTTACCAACACTCTGTATCTTCTCTGGAGCTCCCCCACTCCGAAGCCCACATACAGAAGCGCTGCAGTCTCATTTCGCACACACACTAACGCATACTGTCACTTGTAATGGATTTGGGAACGGAGCAGGGAGCCGCGTTAACGTCGCCCCGATGCGCGTTGCAAATAAAAGTATTAACGACGCGCTTTTCCACTCACATTTTAGTCTTGTTCTATCTTACAGACGTCCTGACAACTGTGCTATGATTATTACCAGCGCGCGTCCAATAATCCTTCTTTGCAGCGCTCTCTCCACAGTCCATACATCTCACTTCTCATGCTCTCTCTGACCAAGGCTTTTTACCCAAATCACCTAGAAACAAAGCTTCTCGTCTGTTCTCTCTCTTACCTCGGTGCCGGCTCCCTTTCCTTTTCCTCGCCCCTGGAGCTGTGTGGAGCCAAACGAGCAGCAGCTTCAACAACACGCAGCCCGACGCACAGCACAGGAGCGCAGCAGCAGGAGGAGACAGGAGAGAGATAGGGAGGCAGGTATGACACGCCTCCAGCCTACAGCGCTTTGATCTCTGGAGCTTGCATACAATGTAATAAGAATGCAAGGGGGCTTAAAATAGGATAAATGTATTGGCACAAGGAAAAAAAACACTAATCCAGGAGATGGTATTATAACCTGATCACACAAGCGTATGAAGCATTTTTTAGAAGAGTAATAGTTCACCTGAACTTATCCAAATGAGTCTTGATGCATGAATGTATGCTAACATCCCAAGTAAAATAGATCTTGGAAACAAGTCCCAGTATTAGGTGTTATAAAGTCCTGGGTTTACAAAATGTCCCAAAAAATAATATGTACTTTCAAACTGTGACACATGTGACTAAACTAATGTTAGCATTGGTCACTCTTTGCTCTGTTTGACCCCATTACTGGAGCCTGGTGCAGCAGAATGATGCATATAGTAGTCTATATGTTCAATATGTTCCTAGTTTTGAAAAAAATATTGACATTGTGCTCTGTGCCTCTGGATATTAAGTTGCTGCTTCTGCCTCAAGTGAGAGTAATGATGTTGTTGGAGAGTTGTCTCTTCACACTGCAGCCCTGAGGCTAACACAGGAGTGCCACCGAACACATTTATCTCCCACTAAATGCCTGTCTTTGTTAGGGTCACAGTGAATACACATGTGTCGTATAAAGGGGTTAATGTGCTTTTGCTGCAGGGTCTTTGGGCTCAAACAGAGATCCACAAAGGTCACTCTGTACTCTGGTGCTTTCTTATTGTTTACAACTTTTAGTCCTCTCCTGTTGTGAAAAGGTTCAGACTATTCTCCAGTAAAGTTGCTACACCAAAGGTTTTTAGAAGTAAGTCAGGACTAAGGGAAAGCAGCATGTGACTGTTGCAGCTGCTGAAAGTGAAGCTGGATTGAACTGCTTTAGTTCCACTTTTATATCCTGTGACACCAGAGACCATAACATGAATAATGACAAAGAAAAGATGAAAAGCAGCCCTGTGTTTAAAGATCATTCATTTGTGGATAAGAAAGTACAAGGAAATTTTAAATAACTGGAGGAATTTTTCCTTCTAGCTTGCTTAGCCATCCTAATTCTTTTTCTCTTTTAGCCTGGTCCCTCTTAATTTGAGCTTGATTTTCCAAAGAGCACAACAAGTGCAGTGGCTCAGTGTCCTTTAACCTGAAGGTTGGCAGTTCAATTCCCACTCTCCCCACAGTTCATAATCGTTGAATGTGGTGTGAGAATGATTGGTGATGGTCGGAGAGTCTGTAGGCACCAGTGTGTCAAACCACCAGTGTGGAGTGAAAGTAGTATGCATTATTATATTTATTTATTTAGCTGACGCTTTTAAAGAGACTTACATTAAGCTTCGATTCACCAGTGTTACAGCTGGAACACCACTGGAGGCAAAGTAGGTTTGCCCAAGGACACAACGACAGTATTAATCAGACCACCAACCTTCCAGTTGAGGGACAACCGCTCTACTTCTGAGCCCCAATATTATATATTCATTCATTCATTTTCTACCGCTTTGTCCCGTTAGGGGTCGCGGGTGACTGGAGCCTATCCCAGCAGCTTTGGGCCTGAGGCGGGGTACACCCTGGACAGTGGCCAGTTAGTCGCAGGGCTGACATTTAGACATAGACAGTGACAGACAACTATTAAACCAATTGACCTAAACATGCATGTGTTTGGACGGTGGGAGGAAGCCGGAGTACCCGGAGAGAACCCACAGTAACACGTGGAGGACATGCAGACTCCTCACAGAAAGACCGGAGTCGGCCGAGAATGTTTGAGTCAGGTTATGAACTCACGACCTTCTTGCTGTGAGGCAGGAGTGCTAACCACTCTGCCACGTGCAATATTATATAAGCAATCAGATTTTAGTGCAAATTGTCAGAAATTTGAAAAATCATACAACTATGTATGTAAAGCAGAGCATTACATACAGCCCGCCCTATTTTAAATTAACCTTTTTGATTGGTCAGTCATGTTGAGCTCAGTGGTAGCATTAGTCGATGGGAGGGATTTTGAGACCCACTTCATTTTGATAAGAGAGAATGGGTCTTACTGGCCAGGCAACAAGACTTCAGCCCAATCCCAGTTCTACCCCTTAGCCTTCGTTTTGCGTGTTCATGAGAGACAAAGTGGTGCCCTAATACCATAGATTTTCAGGGACCACACTTGAAACAAAGGGGATTGTTTCCCAGCATGCAGTGTGTCCATTGGCTCCGCAGCTGCGAGACAGGTGCAAGTAAGGGGCTCGTAAGTAAGTAATTTGAGCAAAAGATTTTAAATTACAACAATGATTAGTTTTCTCCTCAGAATGTTTTGTAAAAAAATAAAAATAAGAAAGAAAATTAATAATCACTGTTAGCTAACGTTGGCATCACATTGACAGGTCACAGGATTGTATTTGTAGAACTTTTAAAACTTTATTTTCTCATGTAATTAACACTGCAACTGTTTTTCCATCAACATTAACTGACATATTGAAGCAGCACTGCGTTCCGCTACAGACTGTGTTGTTTGCTTCCAAGTAGAAACTATCCAAAACCATAAAGTTTGTAAGAAAACAGTGAGGTCATTTTAGTGCATTTTGTACAAATAAAACTCTGCTAGGGTCCATTGTATCGGCCTATTGGCTCCCTGCGTTTAAGCTGCTAAGCATGTCACACTCAGGAGAGGTCTGCTTGTCCCGGTGGCATGGACTTGTATATCATTTATATCAGCGTTTTCTGTCCCGCTGAGGATCCTGTGTCAGTGAAATAAACATGATTCTACCAACTGTGTGTCTAAGAACCATTAAATAGAAGAATGTAGATAATAATGACAATAATGTAAAGTTCTCCTTTAAACTTAAATGTCATAATCATATGCAGCATTGACACTGCACTCTAGAAATGACCAGTAACACTTGAAAGTCAAATTTTTTTCATGAACTTTTTCTTTTAGCAAAAGGGTATTGATTTTATTCAATATTTTTAATGAACATATTTAATTTGACCTTTGGAGTGATAATTTGAGCCACAAGGCTAATTTACACATTCAAAGGGGTTTTTAATGAGGAGTTGTCATTTTGATTTACTAAAGAAGCTAATCAATTCAGACCCAGGCATCAGCGCTTCCGTCTGCTAGAATATTTAATTATCCATTGTCCTGGGGATACACTCCAGAAGTACTTGACTACAGGCTTGACATTTGAACTGAGAGTGCTGGCATAAGGCACTTCAAAGCCTCTGATGCAACAGTAGAAAAAGTGTGGAAACTGGCTCCTTACTGTACTGAAGCTCGTGAGTGCATGTGCATGAACAGGCCAATGTATCCTCAAAGCTGCTGGAGCAGACTAAAAATATTTGCTGGCCTAATTCAAAAGCATATTACTGGGACACTGTGGAAAAATGACAGTAAGCTTCAAAAGACATCCGTTCCTCTCAGCAGCTCATCCTTAAATGTGTTCTCGCTTTCATCTCCAGTTTAGTGTGCAAATGGAAAAGAAATGCACGTCAATAAGCTCACAAATCAATACGTGCACTTACCAGCTAACTGTCATCAAAAACAACACTGACACTAATGGAGCGCTCTGGCCTGACAGACACATGCAGTCTCGTGGATGGAAATTATAGTCTGCACTCTGGACCATCTGAATTATTGAGCATCTGTAAACAGGAAGAGGAAATCCCACCAGGGACTGTGGGTTTGTCAGTGTTGCAGGAGGGAAACACCCCATGCTACACTTATAGTGACATGGACACACACAGGAACTAATATAACTTGTACTTGTAACTTAAACTTTGTATCTAAAGTTGTTGTCGATGCACATTACCATTTCTCAACCAATTTGGTCTTGAATGGGGTGTTCATTTTATTTCTAGATGCAAAAAGACAAAGATTTCAATTTATGTTTTAAAGGTTTTGCACAAGAGCTTAAAAAAAGTAAAGTTTAAGCTAATTGTAGTTAGTTTTGCTCACTTTATCTGCTGCAAGCAAAATGAGAGTTCACACATAAAGAATGGAGGTGCTAGCAAAAAGCTAACATGAAAGTATAATTTCAAGGTATGATGAGAAAGCCATCTTTTTAAAAGGTAAACCAAATGTTTAGCCTTTCTGTTACATACGTACATAGTGATGTATGTACAAATAAGAAAATCCATTGTCTGACATAAATAATAATCCAAGAACAACTTTTGTGTCACCATCTACGAGACAGCAAGTGTCAAGTGCAATGTGATCTGTGCAGTTCCACCTGAACGGGACCGTTTTCAACAAGAAGGTAAACTAGATTCCACTCATCAGCTTTTGATTCTTTTTAATTTGGCTGCATTCGTACAGGCTAAAAAAAAAAAAAAAATGAAATTAAAATGAAGCTTTGTATACTGTGCTGGGTTTTAACTGACTAGTTTTTGGTGCACTTATGCTTATGTTTTTGTTACCATGTGTTAAAATTGCTTCCATTGTTTTTCTCTCTTGTAAGTTGCTAAAAGCGTCTTCTACAAATGACTAAATGTAAATATAAACGTAAGTGAAAAAGAGTAAAAATAAAAAATTGGCAAATTAAAAACAATGTAAATTTGACTTTTTTTCTTACAACCTTACAAAAGCAGATTTAGTAATGGTAGCTCACTAGATATGCAAGGGTAATCCTATGCTTATCACAAACAATGCATTTTAACAGCTTTTTTCTTTACCCACTTTTAAACTGTTTGGATTTTAATCAACTGTATGATTTAATGCTTTTAACATTGCACAATTTAACATTCATTCATCAACTTTAACTTATTTTATTCAAATTAGTTTAGTTCCTAAACTAAACCAGTTATGTTATGGAAATTAAAATAATTGTATCTGAATTTTTTTTTTTAAAAACACAATTACATTAGGGAAACTATTTTAACAAATGGCAAACCTAACGCATTCTCGGTTGCCCTCCAGCGTTTTAAGGGACTTTTGTTACGGCACAGCTACTATACATTGACAGGCCACTTTTAACTTCACTTATATTGGGTGAGGGCAACAAGCATAAGCATGACAACTGATATAAATTCTACTCTGTGTGTCTCATTAAGTTGCATAACTAGAGAATGCTTAGGCAGTGGCACAGACTATACGAGCCCCAGTATAAATCTATAGTCTGCAGTTCACATCAGAAACCACAACAAAGTTCTGCCTCCGTAGAACAACACACCTCCACTTCCCAGCCTTTTCTTGAGTGCTTCACAAGAGCCGTGAAGGCAGTGTCTGTGGGCTGCAGGAGTGTGTGTGGGCTAAAAGGGTCTATACACAACATAACGGCAAGAAAAAGTCAAGAAAGGCTAAGTATACCACACACTGCAGGAGTTTATTCTGCTGCTATGTGGAAAACTGCAGGTTGTTTGAGAATATAAAGTTTGACTAACTGAACTGATCTCAGTGTTTTAATACAATTATTGATAATTACTGCATCAAGAAAATAAGATCTGTTGTCATTAAATGAAATTTACAATACAATTTCAGGTGCACCTTGAGATAAAATGCAAAAGTTCAAGTGTTCTTATCCCACTCATCAACCTTTAAGTGCTAACATAGGCTTTCAGACTAAAACAGGATAAAGATGTTCATTTGTCTCCTACATCTCTATTGCACAAGCCTGTTGAGATCGCAAAAGTCAGTTTGTGTCAACGTAACCATGATAAAGACATGGGGAAATGGCTAAAACTGCTGCTTCACTGTCATTGTTGCAAGAAAGTAGATAAAGTAAACAAGCTTTTAACAAATACAGTGCAAAACAGACAGCATCATATATAATATAATTAAAACCCGATTATAAAAAAGATTGGTGCAAATGGACAGTAGCAGGGAAAAGTTATAAGTGATAAACAAATGAATGTTGTATTGTCTTTAGGGACTAGGCTCTGAGTGAACACTTACGTGTGGTAAGAGCTTAATAATCCAGAAGTCAATAACAAAATTTGAAATCATTTATTTGACCACTTGATGGCGCCAGAGTAAGTCATATTCACATTTTAAAAGGTCAGGTTCACAGACATGACAGCTGTCAAATTGGACTTTAAAAGGTCATTTGGGAGGCGTTATTTGTATCCACAGGTAAAATAGGATGGCCATTTAATGAGTCAGCCGCTAATTTTAATAGCTTTAACAGCAGCATTTACTGTTTTAGATCCAATTTGTGGTAAGTTACAAAACTGTCACTTATAATCAAATAAATCGTCATACACTAACATGTTCTGTTTTGCTTGTGCACCATTTTCAAGTTGCTGTAAATGGTTGAAGTATTTGGTACAGCAACAATCAATACAACACAACAGGACACTGGCCTTGTTTAAACAGTGCTTTGCAAAAAACTTTCTCCAGTCACTGAAACCCCGCAGGCTCCAGCTTTTCTTCAGACTTTTTTTTTTTTAGATTTGTACACTTCTGTCTCAAATCCTGGAAAAGAACCCCAGATGATTCAGCCCCCACACTCTCCACCTGCACAAGGAGGATGACTAATGTGTGTAGCCTCCTCCGCATTAACAGCTCTTTGTACTGACACTGAGGTGGTGACTAGTGCTAAGGCCTCTAATGGCCCCAAAAATCACAGAGACAAAGCTGATGTTTTCCACAACACTACAGGATGAAAACAATAAGAACTGTTAGAAAAATGTTAGTCATGTCTGTCATTGTGTGAGTAGTGTTTGCTTTCTTAGAGTGACTGTGTAAAAATTGATATAAAATAGAAGCCTTGACATGACAGTATAAAAATATTTCTATTCTGTATTTAGAGCTGGGTGTGTACTTTTTAATGTATTTTAAAGAGTTTATAAATCTTTCAAAGAGCTACAGTTATTATTGTTCCAGCATTTATTTTTCCACATTGAATGCTTGCTCAGAGGAATTTGTAGAATTTAATCTTATCAGCCTTCGTGTTAGGCAGGGCTCATGATAAAGCAACTTTTGCAAACAAATGTGTCACGGCTTATATGAAGTTCCACAGAAACTACAGTTGATAGTTTATTTGCTCTGCCCATCTTCATGTTGGCTTTCAACATTTACCTCTTGTGTATTCTTTTTAAAGTAACAGATGTTTTACTTGCTTACAGATTTTAGCTTGTTTTGCTGATCCCAATACAATACATAGAATATAATAAACTGTTATTCCTTTAAAAAAATCAATGTGGCACAAACACAGATATGTCATTTATTTATTTCAGAAACTTTACTGTGATCACTGCAAATGTTTTTTTCCTACCTTTACATTTTACAAAGACAATGGATCCAGGATGTAAACAGTACTGAGCAAAACCTATGGTCCTCTTACTTGAATCAGTCGCCTTTAGTCAGAGTTGTTCTTATCGCAGCCCTCCCCCCCCAGACACTGAGACAAGATTTACACAGGAATGGATTAGTCCAACCTTCTTTTCCGCGTTCTGTAAACGGGTCCCTTTTAGAGAACATTGTGCAAAATGTTCTAAAAGTAAGCAATAAAACAAAAATGATACAATTCACATTTCTCAAATCCTTCTGTAACACAGGAACTATATGTACATACAGTTACAACAAAGTGGATTGGCACATTTTAGTCTTTGTATAACTTCATCCAACACTTTTAAAGATGCGAGCAAAACATCTGCACTGCACAGTTTGTCAGCCGGCTTCATACTTCATTTGAAATACAAAAACTAGAGCACTTTTCATGTACAATATAATACCAAACAGTACATATTATTCTTCGTTTAAGCTTCGACAAAGTTATGAACAGGAAACCAGTGTTTGTTAGCAAACAAAGATTCAATCGTTCTTTAGAGGATTTTACACTTTAAATTATTTGAAGTGAAAGAGTGATGTGCTTTTTGTTGAACATTTTCATGGATTGTTAGTCATTTTTCACACTGACCAGAGATTCTTAAAACAGAACCACTAACTCCTCTGTAAGCAATTTTTATTTATTTATTTTTTACATTCAAATGGGTTGCAGGCTTAGAATGAAGTGATTTATAAAATAATCTAAAATTGTGAGGATAGCTTTTTCTATGTTAAGGCTTACACCACATTCCCGAACAATGATGCTTATGGCAGTGACCTGAAACAACCCAAACTCTTCTTATTTTGTTTGTGGCACCTGCTTTTTCTGATTTATCTTGTTCTCACAGGGGCCAGCTGCTCTGAAACACAAATTACATCTACATTTAAAAAAGGCACACACACACAGACGCATGTTTGGACGCTTCCTACAGCCTGCTGCTCCTTGTACCTCACCTGATTGTGTGGTGAAGGGTGGTCTTGTTTTGTATTAAAAACAAACCAACAAAAAAACTGACAAATGTTGAAAAAGATTTGTGCGTTACCAGGCAAGTATCTATTAAAAGATGACAAAGAGCCTCCTTTTCATCTGCTTCCCAGGTTGTGTGTCCCTGCTTTGCCTGTAAGTAAATGACCATAATAATTACTGTAGGCACAACTGGATTTAGACTCTTATACATTCACACAATGGCTTATCACAAACTGCAATGGGAAACTTACTAAACCATAGCCCCTTTGTGAACCCTTTGTAAATATAATCTCTGAATACGAAATATTACTTTGTGAACAACCTGAGGAGAACTATGAATCACAGACGACACACACAAACACTACATGTCTGCTCCTTTCATCAAACTTCGATTGTCTTTCAAAGCTGGCTCTCGATTTGTCCTGTCTGATCATGTGACCTCTGCACATTGAAAAAAAGAAACTGAAAACATGACATTTCCACTGGTCATCACTAGAGAGCACTGTAAGCAACACAACAGCAGGCTCTGGCACTACAACAGTAATATTCAATAAAAAGCAGATATTCAGGGTTTAGCCAGAAATGAGAAAGTAAGCCGTTTAAATAATATCCACCCTTTTCTTGCGAAACTAAACACTAATGTCAGTTGTACTGTACGAATAGAACTTATTTATTTTTTAATTATAATACAAGGAAATAAATTAACTCGGGTAAAAATTAACACATCCCAACGGTGCCCTCCAAATAAAGCCCATCATTTACTAAAAGCTGCTTGCTGTATTCAATCACCGGCACAGTCCTTTCTGGCCTTTTTTCAAAGTTTTTAGATGTTGCAGCAGAGACTATGTCCACTAAGTCTCAGTTTGGTTTTATAATTCCACATTTAGGTCTGTCCTTGTTCCTTCTTTATTGTGAAAGCGGAAAAGTTCCACCTTTTTCTTCCTATTGCTTATAAGACACATATAGTTGAGATGAATCCAATGGACTCTGGATCTGGTTGTATGGCACCAGATGCAGATGGCTTTTTAAGAAATTCCTTTGACAGGTGTATGGTTGTGCTCTTGATGCAGGACTAGGTGTTCAACCCGGTGCTGTCCGAAAGAGAAGAAAATGGAGAAAAAAAAACTGTACAAATCCTCGAGTCTGTCAAGCGCACAGATGAGAAATCTGTCCTCCATGTTGTTGCCATCAGAGCCACACTGAAATAAAGTGATTAGAATAACCTCTGCATGGATGGGGGCATTTATTTAAAATCAATGGTTCATTGACAAATGTTTCCAACAGTGTTGAAGGCTTTAACTTTTGATTTATCTTGGACATGATGTGTACCTCTTGAGTTTGAGTAACTTGGTCATTTGTAGAGACTATGGGTCCAAACAGAAAATGTAAAAAAATCCTACTGTTATTTAGAGAAAATACAAATGTCCATTTTATTGAGAATTTTGTGGAAAGGTTTTGACACAGCGAGATGAGGGAGATGAGCAGTCCAGTGTGTAGAACACTGGCTATAATAAAATCCTGATATTTGAAGCCCGTGGAAGATGGTTGAGGGCTTCAAGGATAGCGATCCCAAAAAAACAAAAACAACAAGACAACTTTTTAGTCATCTTTATCATCTGTTTAGATCCCCCTCTGTGTCCTGTACATTTGTGTGAGGGTGTACTTTTAAAAACACTCGGGTAAGACTCAGTTCATGTCGATGGTGTTAAAAACCCACTCTGTGAATTTCTTGAGCTTTGCGGCAGATGTCTGGGACTCTTCCTGCAGCCTCTGGTTTTCCTCCCAAAGGCGCTTTATCTGACTCTGCATCCGCAACTTCTCCTCTCGCTCCTGGGAGACACACAAAAATGCCCAATTAAAAACCCATCTCATAAACTACTTAAAAAGAGAATGAAAAGCAATGGTGATGTGTTCTTATTTTATTGTATGTTTGTAAGTAAGGACACCACTGGTTTGCCACTAACCTTTACATTTGGTCTCACCAAATGTAAAGTAAAGCTTATTTTGACATGGGCCTGGGCGATATATTGAATTAATTTGAGTTTCTAAATACCTGCGCTGCACACTGTTGTGGCTAATGCTGCCGTTAGCTACAATAATGTCCGTGGAGATGTCGCAAACGCTAAAAACACTAATAATTCCCAGAGAAAGCAGTCATATTACCTGAGAAACGCTTTGGTTTAGAGAAGTGGCAGGAAACTGATCAACAAGAACAGCATAGTGTCTCTGCAGGATGGCCTACTTTTGTTGATTTATGCAAATTAGCCATGAGGTTGGCTTTGTGTGCAGTGGAAATTATAAGAGCTGGTCTAGAGACAGAGAGAGCTAAAACTAAAAAGTATCTAATCTAAACTGCTTTAGTTTCACTCTGAGGCTAATGCACTCTGCTTTGTTGCTGTTTTTGCTTTGTATTGGCCCAAAAAAAAAAAAAACAAACACATTTGATTTAAATTTTTAGGTCAAGTCAGAAATTGGAAAAAACACACACACACACACACACACACACACACACACACACACACACACACACACACACACACACACACACACACACACACACACACACACACACACACACACACACACGCACAAGGTGAACATCTTAACATACCATATTTTGTTAGTGTTGTCCATGGTAGATTAACACACACACTAGTTATCCAAAAGACTTTTACTATTGTAAAAGCACATACAGTATAGTCTCTAGCTCCTGACATTACAACACAGAGTTTATTCACTACTAAAAACACTCCTAATTAGCATTTTTCTGTGAGATACGCAAACAAAGATAATGAGATGAGTGTTTACATGAAACACTCAGACCTGCAGACTATGAGTCACCCAACAGAACACAAAGGCTTTGTGGGTAAATTGAATGAGTTGACAAATTGAATCTATAAAAGCACAAAGCAAAGCTGTAATTGTAAGTATGGCCAACAAAACATACCAACTCAGACTGCCCACTTCTCTTGCCATTAATTAACTTCATTGTAATGTTCAAATACCAGCTCTACTCTGTTATGTAGTGTCATGGCATGTAACCTTAAAAATGCATTGAATTTCCAAAGAGAAGTGGAAGACTAGTGGGTAAAGACCATTGTAAACATCTATGTTAAAAGTTTCAAATGAGAGCAGGCTGTAGTCGGACAATAGCTCCACAGTTTAAATAGAAAGTCACAATAAATCCTTAAAAGCTCTCTTTACAAAAATGTTAACTTTTCCAAGTTTAGAAGTTCAGATTATTATACTTATGTGATGAGTAAATGAGTGTGTCAGCAACAACAGTGGAACCGAAACAAGGTTGCAGCCCTCCACTGCTGACTAGGTTTTCTATTGTTTCCCCTGTTCAGTCACATGCAAATAAACCAAAACCATATTTTTTCATCCTAAAGGCTTGTACAGCAAAGAAAAAAGAAAATACATCTAGGGGAAAGTATAACCAACAATGTTTGTGCAGAAAATATGCTATGGGTGCAGTAAGTCTCCTTCCCACCTTCTTCAAGTCTTCCTGCAGCATCTTCACCATGGCTTCCAGTTTGGTCACCTTCCTCTCCAGCCCGATGTGACCCTCACTGAAACAAAGACAAAAGCTATTAGTAGCCTTCTGATATTACACTACTACAAGCACAACCAATATATGTAGGTATCTTGAATAGAAGCAGCCTTGAATTAATGTAACTTTTCATTGGCCTGAACTAACTTTGACTCTGTTTTATAAATATTGCATATTTCTGCATGGTTTCAGCCTGTAAATGTATCTAAAATATTTATAGTGCTTTTACGGCCTCCACAGACTGCAGTGTTACCTGGACGCGGGCCGGGACAGTGGGGCAGGCTGCAGCTCGATGTGAGGCTGTTGGGGACTGGATGTACCACTGCTTCGGTGATTTGCATCGCCAAAGACATAACTTCTCTGAACTGGGAAAAAAATAAAAAATTAAAGAGCTGCTGTTAAAGAGAACCACAACAACTAAAAAAGCAGCTTGATACCATAGTGTGGGCCTCTTTCAGTCTCAAATGTGTTGGCCACATCCACCAGGTGCGTCCATTCCAAGGGGCTGTCTCTGCCTGAAGGGAGGGGCATCAGCTCTGGTGGGAGAGGTCCACGATGACGCTCCACCAAATCCACAAGTGAGGTGTCGGAGGCTGAGAGATCACCTGTGAGCATAAAATAGAGTAACCTTCTCATATCTGACCATATATTTTAAAGACAGCAACACGCTCGATCACACCAGTAGATTGTTTTCAGGTACATTTCTATTTAAGTGGCCAGTTATTTGTCCTAAAATGTTAACTTTAGAGTTAAATTATCCATGTTTTTCAGATGTATTTTCGGTGACTTGAATATTGGTTATTGCTCCTACCATGCAGCTTGACTCCCAGCTTATAGGACGGCCGTCGAAGAGGAACGCCCCGTGTGGTGGGTGATCGTGGGAGAGTGGAGCAGCTGAAGAGGACGTCGCTGCCCAGTGTCTGTTCAGCGACACGGTCACCGAGCGGAGGCAGGCGCTGACCGCGGTAGATGCTCTCGTCTGACAGGGTTCGATGGAGCGAGCGTCGGCGGGTGAGGGGCTGCTCCGGCGGGGTTTTATGAGTGTGCTGTGCAAAGATGAGTTGTATCAATACAGCAAGCCTGGGGCATGTTCACACAGATAACATACAAGATGCTGCTTTTGTTGTTGTATATATTGTCTAAATGGACTTACACAGTTGCCATCTGAGGTAGTTCAAGTCATTATTAAGACTTTGCACAAGTATAATCATCCAACATGTACAGTTTCGTTTGTAAGCTATATCTGTTCGAGTACAGTAAATTTAGTAAAACATTATATAATGTAATTTTGGATGTTAAACGAAAATCTAATAAATTAGACCTTGGGCTAGGTTGTTATTGTGTCATGCATAGCTCAACTTGATTTGTCCCATGTAGACTCCATGCTGACCCAGTTTAATGCATAAGATGAAGAAAGGGTAAAAAACATCCAGGTACCTTTGTTTTAACCTTTCCTTCAATCAGTCCTGGATAACTGAGAACCTCCACAAACATGCAGCAGAAGATCTAAGTGTGTTCACATTAGTGGACGGTTTATGGTTACCTTCTCCTTGTGTCTGCGTGGTGGTGGCGGGGGGCTGTCTGGTGCACTGTGCCTCTTCACGTCCTCCTCCATCGTAGATTTGGCATGAGGCTGGGGGGAGTGCATGTCCCGCAGAGACGGTCGAGCCGCTGGAGTGGGTACAACATCAACACTGCTTTCTCCTGGAGACTTCCTAAGGCACCCACATATAGACACAGGTCAGCACAACTTTTTTATGCTTAAGATAATTCAAGCGATGGTAACAAAACACAAGGGAATCACTGATTAAAGATAACATTCTGTCAATTCAAACATTTAAGCTTAGGATGTAATGTTGTCATCAGCCACAAGAGGGCATTCATGCTGTATGTATGACCAAGGACATCAAAAGGGATATTAGACTAAAATGAATAAATCAGTTGCAATTCAAAGTATCATCATCATCATTATTATTTTATGCATTAAAATCACCAGGAATGCATAATAAAATGTGCACCCTACTCTAAAGTGTTACGCAACTCAACACAACATAACACATAGCACATGATGACTAAAATAAAAGCACACATTCTTTTGTTTGTTTAATATATACACTGCAATAAAAGGAAACCCTGGAGCTTACTGGCACCGCCCTGGACACACGCATCTCTATTTGAAGTAACACATCTACAGTAAATGTGTGCAATGCTCCACCTGTATACTATAATCCCGTACTTGCGTGTGTCTCCGAAGTCAACAGAGTTAATGGTGGAGCCGGGCTTCCTCCAGCCAATTAGGTACTTGGACTGAGCTCCCTGCCGGGGGTAAAAGCTCTTGGGCCCAGGGGACACCGAAGACTGCGAAGAAGGAGAAGTGGCTGAAGAGGACGACTCGTCTCTCGGTGAGCTGTGGGCCGAGTGCCTGGCGCTGGGGGCAGGAACAGGATGTGTTACAAATTATAAATGAACACAAAGATGGAAATTTAGCAAACACTATAAATGATTTGATTGAGAATCCCAATTAAGTTTGGTCAAAACATACTTATATAAGCATTAAGGCTATATACCAAACACTACAGTATACCAAACATTTATAATGGGCATTTAATGCAGTACTCTAAATATGAAGATACAGAAAACTTTAGTAGTTCCTATAAAGAACTGTGGTTTGGCCATTATTGAGTTGCTGCAGAAACAGCTACACTTTTCTGCCGTGGAGAGTCTGCTCTAGACATTAGTTATGAAACCTGGGAGACGTGTTCCTTATTTCCTGCCTGATGTGGAAAGATAAGAGGGAGTTACAATTACTCCCAGGCTTGAATTCCAGGAAGATCTCATTGAGAGGGAGTGTTTAATTTGGATGAAGGAATTATTGGGTTGAGTAATGAGAAGCGGAAACGCGTTGCTGAGGTAAATACATGGATGACAAATAGGAGCAAAGTAGTGACATCAAACTGAAAGTTAAAATGTACGTTGCTGTAGGTAAATCTAAATGGAGCAAAAATAAGTTATAATTTGTTTGTCTGTGCTTCAGGGTGTGTTTACTGTAAGCATTTTTATAAAGCCACATTATTTTTTAAGAGTTGGTTCACAAACAAACAAATGAACTGTTCAACAAAACGCCTCAAGGAACCCTTTCTATTTATACTAAATATTGTAGTTGTTTAATCTGTTTAATTAAACAGACAATGCCAAGCAAAACAGACATTAAACAGACAAGGAGAGAATACAGTTACAAATAAACACTGTCTTTAAAAGCAGAACATTCACAGAAACAGACCTTGAGTGTGAGCCAATGTCGCTCAGGCTGTAGGTGCTTGCGTCTCTGACAAGAAGGTGCGTTGGTGGAGTCCGACCTGTTCCCTCCAACCTTTCTACTGGAGGTCCAGAAGACTCAGCGGCAGCAGGTGACCGCTCCAACATCCTGCGCCCCCCTTCGGTGGGGCTGTGCCAGGGAGAGGCCGAGCGCTCCCTGCCCTTCTCTGCCTCCAGCGGGGGCCAACAGTGATGTGGTGCTGCCGTGATGGGAGTGAGGGTGGGAGTGGTGTGAAGCTCCATAAGAACTAGTGTCAATGCCACTATCCGCTGATGCACCCTGAAGGTAGCCCCCTCCTCCCAGACCGTTGGGCTCTGGGTCCCCTTGGTCTCCGCTGGAGGCACTGGCGGCCCCATGTTCATACCATTTATCGCTGTCACTGTGGCCCCCGCTGGACGCAGTGCTGGAGAGAGTGTTGCTGCTGGAGTGACCGGAGTAGGGACTGTCTGACTGCTTTGACAAAGAAAAATGTTTATTAAATCCTTCCTTTAAAAAAAACTAACACCTATTTGAGATTTGGTGATCATGACTACATGCACTGAGGCCTGACCTGACTGCCCTTTTTCGGAGAAAGGTGGATGACCTGCTCCTGTCCTCTGGATGCGTGGACCACCGGAGTATCCTGAGCCAGATTTAGAGGCTGGGGCTTCTGCAATAAGGACAGATAACTATGGTTAGTGACTTGAAACTGACTCAGCAAAGAAGTTGTTTATTATCAAACTCCTTTTGAACTTTCCTATAGCTCTGGTGATTTTAGGAGGCCTATATCATTGACAGTGTTTTCATTCTGCTCATGCTGCAACCATGAACAAAAACACTAATCACTTGTCATCAAAAGCAGTGCACATCAAACAGAAACGTGTCCCCACGTGTCCCCTGCTGGCTGTGTTTGTTCTGGGCAAGCTGTGCAGCGTGAGAGAATGACTATGTGTGCATGTCCGGAAGCAAAACTCAGGGTATAAACGAGACCGTTGTGTAATTGTCTACATGTTATGCAAGATGCAGAGAGTTGGCAGCAAATGTCCACAGAGCTGTGAGAAAGATCAAGGGGACGTAGCACAACATCTGCTAGGGTAATAATCTGGTAATGTGGTGGATCTTCCCAAATCACACTCAGAATAGTCATTACTTCACAAAGTTTCTCAGCACAGCGGCCCACAGGGTTGTTCCTAATTAGAGACACTTATTCATGTGGATGCCTGCATTTTGAAGAATCATGAAAAATAAAATAAATGTTTTTGCTCAACTTCTCATGAGCCTCATGGTCAATTGGATACAAGGCCTGACACTCAGTAAGTTTACATGCAGGTTGGTATAGTTAAAAGTGAGTTTTTTAGAGCAACCTTAAGCAAGGATGTTAAAATCCTTGCTTAAGGTTAATTTTTCTCTACAAGAGCCCTGGATTATGTCCAGTTAGTTGCAGGGCTGACATTTAGAGAAAGACAGTGACAGACAATCATTCACTCTTACATTCATTCACTAGGGACACTTTTAGAGTTGCCAATTAACCTATACATGCATGTCTTTGGACGATGGGAGGAAGCTGGAGTACCCGGAGAGAACCCACAGTAACATGTGGAGGACATGCAGACTCTTCACAGAAAAGCAGGACGTTTAAGTGTATAAACTACTAAAGAGTGTCTATTCTTTATTGCTAATAGAAACCCACCCAATTCAATTTATTTATAAAGGAAAAGCAGTTCCATGTTAAAAATTATTCACCACTTTGTCACTGATAAGAACTGATGAAGGAAGAAGGAATTAGTACATATTCTGGCCTCAAAATGACTTCTGTGTTATTCTTAGATGGGACTTGGACACATGATCAGTGCTAAACTTTCACAAGTCAAGGGATAAAAATGGGAGCGGTAGGAAGAGAAACAGACAGAAATCCCAACGTGGACAGTTCAGGGCTTGGACACTTGGCTGACTCAGACTGTGCTGCCCCAGTCTGCATTGTTTCTCCCCGACCAATTAAGACATAAGTGCTGTAAACCGCCACAAAATAAGAGGCTCGAGTCTTGCTCTGTGATCATGGCGTTCAGGAACAGGTTGCAGACATGGATGAAAGTTGGCTGGACAACTATGCACCAAAGCAACATCCTGCTGGGACAGCGAGGAACTGGGAAAGA
Source organism: Perccottus glenii (assembly GCA_024416835.2). Taxonomy (NCBI): domain Eukaryota; kingdom Metazoa; phylum Chordata; class Actinopteri; order Gobiiformes; family Odontobutidae; genus Perccottus; species Perccottus glenii. The sequence continues at coordinate 7,713,964 of CM044564.2, read as the reverse complement.
ATTTATATATATATATATATATAGAAAAGAGGGAAAATTCCCGAACTGTGCTTAGACAAGCACTGGTAATTAAACATAACCCATAAAAAGAACAGGGAATTAAAGGAATACAAAGTTTATAATAGAAAAGCAGCAATAAATCTTTATTGTTTGAACAATGCGTCATTTTTCATTTTTGCTTCTTTGGTTTGGATTATTATCTGCAACTTTCAGTGTTCTCCAGACATTACTATTATATCTGCAATATAATTCACAGCTAACAGAGGCAGATTGTACCTGTCAACCTTTCAACTCCACGTTAAAATGTGCAGCTGCAAAAACTGGCACCATGTACAGAACCACTGCAGCTACTTACTTTCTTACACAATGTCTTTTCAATATTCACTTATATATTCTAAGAGACCCAATTCTTCTTTCAAAAGCTATGTAGGCACCTTGTGACCCTCTTTCACTTCCCCCTTCCTCCATCTTTGACCAATTAGGTGTTGACTTTCCACTGGATACACCTTCTCCAACTACCTGCCTCTCTGAAGACAATGGAGAGTGACAATTACCTGCAAACCTGGAAAAAAAGCAAAGAACAAGACAATTTGTTAAGCTTCTTGAATAAATGTATAGTATAATACGAGTGGGATTAAGTGACTAATTCTTGTACTTACTGCTCAGGCATGGACTTCTGTCTCCAGTGGGCGGAGCTTCCTGAGGCGTCACTCGAACATGACAGGTTGCTGGGGGAACTCCGGTTGTGAGGAGAGCGGCCCAGTGCCAGTGAAGAGGCCAGGCTGTAGCTTTCACTGCCCGGAGACATCCTGGTACAAGCACACACACAGGAACAGGAATAATTTACTATCAAGGGAAACAAAGGAACTAAAGGAAGATCAAATAAACAAAGAACAGGGAGGAAGAAAAATGCTGCAAGTTTTTGCTTCAAGAGGAAATTCCATTGATTAGAACAACGCAGCTCTGGTTCCCACATAGTCTGAAAGAACTTTACTGATTTGGGCTTTGAAGTGATTGGTGTAATAATAGCAGCGATAAATGGGAGAATATATCCAACTGGGAAATAAAATCAATAATTTCCAGAAGTAGTAGAATTAATATAGTTAAAAGGCACTTGCCTAAAGAATAGTGTTGAAAAGCTTCCAGTTAACTTTAGGTCTCTTTGTCTCAGTAAGTTTTTTGCTGTTATAAAAAGGTTTTATTCTTACCTTTTGGAGTCCAGGGGCCGGCCGTCACTGCTGACACTACGCGGGATGACAGCGCCCCTCTCCAGCCTCTCTGCCGACAGGGTCTTTCCCACGGAGCTGCCCAGACTAATGGCCCGGTTGGGTTGGTGGGGCTGTGGGGACGCAGTGAGGGACTGCTGTGGGCTGCTGGACGTCCGCTGCCACTTGTTGTTGTTGCTGCGAAAGGGGAACTTGTATTCAAACGTGCTGTCACTACTGCTGCTTTTGTATTCACCCACAGGCCCACGGTAGAGCTCTGAACAGCCCCTGAGGATCAAAACATAGCTGTGAGCAGGGGATTTGTTTTGGTGGTAATAAAGGTCCATTGATCCACTTACCTGCGTGGAGTGGCATCATCATGCGGTGGGATGATAACAACGCGCACAGACACAGAGGTTCGGAGGAGATCGATCATCTGCTCATGGGTCAGTGTTGCTACAGCGACCTTGCAGATTTCCACCAATCGACTTCCCTGCCTCAGTCCGGCCTGCCAGGCATAACCATATGGCTCCACCTGAAAAACAAATACTTTTTAACATTGCATTACAGTCTGAACAGTTTATGTTCTCCCAAGTACCAAACAACCTGTTTAATCTACAACATTTTACTAGGACACAGACCGTTACCTCTGCAACGATGCCTTCATAGTTCACGTGAAAGCCAAGCTGCCCCAAGCCATTTCGCCGAAGTGTCATCTCTGTGGTCTCGCAGCCTTTAGTCAGTAACTGTGCACAGGGAGGGCAGAGAAGAAAAATACTCAATATAAAAAAAAAAGAACAAACAGTAAGGAAAAGGTAGGAGACTTAAGGTGAAAAAAATCTGATTTAAATGTTTTCTAATTAAATATTTTTCTAATAATATATATTTACTACTTTTTGCACCCTGGATACTTAATTTTTCAGCCACATATCCCCAAATCCACACATACATAGAGAAATGTGTCAGGGTTCACACTGAATGCACCACTTACTCACTCTATGGTTTGTAACTATCACAACAACAGACAAAGACAAATATTTTTCTACTGTATCCACAACAACAGTCGCCTCAAAGGGCTCGGTAAGATACCCAGCCGGGAAAAAGAGAAACAGCCTAAGAACTTACTCACTCAGAACTATGAAATGAAAACATTACACTAAATATTTAGAGTAAGGCACTACTAAAAATCACAGTTTCTTTACACAAAACAAAAAATAATCTGTTTTTACATTTTAAGCAGAAACATGCTGCATCTTCTACCAACTGCAACTAACAAAAAAAAAAAAACTTCACAGAAGCGTGAATAAATCACACTGCAGACAGGCACCTGACAGGAATTGCTATGAAGCCATCTGATGTTTTGGAATCAGCACACAGCAAGGATGAAGCACAAAAAGCCAAACAAAAAAAGACTCACAGCACAAGTCAGAGACAAACAGAGAGGCCAACAAAAGCCCAAGGCCAGGTCCCTACCCTTAGTTGGCACAACCACAGAGCAGGTCAAAAGAAGTGAAGATTAACACCAGATGAATCAAATGCAACATCAAAGTACTACACATCTTGGATCTGTGCCAGGTTTTGAAGAGTGTGTTTGTGTGTATGTGGGCCATCAAGGTTACATAAACATAAAAAATATATATAAATAAAAAATAAAAATCACACTTGCATACAGGCAGTTGGATGGTGGAGAGACCCTGGGGAAATTAATGTGTTCCAAAGCAGTAATGATTACATAAGAAAACACTTTTTTTTTCCTAACTAGTTGCCATGGAAACAGCTAAGGAAAAGCTCGCAGCCTTTCACGTCATGTGTAGGTGTATGAGGCATTTGGAGCATGTCGTCCAAAGGTGTTTGAATGTCTCTCAATGAGCTGAGACCTGTGATGAGGCACACACACAATAATGTACAAACTGAGAGCCAACAGTGGGCAGCAGGAGGGGCAGTTATCTTCAATGACTTGGTTCCTCTACACAGATGAAGGCCTCCAACAGTTATACTACACTTTGCAGAGTCCTAATCACTGAAGAGCCATAAGCATTTCTTTTGTGCCTTGAGTGATCATGTTGCCACTTTCAAAATAATCAGAAAACGCTAAGCCTCCATCAGTCGGCAGTAATTAAGAAATGCAAATAACTAAATAGTGGTCTTTGTAATTGCTCTATTTATTTGAATGACATCAATATGTATAGCTTAAGGTCTTCACAAAAAATGACTTGCCTCTGGACACTGTAGAATAAAAAAAAATGACTTTTTGGTGTTAAAACAGAAGCGTGTGTGTGTTTTCTAACCTCTAGACGCTTGATGACCTCTTTGAAATCCTCAGTGTTGTTACTAATACTCCGCAGAGTTAAGCTCTCTCCGCGCTCATAGAAAATCCGCAAAGTCGCAGGGCTGCTCAGAGTCCAGCCAATCACATCCTTCGTGGCACAGTTAAACACCACTTCCTTGGCCTCTTGGTCCAACACAATAATAAAGTCATTAGAGATCGCGAGGAGAGCCTCCAGTTCCCCTCCAGTGCTGTGATCTTCGACATAAACCGCCCAAGTCACTGCCCCCAGACTCCGCAGCTCGGCCCCCGTGTACGGCTTTGTCTTCTCTTTCTTCTTGTGGGCCAGAGAGATGAACGGGAACTTCCCAGACGGGTCGATGGGGGTGCTGGTTGTGTGACGCTCAGCCAGGTCACGCAGATACTCCTGTCGAGTTCGGGTGGCCATGGCGCAGAACTTGTTCGATTTGTGCGCTGCATTTTCTGCGTTGATGACCTTGGCTAACAAGAAGTCCCGAAACACTGAGGACTTGGGGAAGGTCACGCCCTCTGGGATCGGGGGGCCGAAGGAGGGCACGTCTTTAGAGCGAGTAACTGCCACACTAATAAAAGAAGCAGAGCAGAACATTAATGTGAGGAGGGAGAAATCAAAAGGAAGGAAAATTATTAATATTTTAGTTTTTTAATAATAAAACACATTAAATAAAGGCAGGGTGTTGTCCTAAATGCCTGTGGTTTTAATTTTTAAATTAAAATTTAATTTAGGCGCAAAATACAGATAAAGTCGTCTAAACTGTTTTTAAGTATGTCATGAAAAGAAATGAATGGATGGTATGGCTGAATAGTCCAGACCTGTCCAAAATCTGACCTGATGACCAGACTTTACACAGATCTATACAGATTTAAGACTGAGTCTGTGGGAAAATAATAATATTTTGACAAATATTATTAATGTTTAGTAATGTTTCATAAAAATGTTTAAATTATTCTTCAAATATGCTATTTGAAGAAGTGAAAAAACTTTATTGAGTAGAAAATAAAGAGACCAAACATGAGCAATCACCTTCCTAAAGTGTACTCACATTAACAAATCTGTGTCTAGTTAAAAAGGTTTGAATATTTTATGTGGGAGACAGACATTAGCCTGGTGACAGAATGTAACTCATTTTCTCATAATTAAAATAAACCCTTTTAATAAATGCCTTTTGTGTCAATTGCAGCTTTTTAAATTCAATATTTATTACATCTACAGTCACTCCTCAGTGCCTTGAACCTCCCTGTCCTCATCTCATTTTTCTTCTCAGTAAGCCTCTGGAATGACTCTCTGAGGCTGTCTGTCCTGTCTGGTATGTCAGGAACTCAGCAGAGCAGCCGTGAAGAGGGAGCAGGAGAGTGAGGGGGAGGAGGGGCTACGAGTCCAAATCCTGCCTAAACCCCAGAAACCCAAGCGTGTGAGAAAGACAACTGTGGCTTAGTGAGGATTACTGTGTCAGATCAATCCTGGCAATATCCACTCAATTTAAACGTTAGGCTTCTTGTTAACAATTTGGTTTAGTGAAAACACAAAAAGGTAGGTATCTCTGTCTTTTCTGTCTGTCTCTCAAAGACAGAACAACCACTGCTTCTCCATGACTCACCTGTCCCATTTTAAATGAGCTCAATCACAGGTGAAAATTGCCATCTGACAAGTGCCACATTCTCATCCCACACGCTTCCCCGCCGAGATGTTATCAGCACACATGTTGACAACCGAATTAATCACTTGGTCTAATAAGCAACTCAAGTCAATATGTCACCCACATATTTCTAAACATACACCTCACAGACAACCTGTCCTCACCGGAGATGTGTGGTGTTCAATTATATGAACACACATCAGTTTCCCACATTACTCTATTTGTGACAAAGAGGAAAAGTGTCCATCACTGAAACAAGCCCAAAGACATGGGGTTTGGCATTTTCTGTAAAAATGGTCTTTGTGGGTTTTATGATTGTTGATCCTAGACAGAAAAAGAAAACAGAGAACCTTGGCCTTAATTGACAATTTTTTTTTTCTTTTTTAAACAAATACCAAGGGATTTTTTTTCCTTTTCCCATTTCTTTATGAAGTTAAATAAATAAGTATTGCTAATGCTTAGACAAAGAACTTAAACTGGCAACACTGTCTGCCACAAGCTTTGAATACACGCATTCAAAGCTTGTATTTGGATGACTCTATTCAGTGTAATAGGTTAATTATACCCTCAACATCATGTTACAGTGCTCAATTATAATTTATAGGGTTTAGCAATACATGTCTAAAATGTCTAATTTCTTTATAGGCCAGGAAACTAAATCTCTCAATAGCTAATTATTCATATTTATTATTCCATTATGTCTGTTGTTCATGGTGTAAAGAAAATATTTAACTGTGCAAAAATCAGATGTCATTGCTTAAAGAGTTATGAAAACACATTAGATTACTATATGAAATCAAAAACAAAGCACAGATTGAAACAGGACAAAATGTCACACAGCAGCAGAGCACAATCACACTGCATTTCTATAAATGATAAATGAATCATCGGATATTTCAGACAAAAGTGCCTGAAGTGGATATAAAGAGGACAAATAAATGGTCTGAATAAAATGTAACCTTTTATTCCTATTCTCTTTTCATCGCTAGAAACGTCACGCAAAACATCACACCGACACACTCAAAGCACTTGTACCAATCTCCAACACCTGTGAGTCAGACCAACCAAAGCCCTGCGACTCATTTAAGCCTAAGAGCAGCACCGAAAAATGTTAAGGCATGAATATATTTTTTTCAAAAACATGAAAATTTGAATGACTAAAAACAGTGTGACCAATAACCAGAGTGAGAGGGAAAACAAAAATGAGTTGCAGTGAGGAACACGGGGCAGTGCAGCAGCAGGATTGGCAGAAGAAATGAAACGAGTGCATTCCCGTGGCTTCGGTGATTTGAGGTCTTATAAATATCCAGTGTGTGGGCAGCGCCGCTCTTCCAGAATCTCCGACCTGCTGCCCACTGAGCCAAGACAAGAAAAGAATATGTCAATACCTGCTGGAGTGGGAGGCTGGGAGGTGCGTGTGTTATGGGATGGAAAAAAAAGTTCTGGTCTGCTGGCAAATATGAAAGCATAAATGTGTTCATGAGAGCAGGAAGATAAAGATTTGGCACAAATGATCAAGGATTTATGCCATTTAGGTAAAGATATCCATTTCAAACTGAGGTGTGTGGGTTTGTTTATTCTAAATCTGGTGTCACAGTTTCACAACAGACCTCAAATAAGCTTGTACAAACACTAGGTTAAAAGTGTTTCTCCCACTTCAGGCTTGTAGCGGGTAATTCCAAATACCGGGACGGGAATTATGGGACGGTATGGTAAGGAAAAATTTGATAACGCCAACCCTTCACTTGTTTTGATGCTTGTTGATTTGTGTGTGTGCTCATCAAATCAGTTTTTGGGTGGGTTTCCTCCGGGTACTCTGGTTTTCCCCACCAAAATAAGAAACGTGCTAGGTGCTTCCCCACAGGAATAATAAAGGGATAAAAATAAAAAAAATAAAAGAGGATTTGGCATTGCAACCAATTACACCAGTTGACGCACAACAATAACAAGGATATACAACTTCATTTCAGTTTTTACAAGGAGACTATAAATAATGCTTCTTATCATTATAAAGTGGATCAAATGGGGCTCAATGGCTTGGACTATTACAATATGATAATTTCCTGCTCTGCTCGTTTGCGAGTATCCTGTGAAACAAAGCTTCAAAGATAAAATGCATCTATATTTGGTGCATCAACTCTGAAGTGAGTCGCATAATTTACATTTGCACATCACATATACTGTATGTTGGTGAGTAAATAGTTTCAGTGCGTTGCTGGCCAGTAATGAAGTATTCCCATGGGGGATAATTAAGACCGCACACAATGTGTTCAGACAGCAATTAAAACAACCACTAACCAAGAGGTAGGACAAGTCAATGAAGCGAGAAGATAAGAGCATGACAGAAAAGTAGATCACAAGCACGAGAAGAAATAAACAAAGATATATGAAAACTCCTTTAACAGCTAAATACCGTCATCATTAGTTTTCAGAAATGGCCCTGGGCTGGCACATGTTACAATTCAAACTACACATTTGTGACAATGTGGTAATAATTTGGGAGCTATTAGAGAGGGCTTTCAACATTAAAACCCACTCAGTGATAAAGTGAGAATATGCAAAGGCGGTGGTAGATGTGCAACTTCTTTCAGAACAATATTGTTTTAGTTGAACAGCCCTGAGTAATAAAGAAGTTTTTCTCTTTGTGTGTCTCACCTGTAGGAGGTGTTTTCCGAGCACGGATTATGAACATGTACAACCACAAAGACGTGCTGAAAGTGGGAGCGAATGTTTTTGGGGTGAACGGGAGAGCGCCGGGTTCCTGCAAAACAATTGTGACGATGTCGTTCCCAATGTGGCGCTTCCTCAATAACTGCAGAGACACCAAGTGAGAGGGAAAACATATTAGCATGAGAAAACACAACTACTTAAGTGTGTTAATACATAACAACCTTCTATATTTGTCTGATTACAATCCAACGTTTAGGTCCATGTCTGAAGTAGAAATACCCTTCTTAGTATTGGAGCAAACCAACTTGTAGCGTACCTGTTGTTTATTATTGGGTGTGTAGGGGAGCATGGTCGACACATGGAACATGATTTCATAATCCTTGTAAGTTGTATACATAGAGTGTGTCCCGGTTGAATCAGCTGGAAAATAAAGAACAGCTTTAAGGCACAGAATTCAACAGTCATCATCAATCATACTAAAGACCCACTTTTTTCTGCATTTAGAGCAATAGGCTATATCTTGTAATTATCCTTCTCAGTTTAAACTCCAATTAACAAACTAACAGTAACCTCAGAGGGACAAAACTTAAACTTTCCCAATGGTTTTATGGCAGGGCACATATGACGTTGCAGGGTTGGTCTAAACGAGATGCATTAGCACACAGTGGTCTAGAGATGCAATACTGGAAACCATGATGGTATAAAACACAAAATTTCCAAAACAACAGGACTTTTATAATTATTAATAAATTCCCAAGATGCACTGGGATCCTGAGAATAATAATCTATTGACTGCATTTGGTCATGAATTGTAACCAAGTGTCATCTTTCTCTTGAGTGAATGCTGATTACAATGGCCTATAAACATGGGCCCTGAAGAGCCACTGCATGGTAATAACCACCTCCGCAGGCTATTGATGCTCTCTGTTCTGGCAACAAACCAGTCACAAGGTGTTTTAAAAGGCCATACTTAACCTAGCTAGATTAGTGCAATTAATTACACCAGTTCCTCGCGGAGTGCTGTAGATGGTGGCATTTGATTTGAGACCATTTCTAACAAAGCATTAACGGAGCGGAGTTAAGATAAACGAGGAAAGAGTAGCAATATAAACACTCAAGGTTTCAGCAAGGACTAAAAAAAGAAAGTGACTATACTCAGTTTAAACCAGTCAAAAGAACACAAAATTGCACTAGTTCAGTAACAGTGGCTTAAACTGAATCCAGGTCTTTGTATGTGTTACTGTTAACCATTAAACTTGAGCCAAATGATCTGCTTCTTATTGTGCACCAAATGCTGCCCTGCTTTTCCGTTACACAGCAGCAACTCCTTTGATCAGACGGCATTTTTTAGAGATGCTGATCTACAAAACTGACTCATTGTTTTTACATATTTAATGACGTTAAAGCAAAAAGTAAAAAAAAAAAAAAAAAAAAAGAAGTTGATTCAGTATTGGAAATTTTCAAATCTGCATTAATTAGCACGCTTCATAATCCCCAGCTAAACACAACTGCACAAACGCATGCTGGTTTTCTAAGTCCTTGAAGCAGATAAGTACATATATTAAACAATTAAAAGAGAAAATATAATATTAGCATTGTTGGATGGTCTTTGCATTTCACTTTCTTCCCTCATAAATTACCTTTAAAGGATATTGAGTTTTACCATCTCACAAGAAACCAAAATACCTTGTAACCTTTGATAATACAGTTTTTGCCTGACAGAAGGAATACGTCATTTCTGTCCAAGTACGTACTCTTGGTGTCAAGCTGGGCTCTGTACTTGGTGAAGCCTTTGAGCCGAACCCTTTCCCCGAGCAAATGCAGGAACTCCTCCAGTGCAGGACCCGCTGATTCGTTGTTGTACATCTCCTCCTCGCTGCTCTGCCCCGCCATGCAGTACATCACCCCAACCTTTCTCTGGAAACTCAGCTGTGGAGAGAGCAGCTACTGTTACAATGAAAATAGGCAACTGTAGGTATATAACTTATTCTTTAGAAATCATGTTAGAGTAAGCATGTTGACATTTTAAAAAGGACTTGTGTTTGAAGAATAACTACACTGGGTTGTTCTGCAGGGATCATGGAGCCATTTTCCAGAGCAATCATGTTGACATTTACCAAGCTCAGCTTTAGATGATTACATCAGGGAGCACAACCATCAAGGAGCTTGTTTTTATTATGGTTTTGGAAGAGAAGCATGTGTATGATCCAGTTGGTATGAGTAAGAAACTCAAATCATAAAATCATGTTAATTCATCCCCTTCCCTGGAAAAAACATGTACTGTATATGGAAATGCTTATGACCAATAATTGGCTGTTTATTAAAATTACCAATCAAAATAAAAGACAAAACCCTCTTGTGCACTCAAGTGTGCCTCTTACCCCCTGCTCGTCCAGCTTCATCAGCTGATCTGTGACCTTGGGCGTATTCAGAGCCAGTCGAAGGCAGTGAACATTCAGCTCTGGCACCAGATACTCCAAAACCTCTTTAAGGGCCAGTCCTCGAGCAAGACCATGTTTGGACGTAGAGGGTACCGCATCTTCTAAGATGGAGCCACGCAGGGTATTCAGCTGGAAAAAAAATCAAGAGTCAGTATAGCATTTGTTTTTGTTTTGCCATTTAACATAATTACTTTTTATACAGATTAAAAGCATAATTCTAGACAAACATTCCAGTCCAATGGATAAACACTGGTGATGCGTCTCTGTTGGGACATGCATGAGTCAGTAATGAGGCATAAAGGGCCTTTGCCTCTCAATTGCTAGCCTTTGAGGGGCACCTCTCGAGTGGCGGCCCTAGTAATTGCTGCATAACGGTTTCCATATCAATTACAAAACTCAATTTCCTTTAAACCGCGTGATAAGAATAGGTTTGCCAAACTGCTTCTGCTCGTTTTCAAAACAATTCAACAATCAAATGGTCTGGCTCAGCAAATTTTTTTGAAAAGACACTTTAGGTTAAAACGGAGGAGCATGAATAAATAAAGATGGTTATAGAAAAGAGCAGGACCTGAATATCTAATAACAGATAATAAACACAGATGGACATTTTCGGTGGTGGCATGGCTTTTAAGGTTCAAATAAATGTAAGTTTTTTGCTTGTGTGCCTTGACATAGTGTTTAAAGAGACCCGTGGAGAAAGACAAAAGAGTGAAACCTCAAGATCATATTGTATCCTTAACTCATGCCCTTCAATTAGATCTCTACTTTATTCTCTGAAAATAGGACTAAAGAGCAGAAAAAGAGTTAACCGTAAAAAGAAAAAAAGACACCTCAGCGTCATCTCTAGAGACTATTTCTCACAATGCGTTTCAATTCAAGAGCAGCACTTTTCCTTTCTCCAATCAAATACCTAGGGCCCTATTTTGGACTTGTTCTGCTGTAAAATGCCACAGCTCTGTCCTTAACAGATTAAAGCTGAGAAAGATGGTAGGTGGGCAATGTGCTCCAGTAATAAGAGCTTGTGAGTCGGTCAATAGGAAGAGGAGAAAGTCAAGTCTAGAAACAGACATTCAAGCCTCACACATCATTGTGAACTATTAACTATGAAGGAATAACAAGCTCATTATAATCCCCAAATTTAAGGGGTTATTTGAAAGATATGCTATTTTAAGCTCTACTTGATTATCCTCAAAGTACAGCTTAACAAAATGTATAACTCTTCAGCTTTTCTAATCAGCTGTGCTCGGAGGAGAGTGTATGGTATATATTCCCTCCTACGCAGTTTAAACTCTTAATAGCTTCTCCGTAGCATCAGTCAGTACAGTGTGTACTCAGTATTGACACATTGTAAACTCCCACGAGAGCAGCCACAGATGCTGGCTATGCAAGTGAATGAACAAAAAATAAAATGGCACAAGTCTGGCTCATTAGGGACTCATTTTGACAGCAATTTCTCAGCTACTTTAATTCTTGGGTGTACCTCGCTCGTCCTAAAGATGACCCTGTAGTTGTACTGCTGGCCATGTTCCTTGTGCTCCTCCAGCTTCTCTCTGCGCAGACTCACTGCCACTGGCCCCAGGTTTTCATCCACTCCCAGGTAGTTCCAGTGCTCTAAGGATGAAATATTCAGGAAGGAAAACAGATCAAAACTATTCTTAGTATTTGTCTATGGTAGATGCAGTAGTTTCCCTTTTAATAACAAGGAGACACATAAAGTATTTTCTGATGTTTATTTAAAAAAAGATCCAGAATATAAGCAATAAATTAAAAAGTAACCTCACTCTGCAACTCTGAGCTTTCTTCATTACAAAATGTTCATACTTTATTTTAAACCTAAATCTAAGCATTTAAGCAACCATTCATCAATCAATGCAAGAGGGAATATTTCCAAGTTTAAAATCATTTCTCTAACGGGGGCACTTTATTGTTATTTATTTTTTAGAAATGTGCTGTATTTTATTTAACTTTTGTGCAGCCCGACCTGGACATAATAAAAGAGTCACTGAGATGTTTCATCCTGCTGTAGAAACCTTGTAATGCACAGACAGACATTAACCACATACATTGGAACCAAACACAACTACTCCATTAGCATAAAAATTGTAAAATCATCTGTCCACCTTGCTTACCTCTAAGGTAAAAGTACTTTCTGTAGTAATAAGCACCATGGTCAACATGCTCCACAATGTATCGTTTGGACTTGTCGGTGTGTTGGCTCGGCCCGTCCTTGGGAGCTTCCAGCACTGCCACACCCGCGTTAGTAAAATGAGACGTGAGCGTGGCCTCTAAAGGAGCCTCCTCTGTGCTGCCTGAAGAACTGCTTGAGCTGCCACCACTGCCAATGCTGCCCTGCTGCAGAAGTGAAATGTGAAAGAGTAAGAAAGGTTTATTACAATACATTCAAGATGATTGTATGCAAATTATAGGTTGTTTATACTGTGTGACTTAAAATGCAACCATATAAAAGTAGTTACCTGTTTTACAGGGCATATGTTCCTCTCTCCTTCTCCACCAATCTCGTTCCTAAAACAAGGGCAGCTGAGGACCAAGTCATTGCTCTTGTCATCACCCGGATCCAGAGCAGGGTTTGTGCCATGTCCTGGTCCCTCTTTTGTGTTGAGCTCTTCTTGTGAGCCACAGGGCGACCCGTACCCTCCGCTCTGATTGGACGACAGAGAGGATGTTGCAGAAGCGGAGGCAGCAGCTGCAGCAGAGGCCCCAGTGGTGGTGTTTTTGCGTTTGGACCCTGCCTGCCGGCTCTGGATGGCCTCATTGAGGTCAAACAGTAGAGACTGGACATCAAAATGAGCAAAGCCTTTCTGGCACACCCATGGTTTGGGAGGTGGGCCACTCTCATCCACTTTGCCGCCATCCTCAACATCTGAGCCCGCTCTGGATGTATCACCCTCCACCTTTACACTCCGCAGCTTTCGAAATATTGATTCCCCTCCTGTCTCAGACTTGGACCTTCGCTTCAGCTGCTTTTCTCGTTCCTTAAGCCGACTAGCGGGGCTTCCTTTAATGGGCCCTAGAGGTCCATCGGGCAAGTCAAGGGCAGCCTGTTTTATCGGGGCTACTGTCAGGAGCTCTGAAAGCCTCTCCGGAGCTGGGCTTCGCTGATCGGGGGCCTCAGCAGACTGATATCCTTTAAGCATGTCGAAAAAGCTCTCTCCTGACACACCATGCTTGTCTATGGATGAAGTGCTGCCATATTCGCGGTGCATGGGTGTCCACCCAGAAAAGGACCAGCCTTCGTTGTCTCCATCCAGTTCACTGATGGTGATGTCACTGTTGCTGCGCTGGCGGATGCGTCTCATGCCTTTACGAGGTGACCCTAGGTAACCATCTGGTGACAGGAAGCGATTGTCCTTTCCTTTACTTTGCATCTTGTTCTTGAGCGTGTTTTGGATGTTGCGCAGCATTGAGGAGTCCTGAGGGCTTATCAGGTGGCCCAGCTTGGCCGACAGATTGCTGTGGGCTGAGACGGCCGACACTCCTCCACTACTACCTCCACCACTTCCACTACTGCCCCCACTTCCACCACCTCTTTCGCTTCTTTCGCTTCGTTCTCCTCGTTCCGGTCCCAAAATCCTCTCTCGGTCTCCACTTCCAGACCCAGAGGAACTTGTTGTGGTGGAGCTGGGCGAGTCCGTCTCCACTGTGATGTGCCAAACCCCTCCTCCTCCACCCTCTTTCCTCGGCGGCCAGTCAGCCACCCGAGCACGGACACCCATTTTTGGAACTCCAGGGTTTGTCCCGGTTGTGGTAGAGGAGGAGATATGGGCGCTCTCGCTACGAGGTGGAGGTGCCCCACCATTGGGCAGCCGCAAACGTCGCGTATAAAACTCATCGGTAGCGGGCACCGAGCCCCCAACCGAGCGCTCCGTCTGAGAACGCTTCAGACTGGTCATAGTGGTCCAGGGGATGGGTCAGGGGGGAGAAGGGAGGGAAATGGGGCTGGAGTGGGCAGTTTTAAAATAGGCTCAACATAATTTCACTAATCAAAGTGATGGGAGTTTCATGGACACATTTGGAGCTGCAAGACAAAAGCAAAAGATAAAATATTAAGTCAAATGTAAATATTAGAATGAGAAGAGAAATTGTCTGGGGGTTTTTAGGAATTACAACAAAAAATAATGTTGAAAGGAACAAGCGAGGGGGTGCCCTCATCCCAGTTGGTGGACTCTGTGCCAGTCCCAAGCCTGAGTAAATGGGGAGGGCTGCGTCAAGAAGGGCATCCGGCGTAAAAACATTGCAAAGCTACTCGTGCAAACTACTTTGCAGTGGGGATATTACTTTTTACATCTGTCCAATTAACTCATTATACTAAAAGTACTGATGGTATTTGCACCTTGATTGGAGTTTGGACAAGGTGTTCTGATTAGTGTTGTCACGATACTGGAATTTCTAACTTTGTTACAATACCTTAAAAAAATATCGATATTCAATACCATTTTCGATACCGAAGGGAAAAAAACTGTCAAAATATATATATTTTTTAATTTAAAGATAAATATAACATGTCTAGATAGAACATGACAATGAGGTATATTTTACATTAACACAAATGTCTTGAGGTTTTGCACTTGTTCAAAAGCCTCTCAGATTGTCATACATTCAGAAACCAATACTGCAAGTAAAAAAAAAACTTGTATTTTCAAGTAAAATCCAAAGCTCAGCTGGTATCGATACTTCAGGAAATGAGTATTGTATCATTTGAGATATTTCAGTATCGATATTTATATTTTTGACAACACTAGTTCTGATGAAGAAGAGCAGCTGATGTTTCTCACAGACGTAAGTGCAACATCTGACAAAAGCAAAAGCCTTTTAAAAAGGTTTTATATTAGCTAAAGAGCTGCACCTTTTTAAAGACATTAACAGAACGAGCTGCGGAGAGCTGCTTGAGATTGTGATTGTCTGCTGGTCTGTCCATAATGCAGCACAACCTGGCTTGCACAGACCACACTTTGTGTCGCCATGGAGATGAAAATTTTTTGTGAGACTGTAGGTAAAGGAGAACGGGGAATCGGATCCCTTCCTTTAATTTCCCAATAGAACTATAAACAGTTCTTATTTTACCTCATCTCACTATTAAAATTCATTAAACACTGAATTTATTTTATGGTTATGTAAACACATCATTAATTGACAACGCTTGTATGGGAAAAATGCTTAATTATTACTATACTCTGGTGTTTTTACCCCATGCAAAGTTTTCTGATCTAAAAAAGTGAAAGGAACACACACAGTGTTGCATATTACTGTTGCTATCGGACCTACTTCATCTCACTGTGGTATAATAATAATGAAATGTACATGTTGCATCTCAACTGAAAAACACCGGTCTAACCAAGGGTTTATTATAAAAAAGTGGAAAACCGGGATAAATGACCCAACAGCAGGCGTCTCTGCAGTTGACACAGATAAATTACATCGGCAGATAACCTTAAGCGTGGGGTCTAAACGAGAGCAGTTCCTGAGTTAAATACGGTACGGTATCAGTGCTCACTGCAGCTGAGCCTGTCAGATGATCAGCTGACAGGAAATCATGAGCAGAGGGACTTATTAGCATCTCAAACAGAATAGAAGCTGAGACAGTAAACAAAGCACAAGATAAATCCAACTGAACAACTGGTACAAGCGAAGGCTGACCGCATTCATACATATACACATTCACATACATTCATACACACACCTTTATTCAACTGACTTTGCTGGTTCGTTCCTTCAAATAAAGAGAATGGGTAAACCATTACCACCTTGTCCCACTTTTATTCATCAAAAAAAAAAGGAATAAAAGTATGGTCCCTGTTTTCTGGAATTAAAAAAAAAAACTTAGTTGTCATCTGTCAAACCTTTCAGAATAAAAACATAAGACTGGGTGACTATTTTATTGTAGACTTTAACAGCTTTTTAATATGTTTCTATGTTCTATTTTATTTGTATTATATGGAAATTGATTCAATAAGTGAGGGGCCTTGACAGAGGTGTGTACTATTAAAGTCTGATGATTGTCATTCAGTCGACTACACATAACAGGTGTGCGCTATGGGCACCGAGTGGCTTTAAATCAGCCTCAATGCACACTGAGTCATCCTCAGCTGAAAATTACAGAGCAGATGTGCTGAATGACTAACAGCAGCTACTGTGGCACAAAGACAAGACAGACAGAGACTCCTAAAATACAGACAGGGAAACCAAGTTTGAGCTCAAGCTTAGACCATCAATTTTTAGTAGTAGAGTAAATAAAACACAAGCTTAATAATCAACTTCCATTGTATATCAATTTACCACACGTTGGGTTTTAGCACCGATCATCACTGTGCAATCAAAATGTAGTAAAGATAAATAACAAAGTCAGACATTAAATCAGACAAGGTGTGTTTTTCATGACCAAACCGCACGGCCGTTACACACTTGTTACACCAGAAAGACCTGTTAACTGGTGAGTCGGGGCAAGTTGTGTCTGGGTTTTGCAAAAGCCCACATCAGTGTCCCAATGGCTCCTGGAAAAATGGCAACTTCAAACAAAGGCGTGTTTTCTCGTTCACCTGCTGCCGACACACTGGGTGTGACCCAATGTTGTAAGATGTTTACAGTGAGTCCCGATGAGTGAGATTTTGGAAGGGTTTTGTTTCTTTGAGTGCAATTGTGCCATGTTTAATGTTAGTCAAGCTAAAGAGATTTTTACTTAATGAGCCCCACTTGACTCTAGTGTGAAAAATGATACAGTTAATTATGGTTTAATACAAATAAAAAACGGGCACACTATCAGCTAATCCTCTAATTTGTACCCATGATCAAAATATTGCACCTAACAAGATATTTACACTGGATGAAGGATGACCGCTAAGTAGCCGTTTACCTAAGAACACTGGTAAGAAAACAGTAAGACCATTGCCAATGTTATACTAAGAGCTGTCAGAGCAGTAGGACGTCATCGTTTCCAGAGAGGACGCTGGCTTATAGAGTTTACAGGAAAGCGGAGCAGCAGCTGGAATCAAATGAAAACACCTCCTCGGCCAGATTCAAAAGTGTTTGTTTTTGTTGAGTGAGAACGTGGGACTTAATATAATCTTAATGTCATCGAGATGCCAATCTGCAACAGAATCATTGCAGTTTCAGCAAACGTGTCTGTTTGAACATGAAGGGATAAGAAGATTGCAACTACTAAAATTGGGTTAAGAACTGTCCAACGCATTATTAAAAATTGGAAGGATAATTGTGATCGGGTAAGGGTGATCGTTTGGTGAAATCAAATTGTAAAAAAATAACAGAAATCACAGCTGACTTCATCTTGAAAGTAAGAGCATTTCCACACGCACCGACTACCTGGATATACTAAATTGACCAGATTATTCCATCAATGGATTTAAAGGTGCGTCACTTTTTTGGGACGGACAGTGTATATTCTCTGCTTATTATCAACATCAGAACTCATCATCAATGACTATGACTATTATGAAATACTAATATATATTTTTTCCTCATTAAAAGAGCAATGTGTAATATTTGGTTATATACAGCTTGACAAAATTAAATACATTAGCCAAAACCCCCATCAAAACATGCTATAGTCTCTGGTTAATGACATGACTCGTGTACCTGGGCTCCCCTTGGTGGCGGCTGAATAAATTTCCCCACTTTTTTTAACAAACGCGCATGAAATCTTTTTATATTTATGAACTGGATTGAATGTTTCAAAACTGTTATACTAAACTGATCATCTGAGCTACATTATCACTGGTTCCATTTGTGGAAAACAGCATGTCCTTGCAAGGCTGCCGTAGGGACTTACAGGCTGTAGAAAGTAAGGGCTACAGGTGTGCGTGTGTATACACATAAGTATTTTATTAATTATAATCAAAATATTTTTAATATCAATATAATAAATAAATATAATATTGTATCAATTAAATGCAGTTATGTCAAACCTTGTATAAAAGTAGTTAATAATCTTTTCACTGCCACCCTGCTTTAGAAAACTGCCAGGCAGCAAGCAATCCAAAGTGTTGGGTTTCAGCTCATAGCCTTTCAAAGTGGAATAGTAATTGTGTGGAAAGATAAACGTGCCTTTCCTCTGCTGAGCTGCGCGCTGGGCTGGGATCTCCTCCACGCCCTACTGAACTAAAAAAGGCTTTTTGGGTGCTCTTAAGTCTGCGGTTGTTATTTCCTTCCCTCAGGTGTGAAATTGCAAAAGCAGACGACCGCATGCACTCCCTGGTCACCAGCTATCACACGATGACAACAGGAAATTAGACGGAGTTATAAATAAAAGCTTTATTAACGTTTGTCAGAATGTATACAATAATAGTGACAAAGCTATTTTACGTCAGAAATGTTGACGTGCAGATACATATGACAAGCACAATGCATCTTTTAACAGCTAGAAAAGGAATCATTCAAGCATGAATAGAACAATAATGATGTCTACCTACAAAGTGTAAATCTTTTACATTTGTGATCGCTCCGACCACTCGGCCTCCCACTTTCATTAAAAGCAGCCGTCTCTGTCTATCAGCAGGGAGCAGATGTTTTTAAACCACTGAGTCACAACTATGAACCAATTTACATAACAGTGATTCACAGCACTGACTCTATTGGGACTTTTATGGTTTTTTTTTTTAATATCTGTTATCTTTTCATTACTAACCTAAAAACAAGCCTCTGCAAGTGTTATAGTCTGTTGCTGGCTTAACCAAGTGTGGAGCATGTATAGATAAAACGTTGAGTAACCTGCCATGGTCCAGGGTGTACCTCATCTCACACTTAAAATAGCTGTGATAGTGCTTAGCATATGCTCACGCCAACTCTGCAACACCGGCCCTTATGTCTTAAAATCTATTTGTAGGGTGCCTTTGTGCCTCACCTGGTAGAGCGCATACCACAGGGGGACCTGGGTTAGACTCCAGCTCAGGACTGTTTTCTCAATTTCATTACTTCTTTCTTTGATCATTATTTAAGCATTTATCTATAAGAATCAAACAGAAAAATGGAATGATGCAGTTTCAAAATTAAGTGTTGTTTTGAAGTATAGGCAACACCTTTTCCCTATAAAACATAAAAAGCATGTTTTACCAATGAGAAACTATTGTAATGTGTAACCTATCACATGGATTTTGGACAAGCTGTAAATTATTTGACTTTTGGAATAAGGTATTTCATTGTTTTTCAAGGACATTTGGGAAAGCCCTGGAGCCTTGTCCCTTAGTGGCCATCTTGGCGGTGTTGAGTATGGTTTCTTCTACAAAACTTGAAAGAATTAGTTAATTGGAACAAGGCTAATCCTGCAAATGTAGAAATCTGTTCCTACATTTGATATATAGTTGACTATCTTGTTAAACACACTTTGTTGTGTCCATTTAATGTATGTTATATAATATTGTACCGTACACTAAAACTTAATTTAAAACCTAAACTACACTTTTAAGTGTAGTGCTGATTCACAAAAAGTCCAGAGAGAGAACTAAACTGCCTTGTATTTCTCAATCATCAGAGGCTTTCCACCATTCAGCCAGGACAGTGGTATCTGGGTCACATAAGCTTCAGTGAATAAGGTCCATACAGACAACTGGTCCGGTGTCAGGCTGATCTATTATTCATGGCAGGCAGAAAGGCTTTTGGAAAAAGTGGGGGTCGGGTTGTAAATACAGTAAGCGGACAGATTTTCTCTCAGCAGACTGATCTGACAATTGCTGGCCACAAATTGTGCTTCACAACTGTTTCAACAATCTGCACCAAGTCACTGCAAAATCTGCAGATCAAATATGTTTAAAGTAATACTGTTAACTTTAACTTCAGACCATTCTACAAGTATACTACAAAACCAACAAATATATAATGTGCTCAGTCTTTGATGAGAAAGAACAAATCCAGTGACTAGCCAATGCAGCCTAAATGCTTGTGATAGAGAAAGTAGCCAAATATTGAACCTCTTGCAAATGTTCTTTATCTCATTCAGTAAAAGCACACACAGGCAGTTGCCATTTCCCAAAAACATTTATGACATTTTGGCTTGTTGGTGGCCAATTCCCTTTTGTCCAATAATCAATATGCTTAACTGGTATTGCCAAAATGCATCAGTTATGAAAACTGTTCATACTGCAGATTGTGATAGAGAGTTATAGTATTTCCGGATGGACAAAGACAGTTTTAAAGTCTATAAAGTTGTTTTAAATATTGTCCCACGTGACCAACCAGAAACCACCGGCTGCATTAACACATCTCTCACGTCTCACACTAACCCAACAAGGCCATGGGGCAAATACCAGTAAAGTAAATACCAGAGTAAAATGCAGTCAGGTGTGACATACAGCACATCACAGGCCTCATTCTTGTAAGAACTGATAAGCAGCTTCCCAGTTACACTATATTCACTTAATGGAGGACAACTCGTGTGAAAATAATTTGTCTTATGCCAGTTTGTTCTGCCAGGACCTTTCTATATTCTGTGCCTCGTGGACTCATTTTTGCTTTTTGAAATGGTGCTGATGGATTTTCAATCTGATCCAAACATGGTATAATCTGATAACTTTATAAAAAATAAATTTGATTAAGAGGGCCACTGATAAATTATATAAAACTAAACTAGTTAATGTTATTTGTCTCTTTTTATGATAATAGTGTTTTACAGAATCCATTTCAAGGGCAAAGTAAAGCTCCATTTAGATCCACTTGAATCCGTACTCGGTAAAGAATAAGTAGGCTAAATATAAAACAGGCTAAACAGGCTAAATATAAAAGATCATTCATACACATCCAACATTTACTGTGTAGTTTACATTTGCTTTTACTGTAACTTCCAGCCAGTACTTAAATGGTTAGCAGATAATATAGCATGTACCGACAACACCTAATAATGGAGCATGCATTTGCTTTGTGTGAACCATAAAATGACCTGGAACAGACCAATAGCCGACTGTTTTAACACAGAATTAAAAAGGTGTCTTTTAACATTAATGCTGTGCTTCTCAAATTTGGTCCCAAATAGCATTTTGTCACGTGGTTCAACAAAGAGCCACTGTTGGACTCGAACTCTGGGTAGAAACTGCTGTGTTATTCATAGTCAGTATATTAAAAGTATTATTGTTGAATCATATCAAAATTTGAATATATATGTACTTCTTATTCATCTACCCGATTACAATATACCACATCAATACATTTCAAAAGAACCACATTACAGTAAAGAATCTCACTCTTGATATCTCCTGAGCAAGAGCCACCTCCGCAGCAGCACTAAAAGCCCTCTAATCTGTGCCAATCAGATGACGCTAAACAGCCATTTGTTGTTGAACTGGGCAACAGCGCACGCCCCCCTCCCCTCATTTCAACCGACACTGCAGACCCCAGCAAAACGCTAGCATTACGCCAAACGCAGACATGGCAGCGAGGGTGACAGAAATAGCAGAGTGGTGAATCACTGAGAAAAGAACTGTGTGTAATTAACGTGGAGGCCGGGGGGGAAAGGGGGAGAAAGGGGGGGAGCTGTAGAGAGATAAAGAACCAGAGAAGAGATGGCGTCAAGAAAAAGCAAAGGAGAATAAATCTATTTGAAACAAAATAGATCAAAAAGCTCCACCAGAGAAAAAAAAAAAACAAGTAAAGAACAAAGATCAAACCAAATCGTATTTAAGATTGAAGTTAAAGTACTGAGGGTGGTTTACAAAGTTTGCTATTTGACTCAAAATTCACACAAGGATGTTTGGTTCAAAATTGGAAATGTTACGTGTGAATCTCACGGTCTCTCTCTGAAGATCAAATGTGAGGCACTTCACAAAAACAAAGATGCTCTGACAGTTTCATCAGTTTTTCAGCTGTAGCCTTCATAAAAGCTGTTTAGGTTGAATTTGTTTTAGTACTTTTATACTTTCAGTATTTTTTTTAGCTTAGCTTTTTAGCTTTTTTTTTTTATATAAAAACGGGAAACAGGATTAGAGAGACAAGAATAAAGTGTATGATCCAGTCGTCCAGGTATGCATTATGCGCTCTACCATGTAAGCCACCGAGCCGATACTTTCACGGTTACTTGTTTTTACTTAACCATTCTACCGCTGGCTCAAACTGCATACAATTTCCAAAGAACCAACAATATCTGTGCCAAACATGCAAACATCCAAACATTTCAAATCTTGAGACTCACATTGAATTCTGTGAAAAATAGATTCTCAGAAAACCTCTCACTTTGTTTACTTTAGATAAAAATGCATGAGGCATTCAACTGTGACAAAATACTCAAGAACTGATAAAATAAAATAAAAATAAAATAAAATTGGCAAACTGATATTGATTATTGATAATCTCAACTGCAGTGTGCAGCCAGAGTGTTACTGTGTTGTCTGTTGCTCTTCTTATTGTTTGTTCTAGAATAACATGAGCAAAGTACAAAGAAAGGTTTGTTGGTGTAACAGCCAATTTCAACAAGAGTCATAGTTAAGGCCATAAAATACTGTATAAACCACAGTCGAAGCAATATTTACATTTACAGACTTACATTTGCCTTTGTCATAAATCTGTACACCAGGCTCTCAAAAGTAAACTCCACTTTTTTTGGGACGAATGTGCAACAGTCTTTAACACAATGGGTTTGAGAGCACTTCTCCTCTGTTTGATTTGTAGGGGGTGGGACAAATTGATACAGATTAAACCAATCAGAGCAATAAATTACCTGACATAAGCAATGCAACAAGACTTCATTTTAGGCTACGTGTAAAGACGGCCCAATTTTAGATAAACAATTAAAATTGTTCAATGTTGGGCTCGGGTGGGGGTTCCAGACCAACAAGACATTTTTTAAGAAAGCAAAACTCGGTGTGTCTGGCAGGCAAGGCTTCTAAATTAAATGCTGTAGACTAGTGTAAAAAGGACACTGGTGCCCGTTGTGATTAACAGTAATAACACTGAACCATGTATTAAACAAAATACTCAGCTCGATGTTAGTAATTACATGTTGCTCATTTCACTGTGTCCAAGCTGAGTAATGCCTGTGACAGCCCTGCATTTATCATGATTCATTGTATAGAGACTCTTGGTTGAATTTTATCATCAGCAATTAAGAACAGGTGACTTCTGAAGCTGCACAAAAAAAGCCACACATGACAGCCATCAGAGAAAAGCTGCAGATTTCCAAAATGGCACCTCTCTGCGTGGGCAACATCGAGCTGAAACAGCACTGCAGTGAAGAGAGTGGCTGAGAAACAAGCTGCTCTCTCACAAATGTACTGTTACATGTTCTAGTTTTGTTGAAAAGAGGAAAAAGAAGGACAGGCAGCGAGGCACACACAAGGACAAATGTTTGTACAGTCATTTCCAGTACAAATGCTGAATTTACTCTGTCCAAGATGTGTGTGGCATTGGTACACAATCAGTGACAGTAATATTTCTAAACACCCTCCAGGGACTGCTCATGTTTTGGGAAGTTCAGTAATGTTATAATGCACATAATAAGCAGAGCAAAGGGAATAACAGCGTATAGAATTGTTTAGCATGACTCTAGGGTCTTAGCTGCAGAAAGCAACAATGACAAAAAATGTGTTTCCTCAAATGAGAAAACCTGTGACAGTTACAATCTTAAAGTGATGTGGCCCAAACCCAAGAGATCCAAAACTGAAGGTCAGAGCAAAAAGCAAACACAATTTGCATATAATCCCCTTGACTGAAAATTTATTCATTCCTTTTTTTTACATTTTATTTTATTAATTCATCTTTTTAAATGTGTTGATGCATCACTAACATTATATTGATAATAATACATCATCAGAAGTAGACATTATACAAACATTAGCGATGCACTGGGGTTCAGAAAACTGGTGAAATGGGAATAATTTAATAAGATGACTATATTATTTGTAATATTTTAAAATCCTGAGTTTAGTCCTGAGAAAATTGAGGCATTAATATCTAATCTGACTGGTATAAAGAAGTGAGAAGAAAATGAAAGTTTTGTACAGGGGCCAGTTGATCATATATCGAGGGGAAATCCTGTTCTTTCTTGAATGTATGACTCGAGCCTGTATCATTCTGTTACAGCCAATCCCATTCATCCAGGAAACATAGTTCACCTACTTCCTGCTTCCCCTGAGGAAGTATATGTCACACTCAAGACACAAGTCTGAATGAGTTTAAGGGGAAAAAACACCTCTAAAATGCAGCAGTTGTGTGAAGGGAGTTCTGTGTTATGTGTGATACTGTGTTGACACTATTCAGTTCAGTTTTTTTATTACTTTCACAGTGTTTGCAAAGACTACCTGCAGCTGTCACTACAAACAGGCTTCATGACCAAAGAATAAAATAAGGGATGCCCTGATACCACTTTTTTCCAGAATTAGAAAGAGGAGGTGTATCTATATTTAATGAACCACACAGAGTTCCTCACATGTTCAAATAACTGCTGTTTCAATATTAATGCAAGAATCACCGTCTCCGCAAAAGGTCTGAGCTAATTTGTTTGTTTATGGGAATGAATCAATACCTAATTCACGCTTCCTTTCTAACCAACACAATCCAGTTAGGTTGAAGGTGGAAAACACTCATTCTTCGGCCCTCACAACACAACACAATACACAGATGATTGTCGTTCAGATTCATCAAATCAATATATCCTAAAGTACTGTTTTACTAACATTGTTAAATAGCTCAGGCAGCCCTGGAAAGCACCCACGTGGTGGAGACGTGGCAGCCATACTGTGCCTATGGACTTTCCGACTTTCAAACACACACATTCATACACCAGTGTCTGTGTCTTGCCCAAGGACACAATGACAGTATGAACTCGGTAGACCAGGAATCGAACCGCCAACTTTCCGGTTTTAGGACGACCGCTCTACCACTGCCCCATTTAGACACACCTTCATTCACTCAATCCATTACAAAACCCCTACTTTCTAATGGACCCTGTAATGTTAAAAAAAAATTAATTGCTGCCTTTGTACTGTGGTACTGACAGGTAGGCAGAGGTGTTTGGCCAATTACAGAAGGAAAGGGATGAAGCAGGACGAGGCGGGACACGAGAATAGATCTAATGAGGGTACGGTGTGATTGCCGAGGGGCTGAAGAGATGTGCGCTCATTTGTGCCCACAGCAAGAGTATTGGACGGTAAGAATGAAGTGGTAGAGAGTATGATAGAGACAGATAGCACTGATAATGGAAGTGAAAGGGATTGAGTCCTCACTCGATGCGAGGGGATGTGGGAGGAGATGAGATGCTCAGAGTGAAAGTGGGAGAAAGATGAGTAGTCGTTCTATCAAATTAACCATCCTCTGCCCTTACCTTTTATTTCTCTACATCACTCTATCCATCTGTCTGTCCATCCCTCCATCACCACATTCAAAGAAACACAGCTGGAAGCGGTCACGCTGTGGGACCTTTCATTATGATACAATCACACCACATGCAGGGAGTCTACAGTTCAGACTTTTCGAAATAGACTTACCGAGAGCAGAACAAAGTTGGGTTATTATTTAAAGATGTTGTATATGTTAAATAAATGGTCCATTTATCTACACTGAATGTCAATATTTTGTAATAAGATACATCAGCAGAGCATCAACCCAGTGGCTACTGAACCTTGAATTACAATGTATAACCGTCTCACACCAATAGGCCCTGGGCAAAGAGGTACAATGTGAATGAAAGAAACATGGAAGATGTCCTGTAGAAAATTATTAGAAAAAACAATTTTTCTAATATTCATTCATTCATTTTCTACCGCTTAGTTCCATTAGGGGTCGCGGGTGACTGGAGCCTATCCCAGCAGCTTTGGGCCTGAGGCGGGGTACACGCTGGACAATGGCCAGTTAGTCTCAGGGCTAACATTTAGAGACAGACAGTGACAGGACAACATTCACTCTCACATTCATTCACTAGGGACACTTTTAGAGTTGCCAATTGACCTAAACATGGATGTCTTTGGACGGTGGGAGGAAGCCGGAGTACCCGGAGAGAACCCACGGTAACACGTGGAGGACATGCAGACTCCTCACAGAAAGACCAGAATCGGCCGAGAATGTTTGAGTTGGCCGGGTTTTGAACCCACGACCTTCTTGCTGTGAGGCAGGAGTTCTAACCACTCTGCCACGTGCACCCTATTTTTCTAATATTGTAAATAAAATAAAAAACAAAAAAAACTATTACTTTTACCTCTAAAATAAACAGAACTGAAGCTAAATTGAAAGAAGTTGTGCAAACTGTGTTGTGTTCCTTTTGTAATTAGCTAAACAACAACTAATGCGGTCTCCAATGATTTCATCTTTCATCAAGTATACATTATCACAACAGCTTTTGTATTTGTGGCTTAAAATAGATTAAAAAGTGATATCTCCATCTCATTATGTTCTATTCTTTTTAATAAAATTCATCATCATCATTGCATTTCCATCGGTCTTGTAAGCATCTATCATTCCTATTTTCCATCTCTTTTTCTGGAGCGTATAGTGATGTCTAAGTGACTGTGTCTATGTGCTGTGTGGGAGGGAGAAGAGCGGCGTTACTGGATGGAGGAGGTGGTGAGAGAGAGAAAAGAAGCGAGAAAGGGAAAGATATACAGAAAGAGGGAGAGAAGCATTTACTGGAACAAAACATGCTGCTTCAAGCTCGATAGGGACCGCCTACACACCACTTTTATCTGAAAGCAGATTAGGCCTCATTTTTAGAATCCAATGTAGATGATTCGCAAAGTTTTATGCGAAATATCATCATAAATGCAGTAGACATTCTTTGGAGCTGGGGGCAATTATGTAATACATTTTAAAGGGAAACACTTCAGTGAAGTCAACATGAAATATAGCAGATAATTGGCTGAAATATTTTTCAACCTGGAAGGTTAAAATGATCAGTCCCATTGCCAGAATTGGGCCGTTTTTAAAAAAGTGATGAGTTATCAAATTGAAAATTGACACAACTATGATGTTTCCATAACGGGCTATTAGAAAGCTAAAAAACAGCATTATGTAACACAAAGAACACAATATTTGAGAACATCTGTGCCATTGATGCCCGATAATAAAGCAAGGCTGCCTTTACTCAGCAGACCGCTGTTGTTGTGCATACTCACTGTTAATTTTGCCATTTTGTCAAAGCCAATGAACAGGTGCTGATGATGGATCCGTTAATAAACCTGAAAGAGAAAAATAGCATAAGTGAGTGATAAAAACAAATTAAAAAATATATTTTGGAATATTGTTAGGCAACATTTAAAACTAAATATTTCACAGAAATCCATTAGAAATCTGTGTGAAAAGCCAAGTACTGACTTTAACAGTGCAAAGAAAGCAGTATTGATGACCCAAGACATCACAATGGGCATAATGAAAACCAAGCCTCATTGCTGGTTTAATAAACAGCCTAACAGATGTATTTTACATATATTATTTTCCTGGTTACATCATGTTTCTCTGTGTAAACAAATATAACTAAGGATCAAACGGTAAAATGCTTGAAAGCTAACCACTCAGAAACAAAAGTTACAAAAGCTTGGTGCACGCAACAACTTCATTGTTTAAAACAAATGCACCAACTAAAATACACTTCCTCTCTGCAAAGGCTGGATGGATTTCCTGGAGACTGGGGGAAGCAGCAGCTGCCAGCTCTGCACACTTTCAGAGAAGCTTGTTAACGTTCCATCTGTTTGCTTCAGCAATTTTATCTAAATTGACTTGATTTGACTAATTTGGGGCTTGTAGTAATCAGATTCCCTACAACAGGAAGCAGATATTCAAAAGGGAACTTCATTTCCAGTGCATCCCCAGTTTAGAAAGACAAAGCAGTAACACTACGACATTGACAGCCAACAATTTCAAATACTAGATATGAAAGAGCATAATGTGAATCTAATTAACCAATACAACAGTATTTTTTAGTCTGAGCATTAATGTGCAAAACAGAAAGTTACATCCATATCTTCTAGTAACATAGTGAAGATAATATGCATTACATTCATTTTCTAAATAGTCTCACTCACCCAAACTATTTCTTTAATTGAATGTTTTTACAGCCTCTTTGATGAACAACATGAAGGCAAGTTTTCAATTCAAAAACTCCCAAAGGTTTCACTTTACCTACATGTTACATCACTTAGAGTTTCACTTCACTTTTATCAAAAGGCGTCAAGGATCAAAGCTTCGGTAATACTTCAATGGTTCCAGAGGATATTTAAGATTAAGTAAAAAATATTGATAAATATAGTAAATAGTCTTTTCATTCACCAAGCATAATGCTCTCTAGTCAAGTCGTTGAACAAATATTTTCAGATTTATTTCACTCTGTGTCAGTTCCTCGCCATCATTAGCACAGACGGCTGACCCGGACCTTGGACCTCTGTCTGTTTCTGCAAACTGGCATTCAGCCTAATGAGGCTTGCTAATAGCCCGTCCATGCTAATCTAGTGGAAACTGTCTCAGAGCGAACAAGACCATAAGCACAGTTCGACACCGTTTCATTAATGAAGGGAAACCAAAGCCTCAGTTAATAATGAACTGAACCTCTGTGTGAAATCTTTGTCTCATTTTACAATAATGTTCAATGTCTATTATAGATGCGTCTTCATTTTTCATATTTAGCCTGATTCATTTAGGTTCATGTTTGTTTGAAAGCAACAAAAGTTACTGACTCTCAATTCTGAGTTAAATGGTAACCTGTTCCAAAGGAAAAATACTATCGTCCAACTAGTTTTGAGTTGATTCCAAGAAGAACTACAACAATCATGATCTGCAGATCTTTGCTAAGAATTGTGTGATCAGCTCAGCTTAAAATGACAATCAGAGGGGCCAATCCATGACCCAAGTGAGACTTTACCTTTTTGTTCTGTCCCAAAAACAACTCAATATGTGGACTTTCCTACTCTACATATTAAAGCATGTTGCATTCATTTGTACGGGCTCTAAAGCAAAAATCCCAAATACAACACTTGCCATTATTGTGAGGAATGTATACTTTGGCCGATTTTTAGGAGACAGTTTGACAATACAAATCACGCTGTGGTACACTGCATTCAGGCAGAGCATGAGCTCAAGTTGCAGGTCATAAAACAGACAAAGTCCAGATGTCTGGCTCCACTCAGAAGAACTTGGAGGATTTCAGAAGTGGATTCTTTCCGCAGTCAGCTACTGATAATCAATGATTCCTCGCAGCTCAGAACTAAATCCTTAGGCTCAACAGAAAACGAGAGAAGAGTGTATAAGACTTGGTCCCAATTTAAAAAGACCCCATGTCCCATGAGTCTGTATTTGTACAGTCACAAAACACCTCCATGTTTGTCACTGTTGATCTTTTGATATACTTAAAATATATTTTCCTTCTCATCTTGAGAATGTAAAACAGACTATCTTGCATCTTTTGAAAGGACTAAGATTAATGGCTGTTTTTACTCGTAGTAACAAGATGAACGAGTCCATTCCAACTTTATTTTGCTCAGAAAATGTATTTCACCTTTTTAATATATTTTTATTATGTACCTTGTGAACCTGACTGTGCACTGATTACCAACGGGAGAAAAGCTTCCTGTGAAAAAATAAAAATACCTATTGTTGTCATGATACAGTCAGGTCCATAAATATTGGGACATCGACATAATTCTAATCTTTTTGGCTCTATACACCTCCACAATGGATTTGAAATGAAACGAACAAGATGTGCTTTAACTGCAGACTTTTAGCTTTAATTTGAGGGTATTTACATCCAAATCAGGTGCTTTATTTAACTTTATTTTTAGCTTTATTTTTTAATTTTATTATGTCTTTTTTTTTATCACTCCCTTATTGTATAGTTGTATCTACATTTTTAAATTTGAGTTATTTTTTAGGCTTTAATGATAATGTTATCTGTATGCACCGGGGACTGAGAGTAACGCAATTTCGATTCTCTGTATGTATGTACTGTACATGTGGAAATTGACAATAAAGCAGACTTTGACTTTGACTTTGAGGTGAACGCTGTAGGAATTACAGCAGTTTGTATATGTGCCTCCCACTTTTTAATATACTCAAATTAAAGCTAAAAGTCCGCAGTTAAAGCACATCTTGTTTGTTTCATTTCAAATCCATTGTGGTGGTGTATAGAGCCAAAAAGATTAGATTTGTGTCAATGTCCCAATATTTATGGAGATGACTGTATGTACATGGTCTATAACCTTCCTAAAGAAGGAAGGTGTGTAAAACATCTCAAAACTCAATTTCAAACTTGTTCCAAACAAATCTTTCCGTTTGTTCCTTTGCCGCCAATCCTCACATTGTGCCCATTATAAATCCATCTTTATTGTCTGTCCACAGCTCTGGATCCCAGCTGCCTGCTTTGAAAATTCCTGTCACAGGGGTAAGCTTTAGTTTTCCTATCCCACACGCTTCAACCCTCTGGAAAACAAGGATGCAGCCCGGCAGAGCTGCTTTATCAAGTCTAGTTGTTGGTTTTTTTCAGAGCAGAGCCTGGATTAGGTCTATGTTTAGCTACTATTCAGCAAAACCTGGCTTGGATGTTTGCCTGCGCTGACGGCCAGTGAGTTGTGTCGGGCCAAGATATTTGTACGGGCTCTGATTTGCCAAAAAGGCTAACCCAATGGACTATTAAGCTTCCGACTTGTGTGCTTATGATTAACATGGCAGTAGTAGCGCAATTATGTGAATTACAAGTGACAATTCAGCATATTGGAGCTTAATTGGTCAGAGAGAAAACAGCATAGCACTGGCACGCTGGTTCTGCCGTCAGATTCTAACGCATCTATAGACTAAAAGGAAATTATATATATTTTTAACTTATTTTTTGGCCTGTGGCTATTTCAAAAAGCCTTTACAGAAAATAAAATTAAAAAAATGGTCATTGATAAAATAATCTCATTTAGAGAAAGAGGTTATTTTCCCGCCAGATATAGATATATTAATCAGAGCCAAAAACAGGAAGTGCAGAGCCACAAAAACATCTGAATTTGATTGGATTATGCTTTTGTGTCACTATTGGTCAATACAGATGTCAATCGCCAGCTTAAGTAATAAAATAAAATGGTTTATAATGGGTCTGCACACATTACATTTGATTTAGTAATGGTCTCCTTGGATTCAAAATATAAAGAAATGCAATGCTCTGGGCTTACATCTACAAATCAAAGCAAAGGCTTAAACAGCGTGGACTAAACATGGCTTAACAGGGTATAAACTAGGTTTAAACCAGGACATAAGAAGTCTAAACTAGGACTAAAATAAAAGAAATTAGCCAGGTTTAAACCAGGGTTTCCTTTAGACACACCTCTGTTTGATTGGTCAAGGATTATGACATGAAAGAACTAATTGTCTATACCAGGGGTCCCCAAACTGCGGCCCGCGGGCCAAATGTGGCCCGCCGCCACATTTGACCCGGCCCCTGAGCACCTATATATTTTCTGTGTTATTTTATTCTGTGAAGAACCCAGAGAGGGTTATTTGATCTCAGAAAGGGTTATTAATATTTGGATATGTATGGTGCGCTGGAGTGTCAGCGTGTTTTCTGGAAAACAATAAATTATTACATTTAGGGACCTCATGATTATCACACTTTTTCTGTTAGAAACTGACCCTGGCCCCTATCAGAGAAGGGAAAAGTTATGTGGCCCTCACTGGAAAAAGTTTGGGGACCCCTGGTCTATACAATATAAGTCCTACGTCATCTTGGCAGTTAATGAATATAGAGACATACCCTTATATAAAAGAAACATGTGTCTGTAAAGATCCTGGGAATCATCTGTGCACTGAGGAGGAATTGAGAAAATGTGGTGGAAGAAGAGCATGACCAAAGTAGCAGATCCTTGACTAAGTCTGTAACTCACAGCAGAAAGGAAGTGAGCCAATGACAGAGAGACTGGGAGTGAGGTGAGACCAGGAGAAATGGGGGAAGAGGAAAATCTGAGTAACAAAAAGGCAGAAGACCAAATGTGTGTCACAGATGGAAAGCAAGAAAGAAACAATAAATTCAGGGGCAAAAGAAACGGTGTCGGGGAGAGAAAGTGTAAAGTTTTGACTCAAGTTCAAAAGTTCAACTGGAAAAACCTTTCTCCACTTCCCCATCTCCAGACTTCACAGGAAACGGCATCAAATGTGTCAAAGATTCAGGTAAAGTCTGAGCCAGAAAGTGCTTCTGCGAGAGTCTATGTGGGTCAGATAAATATTAGGCTTCATACACCTTTATATTCAAGCATTTCAAACACTTTCAAGGTCCATTTTAAAGCTTTTCCAGCTCTTTTAAGCTGTGGTCAATTATACCATATTAGAAGAGCCTAGTCTGTCATTCATGGGTCTGGAATCCCTTTCCCTCAAATCCCGTTGGACCAATCCTATCCATTTATCTAAAATAAGTCAGTCTTTATCCCGTCCTTTTTTTCCATCAAATTGTATCCAGAGTCAAATTGTTCTCTGCCCGTTGGTGCCAACCTCTGAAAATCCAAATAGAGTAGACATTTTCTTTTCTTTCTTTGGCTGGCCAAGCAAGAGCCTATTGTTATAATTATATTAAGTTAAGAAAGAAAAGCCACTACAGTTATTTTAATTATATAGTTTAAATAAGCAGAGAGCAAGTGCATATGAATATGTTGATTTTAATACTATGGCAAGTTTGAAAGCTTAAACATGCAATGGTGTTAGTGTACATAATTAAACAGGGACAATGCACAATTAAACATTAGCCTCATATAAAATAAATGTGTTGTTTCAGGTTCTAGCTCAGCTGCTAATTTTCTGTAGTAAAAAAGGTGAGTTCAGGTCTAAGGACATGTTTCCAACCTAAAAGGATGAGGCAGGCAAGTTCTAGCTTAATTTGTGAATCCTGATGCTCTTCTCTGAATGGACTACCCTTGAGGTCAAAGCCATGCCTCAGGAACCCATAACTATTCAATCTGTCAACAATCTGTTTTAGTACAGGTCTTGTGTTTGTAGGGCTGTGTTTTGGGAGCCAACAGTGAGGTATAACATTAATAATGAAAGCTATAAATCACTGCTACTGCATCCCCAGCCACAAAGCTCATAAAACTACAGCCCACAAAACCTTAACAAAAGCATGCCTTACTTTCCCATTTCCTCTGTTATAGACTCTAAACAACAGAACTGGAACAACCAAGTCCCCTCAAAGACATCTGGTCTGTATTTACATGGATACCTGGAAGAATATCCAAGGGTCATTTTCATGGTTTTGTCAGCATTCCTATTAAATACTTTTTATTTTTAGTCCTGTATTTGATACTGGCATCAGTATACTTAAGGTACTTTACTTTTCAATGTTATTTAGACAAAATCAGAATACTGATCAATAATAATATTAGTTACTATTATAAAGCTAATCAAACAAACACATCACCTTTAAACTGAAAAGCTTCTTGTTAACAACAACAACAACAACAACATGCTGCTTTGACAGAAACAAAAGGTGTACGGCAAAATCTTTATTCCTAACACCTGGAGGAGCAAGCCCAGTGCTTTGAGAAATTATCCTTCCGAGTATTTTTTTTTTTTACCTTTATTTAACCAGGAAAGTCCCACTGAGATTACAAATCTCTTTTGGAGGGGAGTCCTGTCCCCCCAATGTGTGTATTGGGAGGTTGGAGACACAGTGGGTTAAGT
This sequence comes from Perccottus glenii, assembly GCA_024416835.2. Lineage (NCBI taxonomy): Eukaryota > Metazoa > Chordata > Actinopteri > Gobiiformes > Odontobutidae > Perccottus > Perccottus glenii. Next base: position 7,680,135 of record CM044564.2, on the reverse strand, counting down.
GTCTTGCCCAAGGACACAACGACCGTATGTGGGGGAGAGCGGGATGTTATGATGTTTTGGGATGTTTCGAGCGGGGATCGAACTGCCCACCCGCTCTACCCACTGAGCTACTGCCGCCCCAAGTCGTCTTTTCTTTGTTGTTCTTGCACTTAAACTTTATGGGAGAATAGCTTAACCCATTTTAAATTAAATGTGAGTAACGAGGGGAAAAAAAACATGTTAACACCTTGTTTATTCAAAGATAAAAGGTTTTTGTGATTAGTGGTACAATTTTGCACTTCAGTCAGTGTGCCTGCTGATTCAATTAGTGATACAATTCTGAAGATAAATTGGATGTGATGGAGGAAAAAATGATCCAGCAGGTCAAAATATTGAGAAACCTTTTCTTATATTGTCAAAGTAGTATAGTGTCAAACTAGAAATGGTGATATTTATTTGAGCCATTATGGAAACGACAACAATTAGCTGGGTTCACCTTATGTGACTACAACTTGCCTCTATTTATAAAATGTATACTTAGTAAATCCCTTTTATTTACTATCATACTGAAAACTAAACTGCCTTTATTTCAATATCAATCTAAAATCGAGTAACATTTTTAACTTATGGAGAAGTAATTTTTGAAAAACAGCAGTTCCTGTCCATTTACAAGGTTCTCTAACAAATAATGTTAAAACGAAATCTCAAGGAAAATGGTGGTTTGAGTGACAGTGTGCCTAGTTTGAGTCTTGTGAGCGGGAAATAAATTGCCCTCTCATCTTTGTCTAGAGGTATAAAGACTGTGGAGCTACATCAACCGGAGTGTGTTTAATGGCCGTGAGAACATTGTGCAGAGGATCGTGGGTAGTTGCTGGTACAAGGACGATGGGGTGAGAGGGGAGGGCAGTAGACAGGGAGCTCTGTGACACTTTGACAGATGTGGGGCTTTGCCCCTCCCAAAGGGGCAACGCAGAGAAAAGGCCTTTAAATAAAAGGCCAGTGGTAAGCTTTTTGAGCGGTGCCCTCAGACCTGCGGCTCGCTCCAAAGAAAGGGTCAGCCGTTGCCTGACGACAGGGCTTTTCTTGCCAAAACTAAACTGTGAACTTAAATGTGGGGGCTGATCTTTCTAGGATTTCTCCCTCCCTCTCCTTTTCAAAATGCACATCACTTTGAATTTGGCTTTTAAACAAAATAAATACACAGCTCATTGCCTTTCCTTCATCTGTGTTTTGCCGTTTCCTGATTCTTATATAGTTCATTCACTACTAGTGTCCAATAGGGCTGTGCAGTATTACCAGAAATGCCTTAAAATATCCAAGATATGCATAGAGTTTATTTGTTGAATGCAAGAAAATGTAATTTTCTTGGCCAGTCTTAAGGATAAAAGGAAAGACAGCAGTCAGGATACAATAAATAAAGTAAAGTGGGAGAACTTTACCGTTAGTTTTTTTTCAGTCAGTTCTTGACAGATGTTGTTACGTGGTTTCATCCATCAATCACCCCCAGGCCCAGAGCACTGGGCCTTTATGTGTGGGATTTTTTTCTCCCTTTTATTTCACCACTAAGCATTTAACATTTTAATCAGTGTAACATGTAAAACATGAAATGGTTCCAACCACCAGAAATCCGTCACTTATTAGCAATGTGTCCACTGGAACCATTAAGCACAGGTTGGATAAGTCTGAATAGAAACAAATATAGTGAATAGAAACAAATATAGATATAATAACTTCACTGACATAAGTTTGTATTACTGCCTTAGACTGAGACGATTACTTCCATTTTTAAAAGTCCTGTTAAAGCAATACTTCAAATTTTGAGGGCTCCCTTCAAACTGAGAAAATGAACAAACAGATCCATTTAGTTTACCATTAGAGGAATAATATTAACAACTCTGTGAATATTAGTATTAAATTACCAAAAACATTAGAGTTGAACGAACCAACTAATGGAAAAATAGTATCTTTGCTTCCAGGCAAAGAGAAGATGTTTGGCTATAACATTAAAGACCTTAAAGATCTGTTTACTCTGCATTGAATCCCAGATAATGTGTTTTGTCAGAACCATGTCGAATCAAACAGCACAGCAATACAGAAGTCTGGACCTAAGAAGTATAAAAGCTCTGAATAATTTTGTTTGAGTGCATTTTCAGAACATAAGCAGGATCATAGGAATAAAACATCTGCTAGTGTAGTTGTCTAGCTGTAGGGTCAAATCAGAGATTGAGTTTAAGCAAAAACACAGATGCCTTTATGTTTAATTACAGAAACCTGAGAGGGCAGAGTGATGATCTTTTGATGAGCGTGACTAAGATGTTGGCTTTCATAGACACAGTCGCAGTACAATCCCATCCTTTCTGGAACATACCTGTAGAGTATTATTAGTCTTATATTCTCTCCAGACTCTAATAACTCACCAGCCGGCTGGGGAAATTAACACTAACGGAGTCTTCACAGAAACTCACTGTAATCGCTGTGTAACACATTGCTGAAGAAAGGGACGACGATAATGCGTGGTAGAAGTGGAAGCTGTTGTCTTCTGCGGCACACCATGAAAAGGTATGTTGTTCTGGTGCGTGGCTTGACTGAAGAAACATAACTGTGGGATACGACTCTGCGGAAGGATTAAGTTGTGAAAAAAAAAAAGCTACTAATTATTAGCAATACACTGCACGCTTTCTGACAACACAACAACTGCGCTGCCATGGCAACGCAGCACCAGGATGAGACGTTGGTTTCATGTCTTAGCACTTTTGATTTAAGTGTGATCCCTCTGTTCAGAGTCAACGTGTTCACCGACCCGCACATAAACGCTGCTGAGCGCATCAGCAGCCAGCACCCTTTCACCCATGGGCTAAACCACGCACCACAGCTGGGTTCATCTGCAATTATGTAACAGCACCACCCCCGCTAGCCCCATTCACACCACCCCTCTCCTCCTCCACTACCACCACCTCCCACCACCGCAACAATGGCTATTTGCAGCAGAGGTGCAGAGAGAGACAAGTGCTTCATGCTGACAGTCTGTGGGTATGTTACTGAAGGACTGAAGCTGATGATTCACAGATAAAACATTTACTGTACCACTTTATTTTGTGTTGAATACATTTCTTGCATCTTAATTGGGCCACTACTAATATTTCCAAACATTTACCAAGGACTGGCTTTAAATCATTCCCTAAAAGCTGCATGTTTAACTAAACATTCCTAAAATTCCTGTTCCTGGTTTGTAGCTCACACACTTCCCACTGGTGGCATTTACTTCTTGGAAACAAATTTTGTTACTAAGCAGTACTTGCCAAAAGTGGAATTGCACTGGTTGCCTGGCAACTTTGGCTTATTAAATCTCAGATCAGGAAGCAATGAGAGCTAGTGGAGCTCCAGATAGACTCGTCTTCACAGGTACAGGCTGTGGTGTCCGACTACAGTAACACTGACTCAAGACCAGCAGCAGCAACATACACAGGGGAAATTAATGGAGCAATAGACTGGGACTTCAAATATATTAAAAGACCTGACAGGGTTTAAAGTAATGTAATATTTCAAGATTTGCAGACACACTGAATGACTAAAGCCCTATCTGCGACTGCACAGCTCCAAACTCACATCAAACTGTTATATCTAGTAGGGATGCACTGATGCATCGGCTAAACATCGGTAACGGCCGATTTTTGCCTCATTAAATAAATGACATTCGCCGATGTCTGATGAGATGCCGCGTCCGAGACGGGAGAGGGCGCCCGCTCACTCTCCGTCCTCAGTAACTCAGATTAAACAAAGAAGATGGCGGTCGTGTGGCAATATTTTACAGTTTCAGAGAAAGATCAGCGTTTGCAGTTTCACGTGTTCCGTTGAAATTTCAAGAGGGGGGGCTGTTAGAAAGTCATTTAACACAACAAATCTCATTCAATCAATCAATCAATCAATATTTATTTATATAGCGCCTTCCAACAACCACAGATTGAACCAAGGTGCTTAACAACATTAGTAAAAAAAAAACATATTTACAAATAGGTTTAAAACATATTTACACAATAAAAACAGATCAGTGTCACAGAGCCATTAAGTGCCAAAAGCCATTTTAAATAAAAAGGTTTTAAGTTTGGCTTTAAACAGAGGCCGGTCAGTGATGGAACGTAACTCAATGGGCAACGAGTTCCAGAGTTTAGGACCGGCCACTGCAAAAGAACGATCGCCCCACTGTTTGAACCGGGACCGCACCTTCAGCAGATGTTGCCCAGCAGAACGAGTTCTGCTGGGTTGGTGAGTCAGAATCTCACACAAATAAGAAGGTGCAAGGCCCGTGAGTGCATTAAAAACAAACATTAAGATTTTAAAATTAATTCTAAACTGGACAGGGAGCCAGTGCAGGGAGTACAGGACAGGTGTTATGTGCTTGTGTTTACGACTGTTAGTTAGCAGTCGGGCAGCAGCATTTTGCACAAGCTGCAAACGGTGAAGACCAGTTTGGTTAATAGAGCATAGAGCGCATTGCAGTAGTCTATGCGGGAGCTAATAAAAGCATGGATGGCTTTCTCCAGGTCAGCACAACTTAAAAAGGGTTTAACTTTTGAAAGGAGGCGAAGCTGAAAAAAGCTTGCCCTAACCACCGAATCTATTTGTTTATCAAATTTCAGACTGCTGTCTAGTTTTACCCCCAGGTTTTTGACAACATGGTTGAGATGAGGGGCCAAAGCAAAAAGACCAGGAGCTGAGACACTGGGCAGGTTGGATGTGCCGAACACAATACATTCAGTTTTATCCTCATTCAAACAGAGGAAATTCTGGGACAGCCACAATCTGATGTCCTCTAAGCATCTGTTGATGGACTGAAGACTATTAGGACAGGGACAACCGGAAGGTAAACCTGTAGGTCGTCTGCGTACAGATATTTTGTGCTTTGAAATAACTGCACCTAACGGCAACATATACAAGGAAAATAAAACAGGGCCCAAAATGGAACCTTGTGGCACACCAGAGGTCAAGGGGGCCGAGGAGGAGGAGAGGTCACCAATCCTAACAGAAAAAGTCCTCTCTGTTAAATACGACCTAAACCACTGCAGCACAGGTCCCTGAAGCCCAACCTGTTGTTCCAGACGTGTCAAAAGGACTGAGTGGTCCACGGTGTCAAATGCTGCAGTAAGATCCAACATTATGAGCAGCACTGGCTTTTTCTCATCAAGGGACAAGAGAATGTCATTTTGTACTTTGAGAAGAGCGGACTCATTGTACATTTGAAAAGCAGGCACGAGGCGTTGTACTGCGATTACCTGCAAGCTGACCAAAAACGGAAAAATGAAGCCGCCAAGAAAGCACAAACCCCCGCTAAGACTCAGACTTCAATTGACACGGCATTTGAGAAAGCCAAACAGCTGCCTCCAGACAGCGCCAAAGCGAAACAAATAACAAACAAGGTGATGGAGTTCATTGCTTTAGATGACCAGCCTTTCTCTGTAGTGGAGGACGTGGGTTTTCGGAGTCTGATTAAGTTTATGGAGCCATAAATTGGTCTGATTGAATTTGTGCTCATTCTAGGATAGTGTGATCAAGAGCCGAAAGACTTGTGTGTTTCTGTGGCACAAATGAATAAATAAATAACAAAAAGAAAAAACATCGGCATCGGCCAAGATGTTATGTTAAACATCGGTATCGGCCCAGAATTTCCCAATCGGTGCATCCCTAATATCTAGAGTTGCGTTTTGAGATTTGTCCTTGTGAAATCATAACATGTGTGATATGAGATTTTAAGGATTTCAAAACTGTAGATAGTTATGTACCATCCACAGGAACCAGTGTTTTTAAAAAGACAAGCACTGTGTAGTCTTTGTAGCGTGTTGTGCTCATAAAACCAATTCTGTAGCACTAAAGCATAAAACCTAAGTGGAACACATTATAATATTTGTAGTATAACAGTACAAACAATCACTGCTACAATCAAGGCTATAAAAGCACTTACTCAAAAATAGTGAAATCTACTGAACTGTTAAAGTTTGAGTATATACAGTAGTTTGATGTAGAGGAGTCAATGGTTCTTAGTGAATAATGCCACAGAGAAATGATAAGCTTTATTTTCTACATCACTGCACAAACAAAGAGGTTTTAGAGCAACTTTTCCATTGACTTTACTGTAACTAACCATTTTTAGATAATCCTAAAGTAACAAACAATAGCATTTCTCAGCCGCTTCCCCAAAGTGCTTTATTAGGTTTATACTTCATAAAATCAGTTAATTAAAAGATATTTTTGTGGCCTCTCAGTGAATGCCAAACCAGGATGATGTCATTAGTGGCGCCAGTCAAGTAGTGCACCCCTACCTGTGTCGAGGACTGATGGACTGTTTATGTTGCAGCTGAAGAAACCAAACAGAAGCTTTAGCTCAATATTTATCTCAGCACTATTAAAAACTGAATTGGAAACAATTATGGTAAATCCCCTTTTGAAGGTATTTGATGTTTAATAACAATTCTCCCCATGTATTATCTCCAGACTGTACTAGAACACATCTCTTTGCAAAAAAAAAAAAAAAAAGGTGAATATAAGATGTTTCAAATTTTAGAACTTTTAAAAAAGTTATGGTCAGACCTTCCCTTTGCCATAAGAACTCACCAAAGGCAACAGCTAAGTGCTCTGTGAAGGCTGCAAAGGACTGTAAATTAATAAAATAAGATATGGTGCATGCAGTTATAAGAAAAAAAAAAATACATTATATTTTCCATTGTTCTCAAAGTCATCTGGAAAAACAGTGTTATCATTTTAGCATTAAGATGACAGCTAATGATTGCCATTGGCTTGACCACGGACAGTTTTATGCCTGTTTGCTTTCGAAAGAGCAGAACACACTCCTAAGAAAAACAATTATTGAGTAACTGGGGAAACTACATAATAATGTGAAGCTCATGCACAATCATTTGATGAGCACCATTTGAAAAAAAAAAAAAAAAAAACTCTCTATGGACTCATGCGCAGCACTTATCTTGTTAATTAAAAATTGTAGGCAGTTCAGACTTTATAAAAACAAGTAATCATTTTAGTGTGTTTGTTTGCCATGTTGCAGGGTGTGGGAAACTTTCTGGTAATTATTTCTTCCCACTTGTGCCCAGCAAAACCATTTGTTTATTTAATATCTTATAGGTTTGTATAAATGTACATGTCAGGAAGAGAGAAATGGGACTTTTACTTTACAAGGAATTGGGGAAAAAAAGCCACAAAAAAGCTAAGGACTAAAATGCAAACAGATTTTTAAATCTTTGTAATGCCATCACAAAGCAGGTCATTGAGGTTGGATGTTGTTGTTTGAGGTTAAGTGCAGCTGAATCCAACTAGTCCAAATAATCATCAACCAGCTCATGGTCAATATTTTATTATCCCTGGTAAACTACAAGTCAAATACACACCTCAGAAATGAAGACAAAAACACACACAAATACAGAGGAAGAAGCAGATTTCATTGTTCTTTGACACATTGAGATTAGATAAGATTTAAGAAGATGAGGTCACCCCTTTTCTGTTTCATTTCTCACATATTCCACTTTACCACTGTACTAGCCTGGCCAGCCAGAATGCTTTCTCATTGTATTGCATACACAGATCTGGTCTGGGATTGTCCAATCTGCTCTGGATTCTGCTCCAACTTTCTCTTCTTGGGACAATCGTAGCGAAGGAGGCAGGATTTGGTTTTGCATCATATTGAGAGTTCTACAGGCCGTGAACTTGAAGTCCATTAAGACTGATAATGGAATCCTGACTCTGGCGCACAAGGCCGAAGCTTTCACTGCATGGATGAGCAAAGTGAGCAAAGAGGCTCTGTAGAAGATGTTCTGCATCACCAACTCACTTTCAAGTCACTTGAGTAAAACAAACCTATTTATTAATCAAGAACTCTTGAACTCTCTCACAAAATGTTTTTCTAGAGTATGATGCACCAATGAGCAACCTATCTGAAGCTTATGAGAACTCTACTTTAGGGCCATACACAAAAGATTAAACAAGGACATGTGGACTTTGTAACATTCCTCCAATTTAATAATCCAGAACACAGCTGCCCAGAGGAGCCTTAACAATATTAGCTATAAAACAAACACTGCATCCAAATCCAACATGTCACCGTGTGGAATTCACTGAAATATAGTCTTTTCTTATGTCAGTGCTTGCGTGGGTAAAGCAGGAAGAAAATGAGGGTTCAGCCAAAAGCTTCTGCTGCTACTTTCAGTGAATGAAGATTGATGAATGCGTTTATCACCCCTGGCTCAATTTAGGACCTCCATGGAGCCCACAAATCCAAAAAACATGTTTTTTATTAGACACATACCAACTCGCTTTTCTGTTTGGCACAAGGAGGCAGTCCAGAAACCTTAAAGCAGTTTTAAAGCAACATGATGCATAAAGACAAAATGCAATGTTGCCTTTGAGCACATGGACATTAAACATAAATATTAAGTAAGGTAATAGTCAGGGTAGGCATTTTTTATTATTCCCACAGCAGAAAACACTCTCTTAAACATAAGATTACAAGTTATTTTGACTCTTCTTAAATTCTTAATCTCTGTATCTTTTTGATTAAGTCACTTGTAAAAACATATATTCAAATAGTTAGGGTAAGGCTTAGGCATTTCAAGCACTATTCAACAAGACTATACCAAATATTCAAAATATGTCATTGTAGTTTCTGCTACAAAGAATACGATAATCATACTATGCCAACAATTCATCCAACAATCTTATTTCATCTCTAAAGAAATAAACTTAATTGCATCCGCTCTAATAGAAATACCAATAATGTGGATACAAATAAGTGACTGACAACCATGGTTAACACATTTCTATATCAAGACTGTTTTAACAAAGCAACTTCTTTTAATTTTAACTCTAACCACACACTAATATGACTTCCCCCACATCCTCATATTACCTTCCTTTTTTTGAGGCCCAGCCACATCTCTGTGCTAACATTGTGTTCCAGTATTTTAACCCAACCACTCGTGATGCGCCGCATTTACTAAACCCATCAACTTCACCACAATTATCCATTTGGTTTGTTGAGACTCAGTAGAGCATTGCAGCCAAAAGAAGAGAACTCGAACAGACATTAAAATCCCAGAGACTGTCGATTACAGCACACTTAATGAATCAATTTCAACGCTGGGAAAAAGTCCAAAGCCAGATTTTTTCCTCTGAACCACCTCTTCACAAAGCGACCAATCAGCACTGAAGGGTACAAGACAGAACTTCTCACATCTTTTTCATCCCAGACAATAGCTGCATTAATGTGATGTTGCATCTGATCAAAAACATGAGACTTACTGCTGACAGATGACAACTTTCTCAACTTTAAGCAGCGGGTTTCCTTTGAATCAGAGCAGGGGTTTCTTCCAACAGTGTTGAACAATGACCAGGATATGTCATTCTTTAATCCCGTTTCCTAGTTTTCCTTTCAGTTGTGGCTGTTGTCAACGGCTTGTTCCCTGCAGCGGCACAAAAGAAACAGAAGCACGTTGAGGAACTCACATGTATGAACTATATGTTGCTAAATAAACAGTACACTTTAATTTGTGCATGCTTGAGTTGTTGCCATGACAGTACTGGGTTTTAGGACCGATACAATTTTATATCTTACAGTTGCCATCACCTTTGTTGTAAATTTCATTGTCTGTCCACACAAATGAATGAGGATGTTGTTCTATAATTGTTTTATTGTCTGTCCTCAACTATAGCGTCATGTGGACAGAGAACTTTTGTGACACACACTTATTTTAAATATCCATGCACTGTATTGTGTTAGCATTACCTAAAACACTTTTTATGATCAAATGTCTTATAATTTTTGTCATCCGATTTACATCACTATTTAATCCGACAAATAGAAACTAGTTAAATGACAGCCTTTAGAGTAAATGTGCATGTCTTTTACAAAACCTAAACTATTACACTACATGATTGTTGCGTTTCCCAATACTATTTTCTCCATCAACTGCAATGAGAGTGGTAGAGCTTAAAAGAAAAGAAACCCCCACGAGAATGGCTCAAACAGGGAAGCCCTAAAGATAAAAGACTGAGGCAAGGTAAGTGTTAAGCAGCTCTTTCAATTCTTTCCTCAAAAGCAGTTGGAATGCAGCATAAATAGAATTCAATGGCAGGATATTACATGAATACAAGGTAGTCAGAGAGGAGGTGAAATTAAAACTGTCCTTGAGAGAGTTTCCTTGAAAATGGTTTTAAAATACAACACAATAAAAGACTTTTCTCCCAGTGTCTTTTAAAACACTGGAAAAGATTGCTCTTTCTAGATGTGCATTTAGTAATTATCTGAAATCTTCACACTGTTGCTGAGTGAGGAGGTCATTTTCAAGCAATATGAGTTTACTTTCTGTACTAGAACTACACAACACTACAAACTGTGTGTGTGTGTGTGGGTCTAGTGTAAAAAAATGCAGTAGTACCTGAATATAAAAAAAAAAAAAAAAACATTACTTTACAGGTTGAATGTGCAGTCCGGTACAAAAAATATTCTTTGAATTTATGGGATATTTTTCCCGACATGGACCATGAGAAGTAGATTTATGAAACCTCTGTGCCAACTTTGACTGATGTACATCATCTCTGTGCTTTCCTTCTTGAGTCGATGTCTCTAGCCATTCATTTGAACCCCGAAAATTAATAAACATACTGTTAGTGTCATCAGAGTTTAAGTCATATTAAGCAATGCCCTACTGCATCATTTTCCTTTTTCAACTCCTGAGCAGTCATAAGTTAAGTTTTCATTTTTACAAATTAAAAGTAAGGCTAAAACAGTGCACAACAAATGACAAGAGCCTGAGTTTCAAAACGCCTGCCTCCATTCAACGTTTCTAAGAAATTAAAGTCGACACTAATGAGATCCTGTGGTGTATTTCATGCAGCGCTGGAGATTAGCCTTTGTCAGACCACGATGAGCAATGCTGAGTGACTAAAGCATGTTGGGTAATGGCTCGACAATCACTTCTTTATTATTAGCAACTCACTGTGCTGTCAGACAACACATCTTTAAGGTTATTGCTCCAGTCTCATTTGTGTAGCTTGTAATACATCCGTCTGTAAATGGTCGAGCCGACAGCTGAATGCAACACAAAGCAGGAAGTGAATATTTTCATAGTTTAGTTGCGTCACATGACGTGTTATGAGCATTCTTGTAAGTCTTGTCAAATATCTATTTTACATAAGTTAGGCCCAGGTTATGACAAAAACTGACAAATCTATAAGGCTAATCGTCGGAGAATTTTACTTCAAGGCTTTAACTGCACACACCGGCTTAGAGGAGACAGCAGTCATTTCGAAATCATCCAACCAGGTCAAAAATACCCTTCAATCTCTCATACCAGCCAACTGTAGCAGTATTCTTTTAGTCATCATCAACAAGACACACTTTGGGAGCGCTGAAACAGATGGCAAGGCAGTTGGTGGGAATTTCGGCAACGCTCCCATACATGTTTGGGGATAAGATTTACAGTTCTTGGACTCATTCATGTTTGTGCCATATCTTCACGGAGCGGAGAGGGGGCTTAGGAGGACATCCTGAAAAATAATCTCCAGCACACATTAACTGTGCTCAGAGCGAGGGCAATTTACAAATGACTTCTAAAGACAGACTGGTTCTGAAAGCTTGTTTTTGAGGAAAACTGAGGAAATATAATTATAAAGTACTAAATACTAAAATACTCAATATTTATGAATCATACACAGACTTTTTCAGTTGATTTATCGGGGACACATTTTGAAGGAATCACATTTTAAGCCTCTGGACTTCAGTAAACCATCCTTTGCCGTTTGCTTGACTTTTAAAATCTTTTTTCAAAGCAACATTTAACCACAAAAGATGGCATTTAGTTTTTTTATTTTAATGATTTATACATAACTACAAACAAGAGGAAAAGCGCAGGACTCAGACACCTTTTGGGCACCTCTACAGACGTTTCTCAGACAACAGACTACAATGTATTTACCTTCAGTGTTGAGTGTGGCCATTTCTTGATTTATATACATTTATAAACGGTGTCTATATTGCAGTCGTTTCAAGATATCACTTAAAGATTATGTCTGAAGAAGAGGAGGCCAATAAAAAGGCACAGCGACTTGAGTAAAGGATGGCTGTGGAGGTCAAAGAAGTACATAATGATCCAGAATCGAGAATCGTTATCTGTACAAAACCCTAATTACAGCACATTACATAGAAGCTGTTGTTTCTCTCCATCTGTAAAGTATGTTCTCTTCGTTTACTTCTGGGTGGATTAGCACAGTCATTCTTTATGATGTTTTAATAGACTATCTGCTCATCTGCTACTGAACTGAAATAATCCCCTTCATATTCCATAATGGACATGATGATTCAATAGACTGAATAGGATGAACATTCCCAGATTGCAGGCACAAAATGGCTACCCTTTGGTTAAAACTATACTCCATTTTAAAATAAAGTTTTGCATGAGATGAAAACATATGCACAATTCTATAAACAAATTCCAACAGAATATAAAATATATAAAGTGCTGAGTATGTGTTTTCCTCTATTTTTTTTTCCTCTACATTATCTGCTCAATTACTGTGGGTCAAGACTCCTTTGGTATGGTGTGACCCATAAAATTCAGAACTTGGAAAGTAGGAGCAAATCATTTTATAATAGATATAACACATTTACTATCAGTGTAAGATTTTAGCATTATAACCCTGTGTTAACATAATATAATTTGATGACATTGTTTATTCATCAAAAGTGCCAATGCCATAACAGGTGCATGTCCATTCATCCTCAACACCAGTGATAGTGTTCAAATACTTGTGGTTTTGGTCAAAAGGCCTGCCAATTTCACCATATTTTAATTAAGAAATGAATTCTGTCTTTAATAGTCTCTGCTAATTAGCCTGCTACATTTTATCTTGCTACATTGTCGTCTCAGTGGTAAACCCCCTGGAGTGAATGTGCTGTTGCAATTACCGTCTGCACTGAGCCATTTAACACAGTAGTTACTCAAGTTGTGGTTAAAACATGCAAAGTATTTGAGCAACAAGGAGAAAAAAAAAGACTAAATTATCTGGGACCTAATTTTTTATTTTTTTCATTCAATCATTCTGCACTGTTCTGGCGTTTCTCAAAACAGAGCCCACCCCAAAATCCTTAGACCGAGGGGAATCACATTCTTTCCTCCTGAGTGCGGAGAATCTAAAAGGATGAGCAGTGACAAATGCAAAAGGAGTTTGGGGAAAGAAATGACAAGCCGAGGGACAGAAATGATGAAACAGTTAGTGATAGTGAGACAGTCAGAGTCCTGGTGTGAATTCCACTGAAGGAAGGAAGCCAGACGAGAGGAAAGGCACCGTCAGTGATGAGAGAAAGGAGGAAGGAGCCGTGGGAGGTGTAAGAGATGTAAGCTCTGACAGAAGGAGGGACAGAGCAGAAAAACGGGACAAAGGCAAAATGGAGAGAAGCTATAGTGCTTTTTGAAGCCCTGGGATATTTGCAGTACTTTGTCCCAACAATATGTCATCTTAGTCTGCTGGGGTTTTTTTGCAGAATGGAAGAGAGGGACAAAGCAAAAAGGCAATCCAACAGAAGACTCTTTGACGGTTTAGGGCTGCAGAATGTATCACAAATAGATTTATCATTATTGCGATATCTACATCACAATAGACTGCTTTGAATGGCAATTATAGTGTTGTGTCTAAAGAATAGGCTAAACAAGGCTTTAAATCACATTGCATTTTGACAAAATGTACAAGTTAGTCCAGGGCCTTTTCTTTATTGCTTCAATTTTTAAATACCACTCAAAGGGATGTTAAAATCCTCAAAATGAGCAGCCCTAGTACAGATATATTTAAGAAAACTAGCGTCAAGTGAGTGATATAATAGATATAAGGTCTATTATATTATTAGACACAACAGGGTAGAAAGAAAGAGTAGAGATGCTCTGCACATGGACGGAAACTGCACATGGATGCATAAATCAACATGAAACAATGAAAGATATTCAAAAGTCAACATGATATGAAACGTCTTGTTTATAACTGACTTTGCTGTTTGTCATTTTACCAAAACTCAAAACAGATATTGGCAGTACTTTTGGGCACAGACTGCTACGATTCATTAAATCAAGGATAATGTTTTTTATTTAATTTTTTTAATAAAGCAGTTGCAGGCTTTTAAGATTGTTTCATATAGTTACCATGGCAACCATGGGTCCTATTTCATAAACCAGGAAACCAGAAATTATCAATGTACCAGGGTGGTTAACATTGGAAGTTTCATTAAAAGGCAAGTTCACTTTTAACCAAGCTACCAAATCACCATGGCAACTGCATAAATCATCTCACCAAATGACGCAAAAAAAAAAAAAAAAAAAATCCAGTGACACAATAGTGTTGTTTTGAAGTTGCGCAACTTCCATGAGATCTCAATTTCCCAAGAGCAGAAGTCCAAACAAAACAAAACCAGCCTGACTTGAGTGAGGGCTGGCAGCGTGGACTGAGGCACATCAAGTGATTTTGTTGCTTTGCACAGTGAGCTTCTGCGTTAGTTATTTCTGATCTTAGTGAATAAAGTCTTGACATTGTGAACACTGATATAGACTGATACTACATGAATACAACAGCAGGTCCTTGTAAGACAAAGGCTATGCTTGTTTTACAGTAATAGCCTCGCAAGACGCACTAAAGCCTTTCTTTATGCTAGCTCAGTGGCATTTATGGTTTTGATTTATTTTAACACACTTTCTCAACACCAATTTAGAGCTTTTGAACAAAATATGCAATCATTTGATATTTCTGACTCTGGCTATTTGGTGCTAACTCCGCCTCTTTATTGTGAACACTCACAATAGATTAACAAACCCAAAGTTATCAGGACAATGTGTCAACAAGCTTTGGATATTCCTGAGCATTTAATTGGTTTTATGGAGTCATATGACCTAATCTTGTGTTTGTTGAACTAAAGAAAAGATTTGTTTTCATCCTGCAGCTGCTTAATCTGTGCAAAGACACCCCAGACATTTCAGCTTGGCTGTGTTAAA
This sequence comes from Perccottus glenii, assembly GCA_024416835.2. NCBI lineage: Eukaryota > Metazoa > Chordata > Actinopteri > Gobiiformes > Odontobutidae > Perccottus > Perccottus glenii. Next base: position 7,665,124 of record CM044564.2, on the reverse strand, counting down.
TAAACACTTTGATCATCTGCTATATCGGTATCCTTGACTTTTTTTTTCTTATCCTCTTTCCCTTCCTGCCTCCTCCCTTTAATTCAAAGCTCCATGTATAACAGAACATGTGCACTGCCACCTACACGCTCGATTTCAATAGCCTACTTAATATCAGAAATGCGACACAGCCCACAAATGCTCAGCCTTGGCATTCAGAGACATAAACAGGGGGGCACCATGACATTCACTCCAGTATGTTACAGTTTTGGGGTGCTTGTTTCTGGCGCAGCAGCGGAAATATCAACATACAAAGCAGATTTAAAGCCATCTCCAAGAGAATTTGTCCACTGCTGTGTCCCTTCCCCAACCGGCCGATGAAGACCCCTTTGATGGTTCACTGAAGCGTGTCAAAAGGAGGAAGCGCTGCGTTAGAGTGCGCCTCCTGGGGGGTTTCACAACACGCAGCCTGAGGACAGACTCTACAGGTGGAGATAGGAGTAACAACAGAGGAGCTGAGCAGCCACAGGGGGTCCAAACTCAAACCCATTCAAAGAGTCACTGCACATGAATTGACTCACACATATGCTGATTAGCAAACTTTAGAAAGTGCTCAAGAATCTGTGTGCCATGATGGTCCGCTGTTGGCATTGAGCCTTTTTTTTTCCTCCACTCCATCACTTAAGTGTACCAGTGTTACATCACATATTAAGAGACTCCACAGACGGCCATTTTGATTAATGAAAGTGGTTTTGACTGCACTGGATGAAATTGTGCTCTTGGGTAGTGACTGATTGCCAGCAAATTGATTTTAATTAACAATTTTTGCAACAGATCATTACAACATTATAACAAAAAAAAACACAATTTCCCACACACCACACAGAGCCTTGGTAAAGTTGACCAAATAACAAAATTACTAAGTAAAAGCTCAGAAATGAAGAAAGCTGACCCTAAATAAGTGCTGCAGTGATAAAATTCAATATTAATGTAATTTTAACTACTTAGAGGCAGACCAGACTAGCAGCACATAGAGGTAGGCAGGAAACCACACGAGCCAGCCATCGCAATTACACAGCCATGATGCAGGGACTAAAGCAAACAACCTTTATCTGATTGTCATTTGGCAATATTTCCTGTCTCTTTGTGAGCAACAGAGAGGCGCGGTGTAAATGTTAGTTGAGTGATGTGCAAAAGAAGCGCAGATGTCAAGCTGTTTATTTAATTAAAGCTAACTGAATTGGTTTGGATGTGCGATAAAACAGATGTCGCTTGAATCCAGTAACATTAGCCGAAATGGTGCAATGGATTGGCGGTTGCACACACAATGCATTACCTAGCGCCAAGCGTAACTTTTCAGCGCAGTCATCTTTGAGAAATCCGCAAGATTAGAAAACAACACAAGCTCATAATGATGCGTTAACGTAGTGATGGATATCCAGTAACCTGACTAATGCTTCTCAGCGCTGTGTGACTGAAGCCCGTGTGTCAGTTCAAAGACTCACCTTTATTTATTGTCCACCTTTTCTGCGATTCCACCAGAAAATGCTGCTCTCCTCGCTCAGTCACAGCACACACACACAAGCCGCCAAAATCAGGAAACACAAAAGGAAAAGGATGTGAGAAGTTAGCAGCGTTAAACCCAAGAGATTTTCCCCGTTGTCGTGTTTTTGTCCGTGCACTTTGCCGACCGCCTCTCGGTTTGTTCAAATCAGAAGTTCAGCCAAAGTTGCAGGGATTCGCTCCGCCTTCAAATGACGATGAGGTCACCGCCTCTCTTGAAAGCCGCTGCCTCTACTCTCGCGATATAACAGTTAAACGTGCAAAGAATATGTAAATGTCGCGATATCTGAGTGTAGTTATGAATGAATAGAAGGGAGAAAGAGCGTTGCTCTGGCAACGGAATCTGACAAGTTTTTTTTTTACGATTATCCATCCTTTAGAGCAACTGGTGTTTGTGAGGCAGGTTTAGGTAAAAGTACAAATTATGAAACTCTGTGAGCTGATCTTAGATGATCTTAAGCTCAAGAATAAAACAGGTATACAAGCCTGCAGTCATTGCCTTTGTCTATTTTTGTGAGAAAGTCAAATTGTTCATGTTAATATTTATAAACATTTTTTTCCCTTTTATTAAACACATAACAATTATTACACCAAAAAACAACAACAAAAAAGAAAGAGGGGCAAGTTCCGGTCCAGGTCACTTGGGAGGAGCTCAGAGTAGAGATGCTGCTCCTCCACATCGAGAGGAGCCAGCTGAGGTGGCTTGGGCATCTGTTCCGGATGCCTCCTAGACCCCTTCCCGGGGAGGCGTTCCTGGCATGTCCCACTGGGAGGAGGCCCTGGTGAAGACATGTTTCTCGGCTGGCCTGGGAATGCCTTGGTGTTCACCTGAAAGAGCTGGAGGAGGTGTCTGGGGAGGGAGAAGTCTAGGAAGTCTGGGAACCTCTGCTTAAACTGCTGCCCCCGCACATGCAGAAGATGATGGATGGAATAATTGTAGCAACAATATTTTTTTCAAAATCTTTCTTACAGTTATGTTTATAGCTACAGTCTGGTATCACAACACACATTTATTTGCAGTACATTACATGTTTCTTTAGATCCTCAACAGGGTATCTCTCTTAGAGTATTCTCACTCATTGCAAATCCTGCCTAATTGACACTTTTGGTTGAAATATTTAAGAGCAACAGCAATATCCTATTACAGCTGTATATGTGGGTTTGTGTCTGCTTGCTTCTTTGCATACCTTCACTTGTGCACACAATTTTAATTCCATAAGAAGAAGTATGTAGCTCTAATCAAAGCCACTCTGCGGGTACACACATTTGAGTGGGAGTGATAGGATTCATATAGTTTTTCTCCCACACAATCGCCAGAGAATACCTCATTCCCACAAATCCTTCAACCCATGTCTGTCTTTTCTACAATCACTAATTTAGTTCATTTGACAGCTCTTCTTGTCCCCATTTTCATCTCTGTCTTTCCTCTTTTATTTAATTTTTAAATGTCAGTGGGATTACATAACAGTCCAATAAAGACAAAGGGAAAACAAATGCTGTCATCAAGACCACTCTATTCCTATTGCTGTCGATGGGTCTTAACACCACCCACCCCATTCTGTCACGGGAGCGGATATTTGTGTAGGCGATTTGTATTGTTCGCTGGTAAAAAACTGCTCCCGTAGGATTAGCTCAAGTGGTGTAATTGGGTTAGACACAGAATGAAAATCATGATGGATTAAAGCATTGAAAATGTGCACCAATAAAGAATTTGACAGCATCAGCTACCTATACACCTTACTGACAACTTTATTTGTCAAAAGTACTGCAAAAACTGGATGGTATTTTGGAGTAAATCTATTTCATGGTTAAATTTATGCAGTTAATATAGTTTTTATAGAGAGGTGTCGGTGCATAGCAGAGGTAAACATTGCGGCAGCTCCTCAATGAAGCTGCTGCGTCTGCCAAAGTGTCTGGGTGTGTTTGAGGGTAATGACGCAACAGGAATTTTAGCAGATGCTGACATTTCTTGCTGCCACTTTCCATATCCTCTGAGGGTGACACTGCAAAACGTTGGCAGGAAAGACTCAAGCCTCGAGCCTGGTCCTGATCCCTTTTTTTAAAATCAAGTATGGGGCGCAGTGGCTCAGTGGTAGAGCGGCCATCCTTCATCCAGAAGGTAGGCGGTTCGATTCCCGCTCTCCCCACAGTTCTTACTGTTGTTGTGTCCTTAGGCAAGACACTTAACCCACCTTTCCTCCAGTGGTGTAAAATGTAACACTGGTGAATGGAAGCTTAATGCAAGTCACTTTGGATAAATGCTTTAGCTCAATGTAAATGTAAGTATATTATTGCAGGGTTTGTTTTTAGAATGACCATATTTGGAAAGAGTTTATGGTGGTTATTCTAGCTAGTGATGCTAATAGCCAGGAAAGGTTAAATACATCGAGGTTGGTCCTAGTCAGGGGAAGAGCCGAGTAATATAAATAGTGCACAGAGCAGTTCTGAATCTATCTTTGAATTGGGGTTAACGTGTAGTTTGATAATGATGTCTCAATGAAGGAAGAATACAGAAATGTATCTGCTCAAAAATGCTAATGAGACAATTAATCTCATAAATCTCATAAGACATAATGCCTTTCTGACCTTTTTTAAATGTCAATAGGACTGAAGTGTCTTTATATTAGTCCTAAGAAACTACTCCCACAGGGACTTTTTCTTCTTTGCGTAATTTACAGGGGATTTTGGCTGATGACAACATGGGTCATCATAGTGTAAACTTTGAGATATTAAAAGGGAGTTTTTCTCACTCCTGGCCATCATGTCCAGCTTTTATCTGTGCTCTTTGTGGTATACTATCAATACCATGTGCTTAAAGCAGACAATTTAACAATGACGGATTTTTTTTTGTGGCCCAGACATTGACCCTGCCTCTATTCTATTACAGTGTGTTTTCAGCATCACATCATCAAACACACTGTAATTATATCTTATAAAGACTACAAAAGCCAGTTCAGGGTGGGTCACTATCTGTCTGAGGTATATTAAGATGTCAAGTAGAAGTCAGACATGGGGCGACCACCTTTGGGTCACATGACCGCAGTCACCCAAAGACTGAGAGTGGAGAAATTCCTGGCGTTGTTGCTCTGGAAGCAGAGGAATGGGAAGAATGGGGCCCATTCACAGAGTCCCACTCATGCGGCGCTCCTACACTAATAGAGATTGACATGAAGAAAGGCGACAAGTTGTTTTCGCATACACTGCTGCTTTTGTCCCCTCACTAAGAGGCGTAATGACGACAGTTTGCTTTGAAAATAGTCTGAATTTGATGCACTTGTTTTTCATGAGTGGAGAACATGCAGCTTTGATTGGAGAGCATGTGCAATTAGGATTTTGTCGTACATTGTCTGGTGATTACTTGCTATTCTTAGTGAGTGAGTGGCAGACATTTTGAATTTGAATAAAAAAAGAGCAGCAGGGATTGTGTTGTAGTGAACCAATTTCTTGTAGGGCTTCCACTGACTCCCTTTTGAACAAAAGACTAAGTAAAATAATATTTTTACACTAATGTAAGTTTACCAGTACTATGCTAGTCAAACAGTAATCCTAGTCTGTTTCTTAATATATGCAGTCCACTGTCAAATCCAATGTGAGATGCTAGTAACATACAGTCAACAATTACATGACTACACACAGGTGCAATAATGTCTGAGATCTATATTTTTAAACTACAAGCAATCAATAAAAAGCTAGAGTTTCAAAATGTTGTCTGTAATGCTCAACACTTGGTTTGGAGAATCCTAAAGCCTGTGGAGTTTCCTCAAATGCTTTTGTGTAATCTGACCCAAGTATTGACCGACCAAAATGATCACATGAAGTCAGTGCTGCAGAGAAGATAACTGCACACTTCATTCAAAAACTCCTGAATGAATCATAGCCTGAAGAGTACGGCTCAGAATTGGGTCGAAGTGGTTTGATTTAGACAAATAATCATTCTCAGTCCTTATTTGAAGATTCCCAAGAGTCCAGTCCACTGTGCTGAATACCATTCGTTTAAACAAATTCTGGAAAGATGAGACCTAAGAAAGATTAATTATCTATTATTTACAGAGGCTGCAGTTTTCAACATATGACGAAGGTATCTTATAAAATAAATGTAAAGGAGATTTATTTAGCTTATTCCATAAGGGAATTAATAATGCTTTGAGTGAAAATATTAAGAAACTATTGGCTCAGATCTGAAGTTTGAACTGAGTCAAACTAAACTGAGTCTTAAAATACTGATTTAAAATCTTAAAAAATGTGAACTATTGTCTTGATTTGGATGGTTTGTTTGTTTACTTGACTTTAAAGGTGCAGTGTGTATTTCTGGCAGCAATTACACTGGAAGACAATAAAACCCCACAACAACCCTTTCTGCTATTACTGTATTAAAGAGGTACCACTGGACCAATATGAAAGCCCAAAATACTACATTGCAGATCAAAAAATGTTTTAAAGAAGGCGTCTGGACGTATGAAGGTGTGATTCGAGTATGCAAATGATGTAAACCACATCCAGATGCCTTCTTTGAAAACCTTTCTTGAATATATCTAGGATTACTGAGAATATCCACAGACATTGACAAACTAAAGTTTACACATCTCCTTACACCAGTGTACACCTACAATATAAAAATCCTAAACCTTCAGATAGGGTGGTGAAAAAGAAATTAAACAACTTCAGTCACTTGATTATTATCTTTAAAATTACCAAAGCGCCGTAAAGTACACATGCATGTTCAATTTCTTCCTCAACATATGAGTTTCTGTCCCGTGGGATTCTGTGTTATTATTACTCCATACTCATCTGCATAGTAGAACAAGCACTGTTCAAGATGAATACAGAGCATGTGTATTGTTCTCCATAAGAGCATGAGGTGCTTTTTCATAGGAGCAGCTGTCAAAAACCTTTTTTGCACTATAATCTGCACCCTCCCAGCCTCCTCAATGAAAAGTAAAGGAAGTTACAGAGAAGTCTTTCAAATACCTCTCGTTCAGCGCTGTGCACACACACGTCCCTGTGCGGAGTGACTCATACTGGTGTGAAAACATCGGCGAGGTGGGAGGATGACATCACAGCACCCTGCAGGAGAACAAGTGCCTACAATTGGCCCCTGTTCAATCATATATTTAAGGCACATACATCAGTTTAAAATATATTTATACTCCTCTTTAGACTGGCCGCCTCCAAGGTGCACAAACACAGACCACATAATAAAGCTGCTTGTCTATAGAAAACATTTTGATTTGTTTTGCAACACTTGGGTGAACAACCAATGGTTTGCAAGGAAGAGGACACACTCTAACAAGATTTGGGAATCAACTTGCACATTAAAAAACACACAAGGTGGTTTTTGCAAGTCTGTGTTTGACATCTCCTCCTCGAGTCCAGCTAAAATAAATCATAAAGTAAGCGTGACTAATTGTCAAACAGAAATTCCTGTCTCATATGCATATATTTAGATGCTAGAGCATGCACGTGCTTAGTTTTTCTAATAAAGGCAGGATTACCTTGATCTTTAAGAAAACGTGCTAATATAATGATTTCTGCAGACAACCACTGTCGTTTGACAAAGATTATAAATAGTCAAAGGGAAATAGTATTGATACCATTCCATTTATTACCACCAGAGGGCAGTGCTGTGTGGAAACATCATCAGCAGAAAAAGCAGTAGAACTCTGAATTACATTGGTAGTTTGTGGTATTTACAATCCTGTGAATTTTAAGTTGTTTTGGGCCATTTGCACAATAACATCTAGACACTTGTTTCCAAATAGAAAGTCTTTAAATACACTTGACCCAGGGATATGTCTGATACACTGTATAGTAATGATTAAAAACAAAATATGTTGATCAAAATTGAAATCTATTGATGCAATAAAATTTGTTTTTGACATTTTTGTTTTAGTGAATAGAGCAAGATTCACTGAAAACACTGCCAACCTGGACACATTGGTATTTTTTACATGTGTCCTTTTGGTTGGATGGGCTCCTGCTTGACTCATATACCAGCTTCAAACAGTTTCATGAATACATTTACTTCTTTATCATGTTGGGGTAAAATTATAATTCCACTGTTTTACTAATATAACTGTTTTAACTGTTCTGTTCTTTTTATGTTGTTGGTCTTGCAGCAGACAGGTTCTTTTGCTGCCACTTTATTTTTATTTATTTTGGATATTGGTGAAGTCAAGAGACTACACGGAGGTGGTTTCTGAACAAGGAATCTTTAAAAAGCAACAGTGGGACCACAGGTGGCATAAAAAGATGGAGAACAAAACAATTTGCCGTTAGATCTAGCTGTACAAGAAAACTACCACCTACACTGCTGCTACATGGAAACGTGTGATTTTGAGTTATTTTTTCTCCTGTGACTTTCTGGCTCGCTGTGACGATTTGGGCGTTTGTGAAGATGATGGATGGAAAGAAAAGCAGAGGGTGGGGGTTTTGTAACGGGTGTTGGTCAGGTATTTTTAGGAAGATGAGTGGGAGTGTAGTCCCTGATGGCCCTGACATGAAGTCATCTCATGGGTGAGATGTGTGATTGTGCTCATTGTGAACATCAGCCCTGTAGTGCTGATTGGTAACTGGGAGTAGTCTCTGCAAAAGAAACGACCTACAAATTGGGAGCTGAGCTGTCATTTTAAAGGCTAACAAAGGACAGACTACGGTTATGTCAAATAATATAATTACAGAGAAGAATGCAAAACTAAAAGCAGGTCTCTAATGGTCTCTTTCTGGATGATGAGGATTAAATCAAAATATGCTACTCATTTTGCCTCAGACAGTTTTTTATTGAATCGTTCCAACTATTTTGTATCAAATATCAAGTGCAGAAGTTTCTAGAGACTGTGGGGAGCCACAGCAGGTATACAGGGGCCCCCAACACACACTGAACTTGACGCACATTAATTATATGCATATAATGCTTGCAAAGTTGATAAAGATCTCATTAAGCACCATGTCCATTCCTGCATGCACTCAAAACACAATTTGTTAACAGATGCATTTTATTTTGTATTTTTTTTAGCCTATGAATATACAGTAAAAACATGGGACACACTGTGACTTGTATTCCACTTATGTTTAGAGAAGTTCATTAGTGGTTGGGTAGCATCCCTAGCTACTTACATAGACTGTCAGACACAATGTTTTATCCGTCATGCTAAACCGTTTCCAATTTTAGACCATTTCCAAATATGGTCACAAGTTGGATCCTTAAACTTACATGGGCTGACCTTTATCCTTATTTCTTTGTTGTACTGGTTGGACACGAAGCTTAGCAACATTTACACAGTGTTTTGTTAAGTTTCTTTTGCAAATGAAATCATGTACTGTATGTATGTTCTACTCTAAAAATCAAAGAACATCACTCTACTGTTTATCCTAGTCCAGGCTCCATATACAAATATGGACATTCACCTTCACTGAACTGTCTTCAACATCAGTGGCTACATGTAACTATGTGACCACAACTTGAACCTTTCCATTAAAAACAAAACACACACACAGTATGTTTCACTGTTAAGGTCAAGGTTCTACATCTCTGTTCCACACAAGTAAACCATAGGGATTTTTTACCTTTGCTTTTCCGTTTTCTTCAGTCCTTCATGTTCCCACGCACAGTTATAGTTATATCACATCGACACCATATGGCTAAATGTCAGACAGCTGCAATTACCTGCTGCGCTGTGCAGACGACAGTTATAATGCGTACTCAGTAGAAATATGGACACTGTTGATATAGTGTATGCACGTCTACATGTGTGTGTGGGCGAGCGTCAGTGTCACTCAGCGCAGTAATAGAGACTGAGCTGTCGACCCAGACAACACTTTCACATGCATATTCATCTTTATGCAAACGAGGCTGTAATGAGTTTAGAAACATTAGTGACTCAACAGTGTGAAGCACAAAAGATTTACAGCTTTTCCTCCTAAATTCTTCACACAGGAATTCCCATTACATACTTCTGAAACTTATTTCCATGACAATAGTCACCCATCATAGTCGCCCATATTTCTCCCAGTGGCACACCAATTAGAAGCAAGATATAACTGTATATATAGAAAATAATAGAAAATAGAGTCTGTTTGTGATGTAGTGGTCAAAATCAGGTAAATCTGCTTTCAGTATATTTAGTGTCTAGTTTGCGTTTGCAGTTTTAAAGCTGCCACTTAGAATATTAAAGTGGCAGAGTTGAATGTTTGAAATACAGCCAACAGGGGTGTTGCATTGGCATTGACATACCAGGCACTCCCCAATGGCCCCAACTGGAAGGGGGCACCCAAAGACAGCTGATGACAAAACTTTGGTAAAAGGCATGCCTTTATATGGGGCTGTTTTTACCCTTGTTGGGCTCCTAAAGCGCTTTACACTCATGCTTCCCCAGTTACACACACACACACACACACACACACACACACACACACACACACACACACACACACACACACACACACACACACACACACACACACACACACACACACACACACACACACACACACACACACACACACACACACACACACACCACTCACACACACACACACACAAGTGCAATTATCCACCTTACTACTAGACGCTACTGAAGTCCAAATATGGCATGTTCTGTGTATTGTAACTTAACTTGTGAATTGACCATATTAACTGATAAGCTTATGTAAAATGATTCCATACACTTTATCTTAGAGAATATTCATAATAACATTTATAATTAACCTATGACAAAGAATGCACAGTGGAGTCATATATTTGCAAGTATTTACTCAACATCTGACATTGCATCTCCAAGAATAACATGTTGCATTTTACATGTTGCATGTGATATATTTGCACAAATACACGTAGAGAAATCTGAAAGAAAAGCTCTCGAAAACACAAATACTTGTTGTATCTTAAGTCCCAAACTTCATTCGTTACAACACACTGCCATGTCACACACTGCACACAGACACAACTGTTTGTAGTAGCTTCATATAATACTAGGTCAGTCCTGGGTTGGTCCTTGTGTAGAGGTCCTGCAGGCAACTCTGGTCAAATGCTCTTTCAAATTAACACCAGTCGTTAGTAACTTCACTGAAGTTGCATTAAAAGAAGAGAAGTTTCATGCAAAAGTCTTTTTCAGTCTATCTGCACTGGACCCTGTAGAAAGTGAGCAATACAAGATTCATTATATTTATGAAGGGAATATTTCTGACTAATACCTAATATGACTTTTTACAGCTCTCTAATGATAAGTAATAATCTAGACTAGGTCTGTTTTTTCTAATGTTATCTAATGCTTTGTAAAAAATATTATATGTACAATGCAACTGGCAGTTAATAAATCACCAGGAGCTAGTTTCCCTAATGTACTTCAGACTGGTCCTTAACGTTAGAGTTACAATCATTTTAGGGGTTAACACTGTAAATTAGAGGCTAACATGGATACTACTGTTGCCATGGTAACAGGTGAATTACAGTATATGGTGCTAAGTTAATCTTAAAAGACTGGTCCAACTTTATAGAAAAGTCTAAACATTTGTGAAACAAAGCCCCTGGTTTGTTTTTTTACTATAAATAATAAAATCAAATTAAAATACCATTTGCTACAGAGCAACAGAATACATTTGCTCTTTTTTTCCCTCCAGGCATCACACTGCTATGTAACCATCTACACAGATCATAAAACAAACTGTAGGGCATTTGCATGAAAGACAATCAAAAATAACATACATATATTTAGTTTCCTCGTTAAAGGTAGCTGTTACAAATGTAATCACAACCACGAATGAAAAAGAAAAGTGTGTAAGCATCATTCATCATGTGCTGTTTTAGCAAAGCACATAGCACCCTCATGTGGTAAGGTCTCACACTACAACTAATGCATTCAAAAGTGGAAAGGCTGCATGTGCAAGGATTAAAACACTAAAGAGGTCAATCCTTAACATTGTTAATTTTTAAGGCACTGAGCCTATACCATCAATATTAGTAACAGCACTTTATAAATTTAAAGCAATACTATGTTATTTCCACAGAATTTACTCTCACTAAAGGACTACCAGAGACAAATTCTGCTGAAATAGGGCTGTTCCCTTTCAATAATATCTTGTATATTCATATTGTGATGAAAATTTGTGTTACTGTGTTCTTATGGGATGGCGGTCAAATGAGGTGTTGCACTCCTTTTTTTGTCAGGAAGGCATCAAAGTTAAATTGAGGCTTTGTTTTTTCAGACTTTGAGGCAAAAAAGTTACATAGTGTTGCTTTAAAACACATTATCTCAAGTTTTAAGTCACTTGTGGACTGTTTTTTCTTTTATCTAGGTATCATTAGTGGAAATTAAATAATTTCTTAGCTGCAGTCCATTTAAGCTGTTTATATCTAAATTACTGCGACTTAGCTGAAAGGTGTTGAATTTGATTAGACGTAGAACTGAGAAGAAAAAGTGGTGTTTCAGACAATGCAATGAAGATCCCCCGTCAGTGTGAGCCTTGACATTTGGACCTTCATTTGTTTCATTTACCCCACACATTATGAAAAATGTCTCATGTTTGTCCCCAAACTGGCTCGTTGCATTACTTGTCCCACAGCTCTATGACCCGAAGGACAGCTACTTTTGTGACAGCTCTGTTTTTTTTTTTTTTTTAAATAGCAAGGACATCAATTTTTTATAATTTGCAAAGTGTCTGGTCCTGACAGTTCATGTTGTCCCTTTAACACCAGCAGCCTTTGTTTTGGTCGCTGGCCGTGCCGTCGCAGAGCCCCTCCTCTTCCTCCAGAGCGGCCAGATCGAGCTGCTCGTTAAGCGACGTCTGCAGAAGGTCCAAGTCCTTTTTGTGGGCTGCCAGAACCTGCTCTGCCAGCCTTGTGAAGCTCTGAGGAACAGCCACAACAGAGAAGCATTAGGTATCAATTTCTTAGAGTCCATTGTGTAAAAATGAGTTACAGGTGAACCAGACATTGTACACCTAAAACTCATTTAATGCCAACATTTGCACATACTGTATGTTTGATGTTGCATATCTTTTGCACATTAATCTTAAATCCTGAAAATTGTGTTTTAGTAGTGCGTAACAATTTCAAAATATCACCCTTTCAATTTGTCTGTGGGTGAAGAAGTGCATTTATGTTTTTAATGAAATCTTAGAGAAAGTATGTACAGTGCAGTCTTTTGCTAGCACTGGGTTTGTTCATTTATCTCTGTTATAATACCATAATAAAGTACACACTAGACTAAATTGACAAATATTTACTGAGACTTCTTCTTACCCTTGAACAATACATCAATATGGTTACTCTCACAAGGTAAACAGTTTGGACTTGGATACTCTAATGTAGGGTTTAAGATTCAGTTAAGACAGTGATATATGTAACAAAAGAGATCAAAGTCAAACTGGAAGGACATGTAGAAACTTAGTGCTAATAATATTGTCCAAATTGATGGGGCATTGATGATTTTGTTGGTGATGATTTTTTTTATTAAAGACCAAAATCTAAATGGTCATTAAAAGCTTATAAGACTTTTGCACTGTACAAGTGTATGGACATTGACTTTGTATCTGACCTATTTCCACTGGGCTTGTTTACAGAATGTCCCATGAATGGTATTGACCTGGTATTGAAAGGTTGGGTGTGAGGCGTGGGACACAAACTACACACTGCACCTTTAATTTGACCACCTTTTCATATTTTAAGAATCTAAATCTGCTCACCTCTGTTATGTTCTGGTTTGTGAAGGCACTTGTTTCAAAGAAGTCCATACCGTACGCTTTGGCCAGCTTGGAGGAAGACAAAAAATCAACACTGAACAACATTTTTTGAACATACAAGTTATATATTTTAAAACAGCAATAGTGACCCACCTTGCTACCTTGTTCTTTGGCCACCTGCCTCTTGTCCGCCTCATCTGACTTGTTTCCCACCAGGATCTTTTGAACCTTTTCGGGAGCGTACTGTAGCCGGATATTTACAGAAGGGAGATAAAAACAAGGGAACACACGCACAGAGAAAGATTTGAAATGTCAGGACAATATATTGGGGAAGGAACCCACAGGAGACAGCAACTAGGCTGAGATCAATAGAGTGTGTATTGTGTGCAACTCTTAAGAGGAAATTAGATGTATTATAATCAAATTAGTCATAATAAAGTAATGGTGGAAAAACACAGTAACAGGACAGACAGACGTGCTTTATGGAGGGTTAAAGAATAAGAGAGTAAAATTTAAGTGTTTGAAAAAGAAGATGAAACAAGCCAAGTCAATTTATTTGTGTAGCACAAGCAACACAGTTGAGCCAAAGTGCTTTACAAAAATAAAGAGAAACAAAAAAATGAATAACAATAACATTGAAAAAAGCAATACAATAAGTTAATTTAAAAAGATTACTTATAGTAATAGTAATATAATATATTATATTAAAAGAGCACACTTAAATATATAATAAGTACATATAAAATAGAAACAAACAAAACCCATAGTCCATAAAAATAAAAGGTATATTCAAACAAAACCAAAAGCCTAGTTCAAAAGATTTGTCTTTAACAAAGTTTTAAACTCATGTTCAGTGGAGTTTTAAACCCAGAGGAAGTGGAGCATTTATTATTGAGTGGGAGGTTGTTCCAGAGTTTAGGGGCAATGACCGAAAATGCATGACCTCCTTTTGTTTTGAGATGAGATGGAGGAATAAGTGCTGGGTGAAAGACCTAAAGGACCGAGTGGCAGAGTAATAGACACCAAATAAAGACCCATTTGCATTTTTAAATGAATGAACAGAACTGTGCAAAAGCCATCACTAGAACTGTTCTTCAAATACCCTACACCATATACAGTTCTACTTCCCACTGTGGATTTTTAAATACATTGGGTTAGCACTAATCAGCTCTAGGGCAAAGTTACATCAACATATGAAAACAGGGGAAAGAATCTGGATACTGTAGATGTGGAAATCAAGATGTAGAAAAGACATAAAGAATCAGTTGAGGTCAATGACCAGGCCAAGAAAAGTTTGATTTGTTGCTTAATTTTTGTTTGGGAAATGATTCACTTTTTCTTTCATTGTCTTCCACTCATTCTTTAAAGTTTGTGTGTGTGAAACATAACCCCCTGCTTTAGGCATGAAGTGGAGTAAACCTTGCACCATTTCCAGTTAACCCTTGGCTGAGACACACTAGACTTCTCACATTCATTCACTACGGATAATTTAGAGTCACCAATATACCTGTGTGTGTAAAGAGATAAACAAATAAACCACAAAAACATAAAGGAATAGTTGCCTAGCGACACAGATGCCTCACTACCAACTCTTAGTTAAAGCTTAAAACACTGGTATTTTATATTTATATTAGCACACTACACTAGAGCACATAAAATAACATATCTAAAGTCTACTGTTTATAAAATAGACTTTAACGCTGATGCTGTGGTGGCAGGGGTAAAATGACCCCCTGACAGCCCTAGTGTTAAGCACCAGGGCATTATAATACTTCACTACATGGTGGGTAGGTTAATAAATACAACCCCATTTGGTACATGAAGCAATAGGAACGCTATGCTTTATCAAACAAACTTGTATTCAACACAACTAAGGATTATGTCAAACAAACTCTTTCTCTTTCACACAAACATGATTATCTTTATAGCATCCACTCAATACTGCAATGTTTTATCACTCAACTAAAGACTGAGGCAAAAATAATTAATTACAAGACTGGAAAAAGAAGATTTTTTTCATTTTTATAAAAATATCCTGCTCTTCGGTCACTTTTTCTCTTTTCTCAGTAGAATACTGAAGTACAGTAGAATTCACTCACTTTTTAAGTCTATAATTTTAAATCAATTTCAAATCTCTGGGCTGAATACATTTAGCCCCATTAGCCGGAAATTGAAGGTCATCACACCTGTCAATCACCAAATGAGGAAGATGATTAGTGTGTGTCATTGTGCTTGGGCTAAAAAAAACCCCTTTTTCTTGTTTTGTGGCAATTTAGACATATTAGTGCCATCAAAACTAAAAGCACTATGTTCTAGAATCTTCCACAAAATATAATAACAATAAAAATATATATATTTTATGTATTTAACAAATCTAGTAAATGTTTAACTATACATTGAAAAGCCTACATGACAGGAGGGACCTATCCTACCCAGCCCATTAATACCAGCTGTCTGTGTCAATATGAAGCCTCTGCAGTGGTTCTGCCCTTTCTACAGAGCTTTTCCATTATGAGTGATGTATAAGTTATTAAATCCCAGGATGTGTGTGACTCACCTCGTCCACGTCACTGGCCCACTTCATGATGTGTTGAAAAGATCGCTCGCTTGTGATGTCGTACACCAAGAAGATCCCCTGAGAAATGAAAAGGCAAACACTGAACTACAACAAGGTATAGCTTCTGGAAACACAAGACCTCTAAAAAGTACAGGAGCTCTGTTTGTGCATGCAATCCAGAAAAGTCATGTGGTGTTGCTTTAAGTAAAACTAATCAAAATATCATCCTTCACAATCAATCTGTTTATCATTGTAAAATAACCAGAACTGCCCTTAATGTCTAACAACATTTATTGTTTTGTAGCTGTTTTATAGGAACAGGTCACTTTCTTCAAACATGTTACTGTTTTCTGGTAAACAGTAAATTCAGTTACATTTACATCTAAAAAGGCTTTTGGACTCACTCCCTTGTTGTTTCTGAAGATTATAATTCAAGAGAACTTTCAGATGAAACCCTCATTATTCTGGCAATGGTCTGATGAGAGCTTGTGCAAAGTGTGAAAAAGAAAAAAAAGAAAGAAAACCTTAATAGGATCCAAGATGGCTTTGCAACTCAAACTGGCACATACAGTGAAAAGTTTTCTGGCTCTGGTCTAGAAGCGGATTAGGCCTTTGTCCAAAATGGTAATGGCGTTTTATTGGCAGTGACTTTAATGTCCACTTATTGTATTGACAGAACTACCAAGCTCGGTTTAGTTTACGAAGGTGCACTTGGGACAAAAGACTACAAATGAAGTCTTGTTTCACTTGAATAGTTCTGTTGTAGTGATGTTCTTTCTTAATTGTTTGAATAAATTAGATGCAGATACAGATCTTCTTTCTCACATCCCTACAGACAGCACTGCAAGACATTTCTTTTACAAATAAGAAAATCTTGGTCTCACAGTTCTGTGTATTATTTTTTATAATGGAACTTTACTGAAACCTGAGCTTGCTATGAAGTTTTACTCTATGTATAATGCCAAACCACTGCAGTGGTGTTTTAGTATCAAAAACCATACTTTTTTTTTTTTTTTATAGATCATTAAATAATTTTTTATATTTTCTATTTTACTGACCCAGTAAACCCAGCTCACGGTTAAAAGTTGTGGTAAAAACCTTGTGTAAGACATAAAGTAGTGTTTATGTAACTGTTTTTGTTAGCACTATTTTTTTAACTGTAACCAGTCATTGGTTTCAAGGCTTATTTTTATTGCAGTTTGTCCAAGCAGTCACTAGTTAAACCATTGCATTATTGTTAGTAAATCAAAGTGAGTGGGAGAAACTACCTGTGCTCGCCTGTAGTACTGCTTAGTGATGGTCTGGTATCTCTCCTGGCCTGCTGTGTCCCTACAGATAAGACATAAACACATCAATATCAGCACAGGATGATTACACTCCAAAGACAACATACAACTGAAAAATTATAGTCTATTTAAAACATTTCTGTTTTGAAATCCAACAAACAGCTATGAACCTACCATATCTGTATCCGTACTTTGATACCATCTATAACAAGGGTCTTCATTTTAAAGTCGACTCCTGCAACAAAGGAGACATAACTTTATTCTCTTGGATATTTTGAAAATTTCTCAACAAACATCTCAGACTTGTTACTTCCCAAACCAGCTTGTGTCAAATAGACCAAGCGTGACTTTTAAGAACATCACAGAGGGCTGTAATGTGATGAGGAGCACACTGAGGCTGTATAATTGGCGTGTTGAAGACCAGGCTAATAATCCAGTGCTGAGTCCTCGTTCGGTTTAAGCTCTACGGATCGATCCATCACATGGGTGGTGAGAGAAATGAGAAGGGCAAATCGATAGCATAGCATTGCAACACCACAGAGAAGAAAAAACACTACATGGGGGGTCAACAACCAAGTCAATTCAGTGATATCTGAGGTTATTCAGACGACAATGTGACAGACATACCATTTTATTTTCTATCATGAAGTTCGGAACAGTATTATGTACATCAAAGGGAAATTTAGTATGAATACTTTTTTATGATGCGCTGCAAAATTAAAAGCTTTACTGTACACAATGGATTCATGCTTTCACAGTCCACTCATTACAGAGCTCCATTACAGTTCTCAGTTTAATCTTTGCAATGAGTGGGGGTCTATCTTTAAAGATTTATTGATTTTTTTGTTTCAGTGTTCCTGTGGGTTCTCTCTCCGCCGGCGTCCAGAGACATGCATGTTTAGGTAAACTGGTGACTCTAAATTACCCCTTGTGTATGAATGTGAGAGTGAATGTCTGTCAGTGTCAGCCCTGAGACTAACTTGCCACTGATCAGGGTGTACCCCACCTCAGACTGAAAGCTGCTGGGACAAACTCCCGAACAGGCATAACAGGTAGAAAATCAATGAGTTTGTTTCTAAAATTTCAAAGTAAACTTATCATCTGAACAATTTTCAAAGTGTTTATTTATAGAGAACATCATGTCCCTGTAGGGTTACCATAGGTGCCCTCAGGCTTTAGAAAGAAAAGAGTTATTGTAATCTTCAATGCCGCCACCAGACGTTGCCAAAACCACACACTGCACCTTTAAATTTAATTCATTAAGAGACTTTTGTTTTTTACATTTGGGATCTGCTTTAGCTTTATGGAGACAGTATGTTAACTCAAATTAAGGGAGGTGAGTTTGCACTTGGAAGGATTTCCCAAGGCAGCCAATAAATTCAGGTAGAAAAGCAAACCAATCAGTAAATTAATATGAAAAGCCCTCTGAACCATATGCACTGGGTAAACAATCCCTTTTTCTCAAGTTACTGCAGCTTGTCTAGTGTTTGACTATTGCTTCTGAAGGCGGCATAAGAATATATCACTGAGTTCAAAAGAAGCAAATCTAGGTTTCAGTGAATAAAGTCACAAAATTAAATCTTCAGATATACGGTATATACTATATATGGTCATAACTATTGGCAAGGCTGCAAAGATACAAAGGAAACACTGTAAAAGCAATATTATTTACCATTAAGTTGTTTCTTGCCTCATTTAGTGTCAATGAAAAACTACTGGCTTTTATGAAATGCACTAATCCCTAAGAAATTAATTAAAGTTCACCCCTGGCTATGAGTTGCAACATTTGTGCTTAGAAAGAAAAAAGGGAACAGTGAGTCATCTTTCTTCAGAACTGGTGGAGCTGCAGCTTGAGGTTTTCGAGGACACATTTCTGCAGTGTTCATGCTTCACAACCCTGACATGTGAAAGCTGACAGGTTTTGGTTTGAGAGCAACATGACACAGATTTAAGAATTAAAAAGGCTCATTCACAGACCCTCATTGTAAGTGACTTGATGGCCTTTGCTTTGAGCATAGAGCATTCAGACCAAAGATAAAAATGTCAGGCTAACAATGAGACTTTGCCTAAGGCTCGATAGAAAGAGGACTAATGAAGAGTGGACATGTACTTGCATCAGCAGCAAGACATAAGGATTGAGTGGGTTTTATTAAAAGCATGAACTGAAAGAAATGCAGTGCAGCAGTCTGAAATATGGGCAGATAGTACAAAAGGAAGGAGTCAGCTGTTGTCTTGCAGTCATTTGATCACTCTGTGTTGTTCTACAGGCAAAGGATTT
The DNA here is from genome assembly GCA_024416835.2 of Perccottus glenii. Taxonomy (NCBI): domain Eukaryota; kingdom Metazoa; phylum Chordata; class Actinopteri; order Gobiiformes; family Odontobutidae; genus Perccottus; species Perccottus glenii. Next base: position 7,645,785 of record CM044564.2, on the reverse strand, counting down.
CTGCAAGAGCATGCAAAATAATGTAATGCTGCCCTAAAGTAAACAGTGGTTTACTGTAATTGCATTTGTCAAAGGGGTGTATGTCAGAATTACAGTGGAAACTACAGAACAATCTCAATCTCACCATATTACAATCATGAATTCAACTTGCATTCATTCATCAGATCGGATGTTATTGTATTATATTTGCATATTCAAAAGATTAAACTCTGATGTTAACTATTTCAAATCCATTAAATCCCGCCAGTCACTAACACAAGCTGTAAAAAAAAAAAAAATAAAAAGACTAAAGAAAAAACCCTTCCTCTGTTTCCATCAGGGAGACAGACACAATGTAAGTGGCAGCAGTTAATTTAACCCTGACAACGTTTTACAATCAGCCGACTGAAAGCCATGTAAAAGCTAATGGCTCCACACCCAAAAAACTGGCCTGACTAATTAAGTGAACGAGCGTGTTATAGAGAGCACGAGGCGGATGAGGCGTGGACATGCCACTGTGCTGGAGTGACTGACAGCTCCCTAATGGACGAACGGATGGATAGACCTCCTTTGACACAAACTCACTGGGGAATGTCATCCATGACTGTCAGGACAAGCAGACGATGGTCCACAGCTGGCAGCAGAACTCATCTTTAGACCACAGCGACCAAAGGAAAAAAGTATCAATCTGTAAGATGTTAAAAGCTATTTATGACATATTGCCGTTTACCTCTGACTAATTGTTTGTATTGTAAGCTAGCTTTACATAAGAAGATAGCCTAGGATTGTATGTATGGTAGTATTGGAGAGAGGCCAAACAAGCACGAGTACAAGAAACTCTGATACGGCAGAGTTCCCAGTTAAGGTATTGGTAATTGGAAATCTCTGTTTATTTTACATTCAACTTTTTATTTTAAATCCTAAACTGAAGTTACTTGCCTAATTGAGTAGCTGTAGACTCAGATTTGTTTTGTGTTATTTATTTTTACTGATTTTACTGTTTTGTAGTATACTAAGCATATTATGCATAAAAGCATAAAAGCATAAAAGGAGGCATGCCCCATAAGTATTATGGGTGATGGCACCAGTGTTTTTTGTAATAGCTGCTTCATGGAAATAAATGTCTATGGTGACTGGCTTTCAGCCTAAAGAGCTTGTCAAACAGCAGCGCCCAAAAGTCCTGACCATAAGACCAGTAGGATCAGCACAGAGTGGACCGCCGCTCATTGAGCCATAATATAGAGCAGTTCTGTGCTTTATGAGTGTTGTGACAGGTCTCCAAGGTGAGGAGAAGGAAGATTATAGTCAGCCTGAATACCTTTACTAAATCATCTCTCTACACCTCTGTGAAAAGAAATGTGCACTCTGAGGTCCAAATGAAAACAAAAGTTGACCTATAAAGTGAAATGGATGAGTGGGGGTGTATTAGTGTTCAGAGAGGATCACAAGTCCTGCTGCTCCAATGATTTTTGCCCAGTACCTGGGCATGAAAGCTTTGCAAAGAGGTCTAGTGTTTGAAAGGGTTTATAGCCAGAATGTACCTCAACTATGACAATCATGACTAAAGTTCATATTGTTCATATTGTGTCTCAGCACTCACTTTTCAGTATCAGGAGGATGCTATGGACACAGTGTTCTCTAAATCCAAGTTATTTTAACTTGAGGACCTGAAGAAAAGGTTAAAGCATCTGGACTAGTATTTCAAGGTGAAGACGTTTCATCTCTTCCCTAAGAGACTTTGACAATTCTGAGACCAGGACAGTCTGGTCCAATCAGAGTTAGTTTCAGGTTAGAATCCCTTCCTATTAGAAATAAAACCTCAGCTCTCGTTGACTTCAGAATTGACAAAGTCTCTTGGAGAAGAGACGAAACGTATTCACCTTGAAAACCTTTTCTTTAAGATGACCTGGTTAACTAAGAACCTTCACAGACATGAGGACATAAACTATTCAATACTACACCTTGTGCCTCCACAAGCTCAAAGCGGTGTAGCTCAAAGTCAGCGTGTTTAAACTAATATCTAATGGCACATTCAAAGAGGAAGTGATGAGTAAAAAGTTAAAATATCTGGTAAAATGCTGTGCTGTGGACCAGCTTGTAAACATATTCTAAAGTCACTGTAGGGTATTGTTAAATTGCCAATGCAACTTTCAATAACACTTTGAAAGGCTGTTGCTTGAAATAAACCAGTCATTTTAAAAACCGAAAGTTTCCGAGCCTGAAAACATGAATGTATGGATGTAAGACTAGAACCAATCAATAAAAATGGCCGCTTTATATTAATTACTTTTTAATGGCTGTTTTGTGGCAGTGTCAGTAAAACTCATAGTAATAGTGACAAATCGAGCCAGAATCCAGCTGCGCTCCAACATTTAGTTCATTTCTAGAGGTTGCTGGATCTGACTTTTTGTATCTGCTTTTACCTCAACTCCTCAAACTACAGCAGCCTCAGAGGGTCAAAACTCAAACTGTAAATGTAAAGATGATGTTTGTTTATTTAAAGCCAGTTGAGTTTTAAACTAAATGTACACCATAGTCTACAAATGCATCATGGGGGTAAATTATATTAACAAGACGATATATAAGTTTACAAGATCATTTTTTTATGACTGAAAAACTACTTTCCAGGGTGAGAAACATTTAAAGCTCACATGGGTATCCTGTTCTTTATCTTTTATGTCTGTCCAGCCTTCTTCCCTTTTGAATTAACATACCTCATTATCCCTTTGTTTATCCTGAGCCTGTTAATTATTTAGTCATTAGTACACAAAAGCAATGTGTTGAAAATGTAAGGGTCAGACCCTCGGATTTTGACTTTGACTCATGTAACCTACAGTAGCCTATTACTTTTCTGCAATCTCAATTCAAGGTGGTGGTCCTTTTTAACTGTTGAATGTGCCCCTTCTATGATTGTGGCCTTGGACCCTAGGAATATCTGATAGTGCACAGTTGGAGTCCTAGAGAGATTTACGCTGCTGTGTCACCATGAAGGCTGGAAAATTATTTATTGATCTCTCGGCAGCAGAGCAGCTATGACGGTGGTTATTCTTGAGGTCTTTTTCTCTCTCCAGACTTCTGTGTTTGTTTAGTCCGAGGGGAGGAAGTTTGAAATATAGCAGGATCATGATAGACCTCCCAGTGCAGACACATTGGACTGCCCACATCTATTCAGTTCAGCTAATATCTGTCTATGATACGACAATAGAAATCTACTTCTAAAAGACAGATTAGTATTATACAGTGAGCGTCTCCACAGGGAGGGGCTTTCCTGATGAGCGCCATAGGTATATGACTTAAAATAGCACACTGCAGCCTTACTACACGTGAGCGTATATCATTTCTCACTGCAGCAGGAGAAACAACTAACAGACAAATTTCTAATAAAAGGTTTGTGCTGATAATGAAGCAGAGTTTAAGGGGACCCAGGTGTGTGTTGTTTCCGGAGGTTTATCGAGCGCACATTGATTTTTACTGCTTTCAGAGAAGCTCACCTGTGTCCTGAGATAATGAGCACAAATGTTGAAGGGCTTTGATGTTGCTGCTGCTGGAGATTTCTATCACCCTGTGACGATTTGCAAATGACGACAGAAAACAGATAATGATCTTGTTTTTTAATAAATTGCTTCAAATGATTATAGACTGATGTGTTTTTTATCTGATGAAATTACATCTGTGCTTCCTCTCTAATGAAAAATCTCTGAATATATCAAACCTAAAAATGTACGCGATAGGTTTAATGATTCATGCTTTTCCAAAGATCAGCGCATGCTTTGTTTATTCTCACTGGAGCCTTGATGGCTGTCAAAACTTACAGCAGCAATTTCTGACTTTTACTGTCCTCAAGAGGCTCCAAACGTTGTCTTCCCCACATTATGGGCAATTACTGCAAACGCTGTCAGCCAAATTAATCCCTTCTTTCTCTCAAAATGCAACCTACAGAGAAATCATATCAACAAAACAAGGGCCAAAGATAGAAAGCCAGTTAAAGAAAATAAGACACAGTTAAGCAGTGTGTACAGCTGAATGTCCTTAAGGCTTTTCCTTAAGCTCAAAGGGTCTATTCCAATAATGAATATTGTCTATGTTATTATGATCATAAATATTAACATGCACAGCTTTACATTGGTTATTTCAGGATTTTAATGTAAATATAATGAATGCAGTAAATTAGATGTCCAATAATCCTCTCTACAGTATTATCAGAAATAATACTGTATGGAAACAATACTGTTGACACGTATCTGTATCAAAGTTATAGTATTGCTATATGTAATTGTAGCTGGACAATTTGAATTTAATTATTTTATTTATACTTCAATTTCTCCAGGTATGTAGGGTCTTATTAGACTGTTCGGCTTGATTATTCATTATAATTTGGACAATGCACTGTTATGTAGCTTTGTAAGACAGCAGACTTCCCAAAAAGAGGAGACGCTGCAAAAACAAGCTGAAATAAGAGGACAAGAGTTCTCCAATTCACCATAAGGCTCTTGGTTCTTGGTTCATGTTTTGTGGATTGTCTACACATCCACAGAGATCCCTAAAACAGAAGCAGTCACTAAACCATTAAAGGATTCCCCAACAGTAGCCTACAACAGGTTAAGTGCTTTAACTGTGGCACTTATTTGACAGTGAGTGTCAAGAGAGCTCATCTGCATAGAGCTGCCCCCTCAGGGCTTCCCCAACCAATACAGTCACACTGATTTTACAGTTAGCAGCATTCTTCGTTCCACGTGATTACACCTCCATAATTAAAGCCGGATCTGATTGGAGAAACACAAAGGAAAACTGAGCAGGCACAGCGAAAGCATGACGCCAAAATCACATCATAGGGACAGACAGTGTAATGAAAAAGGTAGCCTATCTTATTAATAGAAGTAGTGAGCAATAGGATAATGGCAGTAGAGGGACTTACCGATAGTGGAAATATGAGACGGGTGAAACTCATTGTCCGTAAATCTGCACAACAAACACGTTTTACCAACCCCTGAATCTCCCAGAAGCAGGAGTCGGAAGAGCACATCGTACTGTTTAGCCATTGTGTTGGATCAGAGGTGTTGTGTTTAGGTCAGCTAACTACAAGGCGATGAATGACTGATGGCTGACCACATGCATCCCATGTCTGCTGTTGCCTGTGTTCACTGGAGCTCTCTGCGTTCAGGAACAAAACAGGGATGCTCCAATCCACACCTCACGGGAGGGTGCGGTGGACCACTGTCAAGTTACAGTAGACAAGAGTACGTCAAATCCGGAAAGCCCTTACAGAATAAAAGCCCTGACTCTTGAGGGGAATAGCCCATGCTGTGACTTCTGGATATAAAAGTCACGCTGTAGTATAGATTAAATAAATCAAAATGTAAATCAAATAATTTATTTCCAAAATATTATCTTGGAAGATAAGTAAAAAAAAAAAGCACAACAATAGGATTTTCTTGCCACTGTGCTGCAAACAAAGCGCTTTGAGTGCCTAGTAGGTGGAATGAGCACTATATAAAATCCATGTCATCATTTGCCATTTTATTGCTAACATCTTGTATAAGATTGTAAAACAATAGCCTTGTCATACCAAAGCATGTGTTAAGAAGAAAAATGAAATATCCAAAAATTCCAAAGAGAAATCAAATCAAACCGTATTGGGAGTATTGTTACCATCTTTTGATATCTTTACATTAACAACAAATTCTTATAAAATGCACAATAAAATGCAATTGTTAACCTGCAACACTTGGAAGTGCAGAGAGTTTTGTTACTGTCTCAACCATTTAACCTTAGGGTTAAGCAGCTTTCTGGATTCTGGAACAAACTTGACTAGGTCGAGGTATTAGAGGCTACTTTACACAAGTCTATTTGTGCAGACACTCGAGTGAATGACTCTAGTAGGCTAAATGAACAAGACACACATAGTATTTGTCTCTTAGTTCATTCTCATATACCGAATCAAAATACTTTACAATGGAACGGATGGATCACTTGCTCACAATTACTCTAATAGACATAAGAGATTATTCGACAGTGTAACATGTATTTTTGCTATAAAAGTGTGTTTTTTATGGTTTATAAATGACAACTTAAAAAGTTAAAATAAATAAATAAATGTAATAACGATAATTTGTGACTGGTTTGTTGTGTGAGACTTTTATTTTGAAGGTCCAGTTCAGAGTTCCTGAGTTACTGTTCTGTTAGGCATGACAGAAAAGGTGCTTTTGATAAACGTTTTCATTTTGGCTAAAAATAACTGTATATTACTTTCAGTTATAACTGGCTAAACGTATACGTTTCAAAATAATGATAACACTTTTAAAAGATTTTGTTTGTGTTAAAGTAACTTAAGTGAAAGACATGTGTTCCCTTGGAGATACCGTAGTGGGTGTTCTGAAAGCCCCGCCCAACGCCATTTTCGGCCGGAAGTGAACAACAGACGCCTGAAGAAAGTGTGCAGGGTACCAAAACAAACCCACAGCATCTCCTCTCCTCCAGTATCCCTGCTGCTAAACACACCGCTGCCATCATGGACGCCAGACCGACGCCTCTCCGGTGCTTTAGAGAGTGTCATCCAGAGGAAATGTTTGTGGATGACGGCGTGGAAACAGTGACTTCAGTGGAGCAGGTGAGCGGAGATTAGCTTCATTAGGCTGTGTGGCTAATGCTAACGCACTCCTCGACTCTGAATAAATACAGATTTAAATGGAACACTATAAACTACAAAAGTGTTATGTGTCAACCGAAGCTCAAAATAGCTCAAATGTCCTATCGTTGGATTGAGGACTGAAAAAGTGAGCAGATTTGAGCTTTTAGGCTGCTAGCTTCTAATGAGATTAAGTTTAATGAACTTAGCTAAATTAGTTAAATAGTTAATACTATTGACGGCACAGCATTGTACATTTACTATAGGACGTTAACGACACTTTGAAGGGCAAATTGTGCACAGTATTCTTCAAAGATCACAGGTGGTCTTCTCTTATTCAGTAGCCTAGTGCAGCTATAAGATTTTAACTGGTTACCAGAATTTCTTACAGACTTACCCTGAGTCTACCAAAGAACCTTGGACAATAGGAACCAAGTTCTTCGGTTCCTATTTTCTCCCTCCTGACCATGAGGGAGAAAATTAGAATACAGTGGGCCGCCTTTGTCTAGTTTATTATGGGAAACACTAAGCTACAGAGTGCAAAGCTATAATCCTAATGCAAGAGGTGCTTTATCAATAAAACAGCATGGAAACTGAAATTGCAACTTGCTGTCTTATAGTCTATAACATCATATTTTACATGTAAAGGTCTATTTAATTTAGATTTCAATCGCAGATGGTTTGTAACATAATGGTCTACTGTTCAGTGTTCACTCCAGATTTTGTTTGTTGTATACAGTAATAAATAGTATGAGGTGTTTTAGCTCAGCAGTTTGCCTTGCAGTAAAGAAAAGGTAGCATGGAGAAGAGCTTGTTTTGGAGGTCTTCATTAAACTGTTCCACATGATGAAAGCATAAAGTAAAGTAGTAATAGCAGTGAAAACTCCCACAGATAGGCCCCACAAGAGAACAATGGCCCTGAAGTCACTCCACCTAAATGTGGCTGGGAACAGTCTTGCACCACTCCAGCCCTAGAGACAATGGACACTTTTGTCTGTCACTCTGTCCACTTGACTTCTCTGTGATGGTAACCTGCCTCTATCTCTGAGAACTTATTTATGGTGGCTTTCCAATTCTGCACCTGTGATATACAGTATTAATATTGTCCCCAAGCGGACTTCTACGCGTAAAATGCAAATCAATGTTGTTTCTTTAGAAATGTAGGACCCACAAGTACTTGTCTTTTAGTTCATGTGATTGTGTGATGAACCTAAAAACCTTTTTATCTCCAGAAAAAAGTGGAAGTCAGCATTGAGGAGGTCATCAAAGTTTACAAACAGATTCACAGTTTACCAGAGTGAGTACTGTCCATTTCTAATGAGTATCCCTTTGAATGTAATTAACACGCAGCAACAGTTATTGAGTCAGGGTTATATGAAACTATAGTCTATATGTTACAACTGCCACTTTAGGTGCTTTTGGGTGGTCAAAAAGGAAGTACTTTATTTGGTCTTAATTTATTTAAACAATTGTTCTTGGTCATCTAAATGCACCCTAAAATATTGTGTACACTCACATTTGGTACTGTCTACTTGTGATAAGCTCAGCTGAGGCATATGGCGAAGAAATTTTGTCTTTGTCTGTCTTGATTTCATAAACAATTTGCCATCTGGCTCGGGGGCAGTAGTTCACAACCAACCATTTGGCGTCTGCTGGCACACTCATTAATGTTGAATCTGCATTGTCCATGGTTGAAATAAACAAAAATTAAAAATGGAACATTTAGATATTAAAGCACCACTTACTGATAAAATAATTCCTGTAATAAGAGGAAAAAACAAAAAAGTCCTCACAATATTAATGGATGTACAGACATTTAAAGGGATGTTTGTCTTTATTTATTTTTTACTCTTCATGAACTACACTAATGAGTCTACTAAATTCCCAAATGGTCATTCTTAAACATCTCCCACATTCCCAACATGCAGTAACATAATGGTTTGATGTTTTGAAACCATAGTAATGATCATCATCTATTTATAGAACCTAATTGTGGAGGCAACTACTTTTCCCACATTTCCACAAAAGGCTGCTTTAAACATTAGCGGCTGCATTTTGTCGGTAAAGCTGGTTGTGCTGTGATGTACGGCGGTTGTTATCTAAATGGTGTGTTGATCAGCCCACGTACTTTGCTCATGCCATCAGCTGTCATCAGTACCCTGCTAATGGGGTGAGTCATCTCATTTCTATGACAACTGCTTGGACCTGAATGTCACACGCTTTGCAGCCAGCGGGGATGTTTTTTTTCTGCGCGCTCTACCTCGACAAGTATAATCTTAGAGATAATTGTAGGTTGTGTAGTTAGTAGTGATCAATGCAATCTGTGGGCCAGCCTTTTCTTTGGGGAAAAAAAACATATATTTTGTGCTTTTCAAGGTGAACTCCGCCACTTTGCAGGATGTTCTTTGGGTTCATTATCCACCATTTGGTGCTTTGATTAAATGTGTTGTTTTTGTAGGTTGTACAGTTATGCAACAGACAACACAAAATTAATATAATTGAATATGGAAGCTGTTTTTGTAATTCAGTTATATAATGCTCATCACATTTTTTATTGTAAATGTGTATTACAGGTGTGTTTCACTGCTTTTGATAAATATTGAATAGAGTTGGTTTTTGGCCAACAGTGTGCCCTTCCTTGTTTACACATGGCCTTTGAAAAAAAGAATGATTGCCCAGTATTACTTGTACATGGCTTAAGAAACATTTTAGGCCACTTTCCCAATAAAGAAAGAAAAGTATGTGGCACCATTTATAGTTGACATGAGCAGTTGAATGTGGGAAAATATTTAAAACATGTGCATTTGCGTCAGAAGCCTGATCTAGTATATTCTCCTTTTGAACCTGTTGTGTCTCACTGTAAACAGTTTGTTTTGTATTTGTTTTTATAGGCTGTATATCTTGTGTCTTTTATGGATGTCTTGTCTTGTCAGTAATGTGTCTTGGATTTATCTTGTGTTCTTACAAACTATGCATATCTGTGTTATATTATATTGCTCTTTTAACAATAACCCTTTGGCTAATGCTGGCTTTTTTCATGTGTTTGTAATTGTCCCCTTATGAATAAATCAATCTAATCTAAAAAAGGTTATTTTACGTTACATTTTATATAACTGTAATGAATGTGCTCTTCTTCAGTCCATGGTTATTGCATTTATATCAGTATTAAGGCCTCCTTTGGTGCATATTTGCAGCATGAGAAAACTTTAATTTTGTCATACCTACCTATGCTAGGTGTATTTCATTTAATATATTCGCCCACTGAATAATTAAATCATATCAGATTAGGTTTTGTTTAACAGGTCTAGACTGATGAGCAGGTCTGCAGTGGGAGTGATGGGCTTAGCACCAGGCCTATGCTCCTCAACGTGGTCTGAGACTCTGGGCAGTGATCTGTGACTAACCCGCTGTGGGTTAAGTGTAATTACTATTGTAGGTCACACAATGATGTGAAAAGGACATGCTGTGAATAGTTGTGGGGGGAGTTAGCTGTCTTTTACTTTGTACATACAAAAGGAGACATACAGATGTACATAAAGGCAGCACACAAGTTACTCATTTCTATTTAAATACACATGCAAGGGGATTTGTTGTGTATTAGTCTAGATATCTTAATACCCTTTATTCCTATAAAACAATTCTCAGATAATTGAAAGCAAAAGAGGGCAAATAAAAGTAAGCATTTAATGGTTTATGACTCATCACTGCATATTATAAGAGGCTAAGGGGTACTACATCCATCTTTGAAATCAACCTGTTTAATCTGTTTTTATGTTTCATACTGACGTAAAAGCTACTGTGTCATTTTTATTTCTGCAGGCCAAACTTGTTGCGAGAGCAGCACTACCAATATCTCAAGAAGGGCTTACGGCACTTATCAGATGCTTATGAGGTAAAGTAAACCATTTCCAGCAGGTGAGGATATACAGCAGCATGTGGTGTGACCATACTTTGTAGGTTTGATAACACCAGTCTACTAAACAATTTACAGCTTGAGGCCTAATTTGGGGCCTGTTGATAATCTCAAAGCCATTTAACATGTTTAAATGCTTGTTCCAAAATGGCACCAACACAAAGTAATTAAAACCATCTCCCAAATGTAAGTAGTTCTTGGCTGTAGACACTTTGCTGGGTCTCAAGACCAAGCCTATCCATTAGGGACCAGCTAAATGTTCAAAATATGTAATAGCTACTCTGCCAAAGCCAAATGATAACAAATGGATGGATATTAAATATTGAGTAATAAGAAAACTGTGTCCCACTTAAATTTACAAATGGCAAAAAGGTAAGAATCTCAGCGCTATAACAATAATAGGTAGAAGACTCTTGATTGATTTTTGCATGGTCCAGCAAATCAAAAGTGTGGATATTTGGATAATAATCTGTATAACAAAGGATCCACCAAAAGGAAACAATGGGTGAACTGATATTGTTGTAAAGGCTGTCACACAGTAGGTCAAGGACCTTTTTACTTGTTTTGTGAGTCAAATACACATGCTGTGGTCTTACTAATAAAGCTGTGCGCTAAAATTCTCATTATGGTCCCAATTTATTCAAAGAAGCAAAGAACTGTCCTTTACAGTGTCCTCAAAAGATTTAAAACCTTAATCTGCCCCAAAACCAAGTATTATCCACGCGTTAGTTTCTGTGTGTCACTAAGAACCAAGGACAGTAACACTGGCTGCCTGTAGAGAAGTATCTCATTGGCCTTTTCGGCTTGAAATAGACCATTGTATTCACTTGCAAAAATATGCATGTGTGTTCTGGGGAAGGTCACCTCTTTTCTGAATGGTTCTGAAAAAATGAAAAGAATGTCCGTCCCAAACAGACTTGAGCATGTGAGCTTTTGGTGATGTTTGTGTCACGTAGCCAAATATCTGCTGAGTCACGATGTTGTATAACAAACAATGCTCCAGACATCTCGGCATCTCAACATTTTGTATCAGGTCACAGTGTCCAACTCTGATAGACGGTCAAAAAGATGTGTCATATTTTCCATTATTTATCATCGCTGACATTTTCCTTCTATTAACGTATCTTATCTATCTGCCTCCTTCAGACCTGCCACTAAAATCCAGACTTATTGATTCATTCTAATGTGGCCTGCCCTAAATGAAGCTATGGCCTGAGTCAGATGTGTTCAGATCTCTGTGGAGATTTGAATGGGTATAAGTTCTGGCTTGCATGGAGGATCTCCTACTATGATTGTGATTTTTAGTTAGTAGAAGTAAACAGAAAAGCACGGTTTAACCACTCAGAAGCTTCCAGTTTTGCATAAGAATTAGGAAAGTGATAACATTGTCAGGTGTGAATACAATGAGTTGAGCTGGAAACATGTTTCTAGATGGAAAGAAGAGAAATTTAAAGGATCTTAAGAGAGCTTGTGACTGACCTCATGTAATTCCAATAATTGGTCATCGGATGTCTGCTCGATCATATTATATTACATTTGTGTCTCTCTTTGTCCATCTGAACAGTGTCTGGATGCTAGCAGACCGTGGCTGTGCTTTTGGATCCTTCACAGTCTGGAGTTACTTGAAGAGCCCATTCCTTCTAACATCACCTCAGAGTGAGTCACTTTCACACACTTCAATTGAAAACATAACAACTAAGACAGCACAGCACTTGCTCATTTCCATTTGATGTCAAAGCTTAATTTGATTTAAAAAAAAAAAAAGTGAAGATTTAACTCTTCTCTGAACCACAATCCAAATGAGTTCTGAGCAGTCCTTACTGTGCCAAAGCATGTTTCACCCTAAAGCATGGAACACCTGACTATTGTAAGCATTCCTAATTGTGCTCATACAGGCAGTTTTTCTGGGGTTGGAAGAGGCTCTTAAGACCAGCACAATTGTATGCATGAAAACTATCAGACTTACAATATGTGGCCTTCATATTGCATAATGGATGAGGAAACTGAATTTGTTTCTTTAGCCATCATTCATTCGACTGGGACAATGCACAATGCACAAGATATTAGTGAGCTAAAAGCTAGTTTTGATTGTTCCTCTAAACACAAGCGTCAGTAACAAAGCATTTAGACTATACACCTTAAATACAAATTGAATAATGGTTATGTTGTTTATAAATGTTGTGTGTAGGAAATAAAACACTTATGTTAACGGTCCAGTAACATGTAAGCTCCCACATAAAAAAGAAGTAGTATAAGGAATTGGGCTGGAGCACAGAACCAATAATCCACTAGCTGTGATTCTGTTTATGGTGTGCCCTTTCTTGCTGCATGTAGGTTTAGTGCTCTATAAATAAAAGAATAAAGACTGTAACTTCAGTGGAGCAAATAGGTCCACAGTACAAAATGATAATAGATTATGACTTGCACTGCCTGAATCTAAGCCTCCTCCAGTGGGAATAGTATCTGTTGCTTATTGTGTCATGTACATTCAAGACTGTGTCCCATAGAGAGGACAAACAAAAATAGCATTCGGGTGATGAAACATTTGCCCTGTCTTTCAAAATAGATCTTGCAAACTAGTTTTCGCCCTAACAAGCTCAGGCATTGGATAATAATACATGAAACAGTGATTCTTAACCTTTTTCTAAACCATGTATTAGTGTAAGTAATATAACACACTCAGGGGCTTGTCATCAATTTAATAAAGGACTTGGACTATATTGTATGCCATATCCTAAACACTACCATCATGCAGCTATTAAGAGTATGTAGGCCTGTTTACTCTAATATAGAGTAAACAGGCCTTTTGTGACATATTAGTATTAAGTAGTGCACATTTACCTGAGAAATAATGAAAGTCTTGGGATAAATTGACACATAACAGGATCTAATACAATGGCAGTACCAATTTATTAGTAATAGCACACACCTCGAAAAGTGTGGTTAGTTATTACAGTCCTCATTGTAAATCCCAACTGACTATTATATTTTTAATGGACTAGTCATGCTGTAAATCTGTTGGTCTTTATGTCTCCAGAATGACACTTGATTAAATTATCACCAATTAAAACCAACTCTACTCTCATAACTCATATCAGGAAGCCATTACAGGCTGCCAGCCCACGCTCTCACTGTGAGTGCGAGGCGTGCCAAACTCACTGGCTGGCACAGCCCAGCTCCATGTGACGCATTTGTGTCACAACACTCCAAAAACACAGGCTCTGTTCAAGGTTTTCTAACAATTCAACCTACTACAGATTTGAAAGACACACTTTGTTCAGGTTGGAATTGGCACTGGACCTTTTGGTTTCTTCCAACTTTGCTGGGTCAGTGCGTCCTTTGAGTTAAGTGATGTCTCTCCAAGGCAGGACATAAGGCAGGCCTTTGTGAAGGGAGTACAATAAAGTTCTGTATAGGACTAAGGATTTTCTGGGTATTAGTTGTTTAGGTAAAGCATGTTTTTTTTTTTTACCAGAGTTTTACCGGAGTTCAAGTAATTGTCCTAATATGTATATGTGTGCAAGTCACAAGACGTTCTCAGTTTTTTTACAATGGTAGTGGATTTTAGGAGACGAAAGAGTAACCTTGTAGCAAGAAGAGGCTAAAACTAACTTGTGTTCAGTGCCCTTCAGTCTTCTGGAAACAAAGAGTACTGTAGATGTCATAGTTTCTCACAAATTACAAACTCTTGCTTTATGCATATGTAATACCACTTCATGTAATTATTCTCAATGTTTGAAGTAGTGTTGTCATGGAGACAAACGCAGCTTGATTTGAGAACACAAACTTGTTTAATGAAGTCTAATTCATCTTTTTCAGATAAAAGCTTGCTACAAGGACATTAAAAAAAGTGTATTTAATATCTGATGTCACCTTATGTCTCAATCAGAATATACGTGGTTATATGTGAAGCTTTAATCTTTTGTGTTTTCAGACATATGCCTCAACTCTATTGTTTAAAATAACTTTATACACGTTCAAAGTGACTGTCATTAATCCAATAAACGGTTACTCCTGTCATTTCAGTGTGTGTCAGTTCTTGGCTCGCTGTCAGCGCTCGACTGGGGGGTTCGCCGGTGGTCCTGGGCAACACGCTCACCTGGCGCCCACCTACGCTGCTGTCAACGCCCTGTGTATCATCGGCACAGAAGAGGCGTACAGTGTTATAGACAGGTACAACACAGCCCCACATTCACTCTTTTAATCCTTTAAACCCGAGCCTGTTTTTTGGTGTGTCTGCTCGAAAAGGACATGTCTTCAGTAAAATGACTATATATCTCTGCAACTACAAGGTGTAGTTCAATAATTCTGGTGTCAAAATGTTGGGGGCACTTTTGAATACATGTGCAATGGTACAGTTTCAGAATAAATCAAGATGGAAAACAGCAAAATAACCCCAAAAACATTTCCGCCTAAAAAAGAAAAACAATATTTGGATTAATATCCCTTATAGATGAAGGCAAACACTATTTTAAATTACAGCCACACATGTCAACATTACCTGCACCAAATATAATTGTTCTAATGTGAAACTAACCAAAACTATTAAGGTTTTAGTATAAAATGGTCAGACGGAGTCTCCATTATAAAGAATAGGGCAGAATTTGGCATATTTTGGTACCACCTGTTTTTGTTTGCTTGCTGTTTGGTCTGTGTTTGGAGAAAAATGTAAATGGCTTATATGTGCTTGTAGCTGAGTGTCTGAATAACTATAAGCTCTCGTGCCCTATAAGCCTGAGAGCCCTCCAATTGTCATTATTAACCAATACTATGTTGAATAAATTGGCTACAAGATGTCAACAGCCCATAGGATTAGGTTGTAAGAATAATCTTTCAAAGCTGCCTGAGAAAGGCTACAACTTTCACACATTAACTGATTTAAAACATGTTTGTAATCTTTAGAGATGGTACATACTGTATATTATTGTATATAAGTGTAGTCTCTACATTCAGAAGGTGAGACACATTCCTGCTTCCTGTTATACAAAGTGCCCTAATTGTATAGATATATATTAAAACGGATGAGTTTACAATAGCACATAATTACATTTGCAGCACTCAACACTATGCCTTCGCTTCACTCCACACCTCTCGTCTTCCTCACCATTTATCTTCCACTCACTGTCTCTTTATCACCCTCTCTCTGTGTCTCTCCAGGGAAAAGCTGCTAGATTTCCTATGGTCAGTGAAGCAGCCAGATGGCTCGTTTGTGATGCATGTCGGAGGAGAGGTGGATATCAGGTGAGGGCACATAGCAATACAGTTTATACAAAGTGTCCATAAGGTCATATGAAAGTGTAGTTGTGTTACACATTTAGGAAATTAGAGGAAATTTATTTTGTTCTTATGTCACCACAAGAATTAAAAATATGGGAGATAAAAAAAAAAAAATCAAGATTAGATTTTATCAAAGTGGACACTTCCAGGCCAATTACACATCAAGTCTTTATTCAGCAAACCTTAATTTGGTTTCCTACCATAACTGTTTTTTGTATCTGTATCACATTGTAGAGCCCATGTGCATCTACAGGTTAGTTTAAAAAAATATAGACTCCACTTCCCTCTTTATGTTTAATTTCAAATGTTTTTAATGAAGAAATTATATGTCCAACAACCATTATTTCTTTTAGTAACCATAAATAAAACATACTAGTGCCAAAAAGCCAGGATGGATGAAAACAGTGTGGTCTTCTTTTGACCTTTTACTAAAAATGCATTTATATAGTGCTTTACTGAATCAAGCCCATTCACTCACACCTTTACTCATCAGTGTCACAATCACAGGAGGCAAGGTAGGGTTCAGATACTTGCCCAAAGACACATCATCAGCATGAACATGGACAAGCAGGGATCGAACCGCCAACCTTCCGGCAATAAGACGACCCTCATATTGTCCTGAGCAATAGGATAAAGACATAAAAGGCTACTTTATTGCATAATTGCAAATATTTCTTTGGCTCCAGAGTGAATATTTTATTTAAAGAAGAACTTTAAAGTCTTGTGCTCTGTTTGAACTAAGTGCATCAAAAGTTATGTAACTTTTTTAAGAGTCTTTTTTTTTTTTCTCTTTCCACCTAATTAAGGCTCCTGTCATTATTCGTTTGTAAAAGTCCTGCTGTTGGACACAATAAAGTTAGCATATAAAAGCATTTTTCCATAACAGGTGAACTCAGAATGAATATAGGTTTGTCAGGCGTATTCCTAAACCATTTCAGAAACAAACATTATAATAATAATAATTAGGATCAATGCACTTATCTACTCATGTGTAGCATCTTAAATATGTCCTACTTTATTCCAGTATAAACTTGTGTGGGTCATATTTCCGACAGTGGGGCACAGCAGCACGTAGTCTAATAGAGCCTGCTGGGGGTTTATAAATACAGTGGTTTGGAAGATGAAAAGTCAAAGTGTAGGAAGAGGAGACTCACCCACGTCTGTTCATTTCCTTTCACAGAAGTGCATATTGTGCTGCTTCAGTAGCATCACTCACAAATATCCTCCATCCCAAACTGTTTGATGACACGCCCAACTGGATCCTCAGGTACAGATACTAGTCCTTCAGCTTCCTGTTGGATGTTTTCAGCTCCAGAAACAAAATATATGTTTGATTTGAAAATAAAAGTATGCAAAATTGAATAAAGCTTTAATATATAGAGATGCATTCAACACAGTATATTATAGTTTGATTCCCTGCTTGGTTTCATTTGAACTATTTGTATATATCTTTCAAATCAATAAAACCATCTCAGACAGTAATAGTATAACACAGTTGTAACCCTTGCTGCAGGTGCCAGAACTGGGAGGGCGGTCTGAGCGGAGTGCCGGGTTTAGAAGCTCACGGCGGATACACTTTCTGTGGAACTGCAGCCATGGTCATCCTCGGGAAAGAACATATGCTGGATCTGAAAGCTTTGCTGGTAAATAAAAATAATCTCTTGACATTTGTTTTGAGTGAGCAGAGTGGACAACAAAGAATACAAAGCACACAAAGCGCTCACTTGTAAGTGTCATAACAAAGCTCGAGTCATAAAGACTAACAGATACCATCAGCTTCATAACAGCGCTCTGTAAGCTGCTCACTGCTCAGGGTAAACACAAATATATTGTTGCAAACCATAGACACAGCTGCTGACGGTTTCTGATAGAACATTTTGGTTGGAGTCTTGTAAGTGGCAGTGGATTTACATTTTTTCTTTGTTTCCTCAGACATATCCATGTGTGTGTGTGTTGATTGTATGATATATATTGTGTGTGTGTGTATGTTGCTCAATTTTTACATTTTTACAATTTTTCTACATTTGATAGAGTTAATGATTGATTTTGTCACTCATTTATGAAAGTGGAGGAATATATAATTGTCAAGTTTTAGTATTGTCGAGCAGGAAGGTGCTCAACACAAAGTAAAGTCTCAGGAATAATAATATATTGACATTTACGTTTTTAAAACTCAAGCAGTGTTTGCAAGTTTTACTCAAATTCTTGAGAAAAACAAGACTTTTAAAATGTGTTTTTTATTTTGTATATATTTTTGAGAAAAATCTGTCCTTTCAGGTTCTTGTGTGAACAAACATATTGCCGATTTGAACAAATCATCATCTGACCTCATTAGTATCTGGAATAATACAACATGTCCTTAAAGACTAGTTATTTCTTATTCACGCAGTACAAGTTTCGGGCCTCAATAGACTTGAATGGCATTTTCATACACTGCTATTATATTCATTTCATAAAAGTAATTAATGTTGGTCTATCTTCAGAAGCAGGTTTAATATTTGAGTTAAAATAAAAAAACATTACAGTTATCTATAGTAGGTTTAGGTACTTACTGATATTTACTTTTAATTTATGTATCTACATTCCTTTGATTTTATTGACTTGGTTCTAAAGTGACATTTGCATATGATTTGTCTGAAAACCTTTTCACCTGCAGCCGGTCTCTCTGTCTCTACTTATGTCAGCAGCTGTAGTGACATACACAACCCTCAGCTCGTGTCAGAGGTTAACAGAGCAGAGCCTGTGATTACATGTCACTGCTGACCCCTGGAGACCACCGGTGTCAGGGTCATGGTCTCAGAGGTTTAACCTGAGCGACAAGGAGTTGCTAAGGTTGACATAACACCATCTGACCAATTGTAAACTTCATTACTTTGACGTTAAAGTTTTCATCCTCATTTAGCGTCTAGAACCTTTGTTATAAATTAATAAAGCCGAGCTGTTCAATTTGGATGTGAGAAATCCACCTCAATACTAAACCTTTACGTCTATTCTGGAAAACAAAGAAGCAGGAGCTAATATAATTCCCACAGTGCAGCCTGTCCAGTAAAGACTACTCTATCCTAAACTGATGACTTACTTCCTTATCACCCTAAAAAAACAATATATTAATCTGAGTTACACAATCTTCAAAAATACTAATATTAAGTTTTTATCTGGTTTTGTGTAATATTTTTACATAAAGACCCCAAGACCAACTAAGACCACAAATGGTATATTTGTCTGTTCTTGGGATTGAATGACTGAAAACCTCAATCATCCTCGATTAAACACAAACCTCCGTAAGTTTTGTTCACTGGTTTTGGTCTTGACTTGGCCTCGATAGTTAAAAGTCTTGGTCTTGTCCTGGTCTTGATACTCTCTGGTATCGAACATGTCTTGGTCTTGTCCTGGTCTTGATACTCTCTGGTATCGGACATGTCTTGGTCTTGTCCTGGTCTTGATACTCTCTGGTATCGGACATGTCTTGGTCTTGGTCAGTGCGGTCTTGACTACACTATTGTTAACGTTACTTCCAAATGTCAATAACAGTTCTTAATGTGTGCTATTGACATTGATGTGTTGTTATTGCAGAGATATCAACAGAACACTCTGAATGTACCTTGTTTCCATGGCAACCATATTACAAATGCATAACCTTTTTTAATCAATCTGTGTAAAAAAATATATATATATATATATTTGTTCAAGACTAGATCAGCCAGAGGGATTCACAGTGAACAAACATATCTATATCGACAGCAGTAGATTAAAGTGGAGTGAGGTAATTTGAAAGAGGAATATTTGCTGCCTAGTTTGGATTAGTATATCCAGCTTACATACATGTCATTGCATCACATGGTACGGGACACATTTTTCCAGTTGTGTTAGTGTCTGTGGAACCTCCATAAACCTTTCATGGGATGCATACGAGTCTATAACTTCTTTTTTGTCTGTCTTCCTCAGAGGTGGGTGGTCAGCAGACAGATGCGGTTCGAGGGCGGGTTCCAGGGACGCTGTAATAAACTGGTGGACGGCTGCTACTCGTTCTGGCAGGCGGGACTCCTGCCTCTGCTGCACCGGGCCTTTTTCAAAGAAGGTACACCACAACTAAAGATCAGTGTATGTTCTTCTAGTCTCAGTGGTTAATTGTTAAGCATGAGGTTTACTTCACGAGAAATCAATTTAACATTTCAAAACAGAGCTTCAAAAACAGGAAAAACTAAGAAAATCAAACAGCAAAATAAATGTGTCGTTTGTAAAGCCTCATTCAATAAACTGTCTCATAAATAGCACTTCATACTCGGTGTAATTGTTACCAGTAAGGAACTAGTTTATTAATAAATGAACTAAACAGCAGTGTTATCCATCAGGCGAGTCGGAGCTGAGTCGGCAGCGGTGGATGTTCGAGCAGCAGGCCTTGCAGGAGTATATCCTCTTGTGCTGTCAAAACCCATCAGGGGGGCTGCTGGATAAACCTGGCAAGTCAGTATCACGCCATCTGGACACATTCATAATGGTGCCAAATGAAACGAGCACAACACAGTCACACAGTACGTCCCTTTTGGATGGTTTTTACCGATCCTTAATGTGCCTACAGATCGAGAGACTTCTACCACACATGTTACTGCCTCAGCGGACTCTCTGTAGCACAACATTTTGGGAATTTGGACTCCCATCATGAGCTGATCCTGGGGAGGGAGGAGAACAGACTGGTGAGTGGATTATTAACTTATTAAAATAGATCTGTTTGGTATCTCTAAAATCTATATAAAATGTATTTAATAGATTATGTTATATACATTTTTTGAATATATAATAAAATGTGTCTTTTTTGTTCAACTGGCTCTTAAAAAAAAGTTGGATTTAATTGGGATATTTTAATTTTAGTTGTAGCTTTAGCTTACAGTATTGTTAAAAAATAATAACAGTACAATGTGACTAACCAGAATAATCCAGGTTTTTTGTATATTTTTTTATTGCTAAATGGCAAACAAGTTACCAGTAGGTGCAGTAGATTCTTAGAAAACAAACAAGACCCAGCATTCATGATATACACGCTCTTAAGGCTGTGCAGTTGAGTTGAAAGGGATGTGTTCAAAAACATACCAGTTTGGCATTCAATCACTGAGGTCATCAATTTTGTGAAAAAACAGGTGTGAATCAGGTGACCCCTATTTAAGGATAAAGCCACCAGCACTTGTTGAACGTGCTTTTGAAAGCCTGAAGAAAATGGGTCGTTCAAGACATTGTTCAGAAAAACAGGTTACTTTGATTAAAAAGTTGATTGGAGTAGGGGAAACCTATAAAAAGATGCAAAAAATTATAGGCTGTTAAGCTAAAATGGCAAAGGCTTAGCCAATGATCAGCTCCAGGATGATCAAAGACAGTCTGGAGTTACCTGTAAATACTGTGACAGTTAGAAGACAGTGAAGCATGGTGGTGCAAGCATCATGATATGGGCATGTTTCTCCTACTATGGTGTTGGGCCTATTTATCACATACCAGGATCATGGATCAGTTTGCATTTCTCAAAATACTTGAAGAGGTCATGTTGCCTGATGCTGAAGAGGACATGCCCTTGAAATGTTTGTTTCAACAAGACAATGACCCCAAACACACGAGTAAACAAGCCAAGTCTTGGTTCCAAACCAACAAAATTAATGTTATGGAGTGGCCAGCCCAATCCCCGGATCTTAATCCAATCGACAAGCTGTTTTTTGAAGCAAAACCAAGAAATGTTGTTAAAGAATCATGGAATAACAGCTGAGAGGTGCCACAAGTTGGTGCCACACAGATGTGAAGCAGTTTAAAAAAAAACTGGTCATACAACTAAATATTAGTTCAGTGATTCACAGGATTGCTAAATCCTAGAAACAAAAACATTTGTACAAAATAGTTTGGAGTTTGTACAGTCAACGGCCATTTTTTGAACGCACCCCTTTCAACTAATTGCCCAATTGTACAGCCTTAAGAGCGTGCATATAATGAATGCTGGGTCTTGTTTGTTTTCTGAGAATCTACTGCACATACTGATAACTTGTTTGCCATTTAGCAATAAAAATATACAAAAAACCTGGATTATTCTGTATGTCTTGCTCTACATCATTCTTATTGTTAATAAAAGAGGTCCGCCATTTGGTGCACAACACATCTTTACAACCTTCATTTGACTGTGTTTAATGCAGCTGCAGTAAAAACCAATGAACATGACCCATTACTTTATATTGAATACTTTTCAAGGTAATTCATTTGAACCTCGACACAAAAGTACACTGGGCAGAGCTGAAGAGAAAAGGGGATGTGGTTTAAATTAAGGTGTGACTAGCAGCGACTGCGGTTGTACAATGTTCCTGTTTCTGTCTTTATTACTGGAACATACAGTGGGTTATAGTAAATGTGTGGCTGCAGATTTAATTTAATTAACAATTCAGGTTCATACACAGTGCAAGAGCAGCCTGGTTTAGTGTTTCTATGACAGTTAGTGTTTCGATAGAGTTGTGGTGTCGGACATATCAGTTTGAGGCAAAGGACCAACAAGGGTTTCAATGTTTTTGTGTTAGTCATAGTTTAGATTGGTTTTACTGAATGATTTTTACCAAATTCCCTTTTTTCTATGTATTAAAAAGGCTTTTGTGATCTTTTTTTAATTCATGTTTTAGAAAGGCATGTGTGTTATGTAAGATATTATGTACACTGTAGGCAAGTGATACTGAAACTGTGGTCACACCTACATCACGTTATGTAATAGAAGCCATTGCCAAAGAAAAACCTAAGACTAAACTCGTTACTTCTTTCCCCATAGGCACCAACTCATCCAGTCTACAACATGTGTCCAGAGAAGGTGGCCCAAGCGCTGCATTATTTCCTCCAGCTGCCCGTCCCGTGGGACAAGCAGGCAGCCGACCCCTCCCCTGTTCCCTCAGGCTCAAACGACCAGGAGTCCTAGTCCCTCTGCGCTGATGTGGCCACGAGTGAACAGACTCCAGAAGCAGTCAGGTCTGATGCCCAAGAGCCCCGAGACAGCCGTCTTCAGATGTCAAATCCTCGTCAGGGCTGGAGCAAAAGTCAGCGGCTGTGTGTGTGGGCAGCATTGCGTTTACCTGAAATTTTGCTTGCGTCATGTTTTGTTTGAAATAAAAGTGAAACTTCGGTAAATGGCATGGATTTTATATAGCGCTTTTCCACCTACTCAAAGCGCTTTATGGTTTGAGTATAAACCAAGTTAATAAATGCTCTTTAGTACTTTTTATCATGGTGTTGTGGATTGATTTGACTTTAAATTCACAGGTAAATATAAAGAGTATTAAGCAATCCAACCTGAATGAACCTGCTCATTATGTCCTAGGCATAAGGGTTTAAGATTTTAAAACATTGGAGAATTGAAATAGTTTAAACGGGTTATTCACAGATAATCTTGGGGCTTTTTTTCAGAGAACTGTAAGATATATTAGAGCATGTAGAAGGAAACTTCAGACTGGTTACTGCATTTGAAGGTTTAATATAAACATTTTCAGACTGACTAATAGACCTGCATTTAAGATACTTGTTAAACTGGTTGAAGGACAAACATTTAGCGTTAACTATTGTCTGGAAGTTGTTCATACACCCATAAGGTCATAAATGTGCACCTGCCACTGAAACCAGAAAAACCTGAAAAAATGTGAAAGCCTATTTGTATTAATAGCAAGATGTCTGTTTACTCTAATGTGGATTATCAACACAAACTGCACAGTAAAGGATAAAATAGTTTATTTTATAGTCTTATAGTAAAGGTAAGCCTCAACTTGCAAGACATTTGCTGGCAGTATGTACAACATACTTGTAATTTCCATGGAATGGACAAACAAAGACCTATTACACTAATTATATCCTCCTAAATAGAAATAAAATGGGAAACAATATACACACACATTTCCTAGACACGCAAAATGCTTCCTTTTTTCCCTCAGGGATTCAGCAACATTGATTTTCACTGTGTAAGCACAAAACATCAACAGGGACTTTTTGCTTCCTTGTACTGCAGGAGCTACCTTTGACATTCAATACCTACTTTATACCATACAAGGAAAACTACAAGTGACATATTAGCATTTTCCCATGACTCGTGAGATTACTACAAAATGCATAACATACTTTTGAACTCGAAAACATCCAATCAATGCTTTTATAATATATAAAACAAGATGCCTAATGTTTTCAGCCACCTAATATCATTCACTATTTCAAGCTAAAAGGACAAAATACAATACAGGTTTAGCAATATCCTCCTTCAAAACATCAATTTTTAACAAAGGCTTTTTCTATTTAAATCTTGTGTTTAATAAATGTGTCAGAAACATATGCGATCCAGTGGGCCTGAGGTGGGTTTTACTTTAACATTTGCTTCAACACATCTTCACATTCTTTTGTGGAAAAAGTAAGCAACACATATTTTCAATTTCATTTTAAAAAGGTAAACTCTTCGAGGACGAATAATCTAGGTGTGTGTGTAAAGTCTAAACAGGCTTTTATCAAGAACAACAAAATCAACAAAAACAAAATATATATAATATAGCAGTGCTTGGAGCAGTACGTCTGGCGGGCCTGTCCCCCCTAAAACAGCCCGGGAGGAGGGGCTTATATTGAGGGTACAAAAAAGCACCAAGTCCTTAAGTAGCCAAGCTGCCTCTTTTTGGGTTTTGAATTGTTGACATTGCTCGAGGGAGAAGACAGACAAACCAAAGAGACCATAGTGGGACAGAGTCAGTGGGTGTAAAAAGAGGGGGACCTGAAGCTTTTAAGATGGATTAACGCTGTCATGCCTCGAACCGCTCCCTCCCTCCCTCGTTTTGGAGAGACGATTGTGTGGCGAGGTTTTCCCGAGTCTCCAGTTTGAGACGTGGAGGAGACATGACGAGGGACGTTGGTTTTGTGGCGGTTAAAGGAGGGGCCTGTTTACTCTGGCCCTCCTGTGTCCCCTGTGTGTCCCCAGGCCAGGTCTAGTTGTAACCAGGCCTCTCTAGCTGGCCTCCACACGTAGCTTCTTCCTGTTAGGGGGCTCTTCAGCCTCGGACTCAGAGCTCGAGTCGGAGCCTCCGTCGAAGGCCGACACAGCGCTGCCTTTGGGATTAGTGTAGAGGCTGCTGTCGGACGAAGAGTAGCTGGACTGGAGCTGCGTCGAGCCTTTCACCTTCTCCAGAGCACGCACTGCACGGGACACAGGAGGATCAGGTTTAAATAGGAAAATTGTTTAAATGACTGCCATTTGCTTATAACTAGTGGCCTTTTAAATTGCATTTGTGAGTGTATTATTTTTTTTTTTTTGAGGTTTTTGACCCCATGATTTTTTTTCCATTGCTCCAGAGAATAATATTTCTGCTTCTTGGCAAAATGGAACCATATTTCCAGATTAGCCACTGATAAGTGGTTTTCTCAAGGCTACAGCGCTAAGATCCAATCTCTTGAGATCATGGTGCTTTTCGAAATGCTTTTTGACCATTAACTACAGCAGAAGTCTAAAGGAGATTTGAATTTGATTTGATCACACGCTCAAGCAGTCTACAGTTGGATTTTCTTTCATTGGTAACAACTATCCTTCCGAGTTTTAGTGATGCGTTTGACAGTTTTAGCCCAGTTAGTCTTCTCCTCAATCTCTTTGGTTTCTTTATTAGTCTGATGCAGGTACGTGTTTAAAAAAGGTTTTCAACATTGACATTTAG
Source organism: Perccottus glenii (assembly GCA_024416835.2). Classification (NCBI taxonomy): domain Eukaryota; kingdom Metazoa; phylum Chordata; class Actinopteri; order Gobiiformes; family Odontobutidae; genus Perccottus; species Perccottus glenii. The sequence goes on along the minus strand of CM044564.2, from coordinate 7,620,311 downwards.
GAGATTAACGTAGAGACCAACTTTATTTAAGCTTAACATCTGAATCATTCTTATTTGAAATGGCAAAATGGCAATTTTTACTTCCTACGAATTAAATAAAAGGAGCCTGAAATGATATGCAACAACTAGACTCAAACAGGCGGCAAAGTAGTTCTCATTTTTGACAAGGCTTTATCTTATTCCATATTCAGAGCAGACAAACATTTAGTCAAACTAACATCTGTGAATAAGTCAGGCACTTTCCTATCAATTGAGAAAAGGGTGCAGTTACCTTGTTGTTCCAACAGGGCGTTCTGTCGTTTGAGGTCGTCGATGTCCTGCTGGTGTGTGTGGTTTTTCCGCCTCATGTATTGAATGTACTCTGTGGCTTTATCTAGGATTTGAGCTCGAGATGCCTGTTTGGTAGACTGCTGTTAGTGACACATGCAAAAATTGAAGCCATGACGACAGGGTAAAAATGACATATCACATTTCTAAACATTATCAATCTAAATGTCTTCAAATCCTCTTAAAACATCCTAATATTTCTCTCAAACTACAGCCTGAGACCATGGGCCGAGTGTTAAGATGAGTCACAACAACAAAACTCATCTTTAATGTAGATGATAAACTGACATCACAAACCAGCAGTATGACAAAGAACTACCTAAAAAGCCTTCAAGGTATTGTTTTGTTTGTCCAAATTTAAATCAATTCTGTATAAATTTTGTAACATTTTGTAAAATAATCATAACTTGCCAAGGCTCTATTGATACTATACTGTAATTGTAGCTTAAAGAAATACAAAGCATATTTTAGAGTAACTAAATAATATCACAACAGTAGAACACAATACATATCACAGTAAATGTTATTTTATACTCTATCCCTAAACTCAATCATACTAGGAGGGGTTTCTACTTAAACTTTCACACATTTTACCCAAAAAAAAAAAAAAAAAAGGATAAATTAATCAGCTGCTTGAATGCATGAATAATCTCAGTTAATATCCAATAGTGTCTGTAGCTTTAGCTGGAGCAGTACAAACACCAGCTGCACTAGACAGAGGTGTGGTCCAGGCTAAAGCTGCAGGAACGGAGCACTTCTACACTCAAAGCTCACATCTTTACGTTATGCTTCAAGGCACTGCCCTGGGGTTGTACGCATCTTAAGCATGTTTTTGAGGGAAAAAAAGCCCTGTGCCCAGTTTTTAAACTCCTCTGAAAACTATTAACGTCATAGAAGTCAAAACAGGAAAAGAGCAGCTAAATGTCTTCATAATCACTTCCTGACATTTGTCCAAGGATTTACACTTCATAATTACCTTTCTACTGCCAATCTGAACCCAACCTGTTCACTTTTAATGACATACAAATAAAGCAAAGACATCTGCATCTGTGTTTGTAATTGACATGACTTGGTAAAAATGTCTTAAAACTAAACCGTAATAACCACATTGAAAACAAGTCACATAAAACAAGCCTTTGAGCAAACACAAGATGAAAGTGTCGTGAGCATTACCAACCTTCTCTCCCTGCAGCGCGGGCACCGAGTCCCGGAGGCTGTGAAAGCTGTCTTTGATGTGGTCCCTACGCTTGCGCTCCAGTGCATTGTGGTGTGCCCGTTTATCTGCCTGCAATGACACAGTCACACAGTCTTCAGCCGGACAGCAGAGCAGCGCCTGTAGAGGACAGCGGGCGTTCCAGCTGCCCACGGGCAACATATACATACATACACACACACACCGCCCCACTGCAAGGTCCCACTTTAAAATGATAGTGTTTTTAGTGCAGAGACAGGGTAAGCGCTCTGCTTGAGGACAGTCAATGTCACTCAGGTTTGACGAGCCAACAATAGAGCAACAATGTACAGCTTGGCACAGTACTGTACTTTTTTTTTTATTATTAAATGAATGTTTTTCAAAAGGGATGAAAGAAATACGTTCCAAGGTACAAGACATTTCATGGAGCCCGCACTCAATAGAAAGCCTGTCTAACCAATTGTTTTTAAAGTAAAATTAAGCAGGCTTTATCCTTTGGTTCTCTGATTGTAGGTCTAACCAAGTGCCTCTTCAGGAAATTTAATCTGTGTTTGTTGGTTCTGTCCCCTGGAAGCGCGAATCAAGAAAGACCAGAATAATTCTTTGTATAAAGAAAAGAAAAGATAAGAATGGTTGGCCAGGTCACGGGACTTTCAAATTCCTAAAGTAAACATGTCACTGAGTTTATAATGTCCATGAGGAAGTTGGCTTACTGTAATGTGATGTCTGTAGTAATTGGTCAAATGCAATTGAGGGAATGGGATCTGTAATCACTTAAAGTCATTGGCAAAACCATAAAATTAGCCAGTTCGGAAAATACTTTGTAATAAATACATTAAAGACAAACAAAACAGCTGTAAGACAGTCTACAAACAGTGCTAGAAATAAGCAGTAAACCTCCGTCAGACTGCACAACTGAAGGGAAGAGGGAAATGTGTGCATTGTGAACTGGGGAATGTCATTTGAACTGGGGATAATGGATTAAAGCAGATGGTACAGTTGGAGTGGAAAACTGAACAAACAGGAAAGACAGGGGACAGAAACTTGGTTAAAATTAAAGAGAGGTGATCAGTTCCTGGTGAACATTATTGGGCTCAAACAGTTATCCTCCTAGTTAAAATCTCATTGTAAAAGTATTCACAAAGTTAACTGGAAGATGTAAACAGTGCACTGCAGATAGATTCAAACAAACAAATTTTAAAATTGTCATCAAAAAAGTGCTTTGTTTCCTTATGGTGGGAAAATGTAAATTCTGCACAAATAAACTGAATAAGCATCCGTTTTTATTTAATGTAGGACAATACACTTTTTCCTTCAAGATTTAGCCATACAGTGTAACTCTGTCATTCTAAAATCCAATGATGTATTTTAGGTATGTTTTGCCTTATTACTCAACACACTCTTGACTGTTTGCCTTCCTTTGTGCTGCATTGTATCTCGTGTACAGTGTATCCTTTACTGTTTCATTTATAATAAAAACTGGCAAGTGCCTACACCACACCTACAAGACACCTCCCAAAAACTAATGCTTTTGTTCACTGCAACACTTGATTGTCACAGAAATGTCCAATTGTTAAGACTCTTGGGCCTCTTTAGTGACTAAAGAAATGCTGTAGAAACATTTTGTAGATGTAAGATTACAAAATCAACAAGTGTAACACCGACTAAAACCCATCCAGATTTTTGGGAAAATTACGCAGCCAAAATGATTAGATGCTAAATAAATGAGAAACTAGGAGTGTGGCAGTAACTTAATGAAGCCGGTGTTTTGGTTTATTATCAGACAAGTAATAATTTATATTCCTTATTGAGTAGCTTGAAATTTTTCATTCATTTTCTACCACTTTGTCCCGTTAGGGGTCGCGGGTGACTGGAGCCTATCCCAGCTGCTTTGGGCGTGAGGCGGGGTACACCCTGGACAGTGGCCAGTTAGTCGCAGGGCTGACATTTAGAGACAGACAACCATTCACTCTCACATTCATTCACTAGGGACACTTTAGAGTTGCCAATTAACCTGTACATGCATGCGTTTGGACGGTGGGAGGAAGACGGAGTACCCGGAGAGAACCCACAGTAACACGTGGAGGACATGCAGACTCCTCACAGAAAGACCGGAGTCAGCTGAGAATGTTTTGAATCGGCCGGGTTTTGAACTCACGACCTTCTTGCTGTAAGGCAGGAGTGCTAACCACTCTGCCACGTCCACCCAAGCTTGAAATCATAGTTTCTTTAATTTGATGTAATTTAAAAATTAAATTTAACTTATAACAGGCCCTTTGCTTTCTACAAATTTGAACTAAATATTTCCCTTTAATTTTCTCAGCTAGACCCCTGCTTCATCTTCATATCCTTTAATGTTTTCTACATAATGCTGCTTTTATTGTGAGCCTAATTCTGTGTGATCCTCGTTCTGTAAAGACACTGCATGAAAACATCTGCATTCTGGTTACAATGTAAAGCTGTAAGATGGCCGCTGCAGTAGTCACATGATTAAAAAACAGCAGGAGATCAGTTTGCTGCAAGTCAACCTGTTTTTAGGCCAAACCATTGAAGCCTTCAATCTGATCTGAACTAATCCACATTGTCACAACTATAAGAGATATAAGCTTAACGACCAAATAGCCTGGATATTTTATAGCGGAGCAACAGTGTGGATGTGATTACAGCGTCACCTGGGGCCCACGGTAAAGGTCATATGAGACGGGATTACCTGACTCCAAACAGCCAACACGATGACACAACACGAACAGGTCACAACTAGCCTTCAACGAATCAGGCATTTAGAAGCCTAAATGAGTAAAATGGCAGTTATGGTCTGAAAACAAAGTAGGGTTGTGCAATTAAACCCAAATTTACATTCACATTTTGTTAAAACATAAACTTCCATAAAGCCTCTTTCAAACGTCCTCTGGTTGGTATCAGGAGAATCACATCCACACTTTATCCTGATAATGGAGTTAGTTCTAGTGGTTTTACTGAGGCGTGAGTAGAGTGTGGGAGCAGAGTATGATGTGTAAATAACCACAGTTTAAATCCCAGAGGGTCACAAACAAAGGGGCCGGCTCCTATACATTTGAAAGAGTGAAAAATAATGCGAGGAAAAGTGCAGAGCATAAAAGGCTTCTGCACTCCTCCGACTCCACTTACAGCGTCAGTCACACAATATAACACCACAGACATGTACATCAAAACAACACGCCCTCTCTACTGCAGCTGTGCGGACATTGTTCCTACTTTCTGAAATAAAAAACAATGGATTGCATTCATGCACTAGATGAAGTCAGGATAAGGTCCAGAGGAAAGTGGCTGTACATATCATGGATTAAGACTAAATATCCAGTCTTCTATTACAAAAAACATAGCTGAGCGTTAATTGCCAGCATGACAGTGTTAAAATCTCTATCCCAGCAATACGCAAGTCTAAAACTGGAATGTTAAAATACAAATGGTTCCTCGTCTCTTTCATCTTAGCAAATAGTCTTATTAGGCCCCAGTGCAAAAAAGTTTATTTTTAATGCCAATTTGATCTACTTTATGTTTTGTTCAGTGTTAGGGTTTGTTCTTTGTTCAGAGCGAATGTTTTTGACCCGTAAACTGTTCCTGGTTGTATTGTGTTGTTGTAAGGGCAGGTAACTTTTCAAAAAAAACTATCCAAATCTCACAGGACACTCTGAATGTCCGCCCCACTTTACCGGCCCCTGGGTGACTGCATGGTCTGTAGTTAAGTCTGTGTCACACGGCAACAAAGGCGTAATTAGTGGTCGCCACACGCCTCACAACACAGTCTCGTGATCAATGTGTGTTGCACAAGAGCCACAGAGCATCCATGACACATATCCAGCAGTATCATACTCAGAGGCGTGACTGCTGGGCTGCCTCCATTAACTCTGGCACAAACAAACCCCAGCACATGACTGACATCGATGGCATGTGCAAGTACAAGTTCAGAAGCCGTTAGTGAAGTTATTTGTGCGTGATCTTAAAAAAAGGCAAGGAATGTTTAGGGAACATTTCTAGGATCAAGCTTTTTTTAAACTAGGCAGATATGAAAAGTGTTTTTATGCAACAGGATATTTAGCAATTACACAATTTGTACTGAGATCTGTGGGTTCGTCTGTTGTGGCCCACATATTAATTTACATTATTTACCAGAATACTTCTATGCCAGGATTGTTTTAGAGCATCAGTGACTTTTAGGGAAAGGCACAAAACGCAACAAGAAAGATGCAGTACATCTGGTTTAACATGTATATCTAGATATTGAAATTGTCTTAAAACTTGGGTCAGGTTTTTTTAAAAGGTTAATTTATATATCTGTACGATGATATCTACTGAGTCTTGTTCCTGTTTATTTGGGGTGTTTATTTTGTTGAATGTGGAACAATACACTGAGAAACATTTGTTGATTTTAAAACAATTTAAATGCAAAATATCTTGTATACTTACTGCTATGATGTGGTTTTATTTTACGCTGCTCATCTACTTTGCCCTCCACTATGTGTGTTATGCAGAGTGTAATTAAAGTTGTGCTATTGAATTTGACAGAGAAAATAAGGTCTTTGATGGAAAAAGCAGGAGTGAATCCCATGAGAGCTTGTGTGACTCAAACTTATTTGTATTATTTTTTCCATTTCAAATCTCTTGCTGCCATTGTGTTCTGAAAATGAGCTGCACCTCTAATCACAAAACTAACTCGGACTACGCTTGTTTTGTACAGCCCCATTAGTCATTAGCAGCATCATATTGAGTTGTATAATCGTACTAAAAGCAGGCGTCTTATTACTGAAGTACAGCCATTATCAGTTCATCATAAAAGCAGTCCTTCAAGCTGAGGGCATATCATACCGAGCTGCTGCCTCTGCTCTATTCATACCTGGCCGTGACACATTACATAACTTGCCAGGTGACGTGGGCCTTTCGAGCTACGGCTGCTCGTCTCATTCTCTTCATCTGAAAACTACACTTCACTGAGGCTGGAGATGAATAAGGCTTTCTGCTCTAATAACAGTGGAAACACCAATAAACCACAGACTGCAGAAGGAAAGCCACTGTGGCAAATCCAACTATCTGGAAAATACAGTGTTAGTTGCCACTTTAAAACGTATTCAGGTCAACCTGACATGACAGGTCAGTTCACAGACAATGGTCACTAATTATCTCGAGCAGTGTAAACATTGACAAAACAGGAATTGCTGAAAGTCTTTTTAAAAAAAAAAAACAAAAGCACAGTCTGCTGATAGCCAATAACTGTTTAGTCCTTTAACAAAAAAAAAACTATGTTGTCTAACCCCGAGGCATATAATGCTTGTGTTTATTTATGTCTTGACCGTTGTGTCTTATCTGAGAGGAACATATACAGACAACAGACCAGCCATCTGCTTCCAAAACCTATAACATCTCTCCAGTCTGTATAGCAATGCAGTGGCTTAGATATTATATTTTTAATCAACTGTTCCAACAATAGCATGATCACAGATTAAATATTCATAAATTCAAGACTTGGATATTTTCTAAAGGTTTGCTTGACTACACTGAAATACATTCCATCCGTTCAATACAAGGCCATACATAGAGGATGCCTATTGCTTCAGAAATCAAATTAGCAGTCAAATTAGGTGCGAGTTTGAGAGCAGCTGAGCCCGTTTTTGAATTATCTCACATTGTTATTTCCTCCTCTTGATTTCCGTGGAGCAGGGATGATCGAGCTGTTGTTTGCAGCCTGTGCATTTACCACATCTCGGTGTTTTTCGCACTTGTGCCGCGCGCGATGCGGCTTTACGTCATTGAAAAGGGCCTGTTAGTGGTTGAAGACACGGCAGCTCTTCCTGACACGACGCAAACAGGCAACAGCATCTCGACTTTCCCACTGCAGACTCCTCTCTTATGCAGCACGAAGGAAGCCTCTTCAGCAGCATGACCTACATCCAGAGCCCGGATCAGAGACGGATCCCCGCGGTGTGAACGGAAACGACGAAGCAAAAGCTAAAACAAATTTAAAAAAAACAACCCCTAGCAGAGGGCCTTGTTTTAAAAGGAGATTTATTCCGAAAGGTGGAATAAAAGCGCTTTGTAGCTGGATAAAGCTTCGGTCTAAATATAGATGTTGTGTCGGCGGCTCCCTATAGCCGCGGACACGGGATGGAAACCTTGCAATGCAGTGAGCTAAAGCCTTGAAGAGCTGCACCAATAACAACCAGCTACAATCAATTTACACTCGAACAACAAAATATACACAATAGTTCAAGTGATTCTATAGATTTAGTGGTTGTTGGACCGAGATAACTAAGAATTTTACATAATCTCAAGCGTGTACCGTACACTTGATTCTCACACATAGGTTAGACACAAAAATAAGGAAGATTTTCAGGAATAATCTGACTTTGCAAGAACATTTAGAACATTTTCGACACTGGACAAAACACAGCGTTACGCACCACATTGTGATATCTTGGTGATTCTTCCTGCAAAAAAACAGAACAAAAAGTACAATTGTAGGCGGAATTGCTGGGCAAAGCTTCTTCTTTCTTTGAAGTCACGTGAAAATGTATTAAATTAGAAAAGTGACGATAAAATAGTGCAGAAAATGAAACGAGATCAAATTATTTAAACGATATTAAGAGAAGCCCTACTTAGACTGGAAGTGCAAAGCTAACCAGCTTATTGGTGGCTAACGCTAGCCGAGCAGCTAACTCGGCTAAATCGCATGTTGGGAAAGATAGAGCATTAAAAAAATAAGTGAAAATACTCACGTCACTGTCGACTTCGATGTCATCGTTATCGCTCATTCTTTAATAAAGTGGTCTAGTTTAAAAGGACGGACCGCTAAAAAAACAACATGAATCAGTTTGGCACCGAGCGGACCCTAACAGCTCACTGTTTGGACAGAACCTAGATGGACTCTACGGGCTCCACGTGACTACACTCCACACACACACAAAACCAATGCGCCGCAGCACGCATGCGCAAAGGTATGTTATGGGAAATGAAGTCTAACGCAATAAGACTTTCAGAATAAACGTTAAATGTCATCCAAACGCGAGCATAATCGAAGTGTTTTAATAGAACAACAAAATATTAAAAAAAACAGAACTTTGCCATTATTTCCATAAAATATTGTTCCATAAAAGCAACAAATAAAATCCGTGGCGAATATTAATAAAAAAGCCAACAATTAATCTAGAAACTACAACCTCCAGGACGAATTTTACTCTGACGTAATGTCATTGGCTACATTTCATTCAAGTGCATTATGGGGATTGTGGTACAAACCGTTCGTGGGTGTCACAAGAGCTGAACCTGTCCAGAGCTGAGACACGTGGATTACAAGAAGAAGCAAAAGTCAAACAACAAGCAAAACAACCCACACCAACCACGTGATCCCTCCTACTTATCTCAACAAAAACCTGCTTCCCTTATCACGTACAGCCTGACTCATAAAAGTGCTATAGCGTCTGTAGATGGGGGCTGTTCAGGGATGTATGATTAGTTGAACAGAAATTGATTAACATTTAGATCCAAGTAATTTTCGAGGACTCATTTGTCTTTGGTCTTTAGCAACACATTTATTAGACAGTGTTAGTGTACTACAGTCCACAACAAAAGAGTAGCCTATGTGTCTTGTAATTGTTTTTCTAATTTACCCTCTGTCCTCCACACACTTCACAAAAAAAGATAATAAATCAAATAGATAATAATAAAAAAACAATAAACCTGAAGCATATTGGCAATGTAAAAAAAAAAAAACCTCACAGTTGTTAAACAATGAACTCAAAAAGACTGCCTTATTGGAATTACTAATATATTGTGTTAAATCCTTGGTCTTGTAATTTTTGTAATATTTGTAATATAATGGAGGTATCAATGTGTATAAAATATATTGACACAAGTGGTGTAATGGAGCCATATTATAACATGTCTTGGTCATTGTTGTTAGTAACTTACAACTCTTTACCCCATTAGTCAGAAAATGAGAACCCTATCAATCTGGTCTCGATTACTAATGTGTTATAATACCATTTATTATTTTTAATGGTTTTCACTTTTATTTTCAGAAAATAGCCATTACAATTTGCACACAAGTGATATTTAACAAAACACTACCCATACTTACTCCCGTCCTATGTTGTATGGAGACTGGTCTTACACAGCAAACAATCTGCCTATGGTTCCCCCATATTTTTTTTTTTTACAATTTTGTGCAGTGGATAAGGAGCTTACACTGTGGATTATATTGTGCTGCAACAGTGAAACAGTAAACATGTAAACGACAGCTAGCTTCATCCATTCTCTGTGTGTGGTCAGAAGGCCACAGCAGCTGCAAACGACACACACAAACAAACACTGTACTGTACTCACCGTTGTCATAAATACACCCGTCTCCAGCTCTTTCACGCTGGGTCTCCATGTTACTGTTTGTACGACCTATCTCTCTTGACCTCTTTTATGTACGGTTTGTTGGCAAAAGCTCAAACAGGGTCAGGGAGAAATCTGGCAACAGCAGCCTATTTAAAGGAACAATAAAGGCGGGCTTTAATAATGCAATGACTGCAGTGCTCCATCTTTATTCACAATGGGAATATACTTTATCAGTGATGATTAGGCAATGGTTTAATCCTGTTTATTCCAGCCACATTTTGTATTGGTTTAATCTTGGTGTTGTGCTGTTTTGGTCCTGGGTTTGGCATGATTTAGTCCATGGTTTAGGCCTGGATTAATCACAATCAATTTTTGTCATGGTTTACTCCTGGTTTATATATCCTTAGATTTATATTTAGCTGCTAATGTGTGGCAGTTAAATAAAAATAACCTGTTAATGAGCGCAGTTGTGAAAGATCATCTTCTTCCTGCCACACCCATAACACTGTTTCCCCTGAGGCTCTGCAGAGTTATGAAGTGTTTTAACACCACTTTAGTGCAGGGAGCTCACTGGGGCATTGATTAGCTGTGACTGGAGTAAAAGTAGTCCAAAAACAAGCCTGTGAAAGATTGGGCTGTAATTACATGGAAGCTGATCAGTTGGGGCCGATCCACAGTCCCCCTCCCCCCGTCTCCTAGACCGCCCTCTCAGACCTTTTAAAATGCCCTCCTTTTGTCTGTCCCCTCACAGCAGCATATTGCAGACTACACACATAAGAAGGGCCCCATAAAGCAGTCGATGTACAAGATTTCTTTTGTGCAGCCATTGTTGTCTGTGCGTGACTTATGAAAGAAAAGGAGGAGGAGCGCAACTGTCTGTATATTATTGTGTTGAAATGGCACACTTACAACATTTGGGGTTGAATGTGACAACAAAAACAACACATATGCACTATTGTACAATAACCTAAGATATTACATTCATATTCATTGTAAAGCAACAGAGTAGAAAGGTGATCCTGCTTCACAGTATAACTTTATAAATCTTCACCAAATATTCAAATACTTTAGGTTTAGTTCTTAGTCCTAGTTTTTACTTGATTAAGAATCCTGTATAACCCTAATTATGTCCTGGGGTTTAGTCCCTGATTCTGTCCCATTTGTTTAGTCTTGATTTGGACTTGGGTTTATCTCTAGTTTAGGTCTGGGTTTGGCTTTGTTTTACAGATTTAGTTTTGACATAGAACTGATTTTTCGCATTTTAGACCTGGTGCTTGTTCTGGGTTTAGCCTTGATTTTATTATAGGTTTAGCTCCAGTTTTGTCCTATTTAGCCCTTGTTTTTAGTCTTGTTTAGTTTTGGTTCAGGATTAGTTCCAATAAATCCTGATTGAGTCCTCAGTTTAGGATTTATTTCAGTTTAGTCCTGATTTCTTCTTAGTTTAATTTCTGTCTTTAGAGTTGTGTAATGTGGGTGTTACACATTACTGATAAAACTAACCTGTTACTGCCCGACACAGGTCTGAAAAACCATGCTTTGGCACTAGATGGCACTTGTGCATTCAGACGCTCAGCTGAAAATTTATTCTGTCCTCTTTCTTACAAAATATGAAAAAAAGGAAACCACCAGAGCTTCTCTTTCAAATTCTCACCTTCACCAACATCAGTGTGACAGTTTTTAGTGAGACTTGTGAAGCTCTGTGCTGCTGTGTTTTGTCAAATTTGTGTGGACGATGTGCCTTAAGGACATCCCAACACATGAAGAAGAGAGATGTGAAAAAACGAATATGACACTTCTCTCAAATGTGCAGAAAACATGTTTCTAAATGAATAGTGACTTTAAACTGTCTTTCAGCGTGCAGCCACTGATTTAACATCTACATTGTTTTAGAAAGAATGGGAAAGAATGATTTTGTACTTATGTTTTTATTCATTTAATTTACATGAAGAGCCTGCATTATTATAGCTACAACAGTTCAAAGAGGTCCTGTGTAAAATCTGACAGTAGGTGTTTAGAGAGGAAGGACTGAGCACTGCTGGATAATATATTCTTCCTAAAGTTTTGACCTGTTACAAAAATAAATTGTAACCACGACACGTGTGAACACTTTTGGAATATTGTATTGTCTCAGTCCTACTGCCAACAACTCCACATCCTGACAACAGAGGATCTCTTTAAATGTAACATGCCCTGGACTGGATGCCTTGGAGATGGATTGGTTAAGTTAAGTCCATAGGTTCAATTTTTTATGGCGGGTCTATAAAGTGTATAAAAAATAGCGGGCACAAACTAACTGCTCTGTAAATGAAAAACCTCAAAAACACACACTAACATAACACTACAATGTACAAAGTTCACATCATTGTACTAAATGACCTTTTCCAATCATTTATTTATTTATTTATTTTTTTAAGTTTAACACTTAATAATAATAGTAATACTCTATTTTAGCTACATTTTGTTATTGAACTACAGTGTAATCCTTTTATCTTTTTGCATTTGTCTCAATCCTCACTTTTCAGCAGTAGTGTTAGCTAAGAAGCCATCCTGTCCCCAAACATAGTGCAGTTAATTAAAAAAAACTTTTGCTATAATCTGTTTTTCTATAAAATATACAACACAGTGGTACAGTAACACTTTGCTGAAACTAAACCTGTTTAAATAATAAACAATAGTAAACCCGGAGTATGTTAAAGGTAAAAAGATCATATAATGTGTACTCTGAACGGGACAGTACAATCTCTTCTGAAGTGAGGGGCCACTCACCAGTTCATTGTTGCTCATGGCATAAGAACAGGCACATACCTTAATGCTCCAAAGAAAGAAGTTACAGTCCTTAATATGCAAATGAGTGACAGATGAGTTTAGTCCGGTTTATAAAGGGACTCTCTCCTTTCTTTGTAGCTTGAGCATTGTTGGGAGTACTTCTTTTTTTTTTTTTATCTAATTGCAGAGACCAGACTCTGAAGTTCTTCTGAAGCACCATGGACAACAACATGGACTTGTTTGCTGCGGATTTGTGGAGAAATGACAGCTTCAACGGGACGATTGACTCCTATCCACTCGGCACAATGGACAACAGCATAAACCTGCTTTTCATCGTCGTGATTTTTATTGTGATGGTTTCACTCGGCTGTACAATGGAGGTGTCCAAGATCAGGGTAATTCTGATCCATTTGTTTAATACAGCACAGTCAGGTCCAATGACTAATTAATTGTAAAATTTAATCAGTCATGTAATTTAAGAACTAAACTATAAAATAATGTATGAACTTCTACATCAGCCTTTACACACTTCACTGGAGATTGAATAATGTAATTAAAGTGTTACATAAGACCCTTTGTGCTTTTTTTTATTTCAGTGTTTGTCACAAAGATAGTACTGGCTTTAGTCGAATACGTTCCTAACATAAAGTGTAGTCTCTGCCAAAAATATATCCCTTTACTAATTGTTATAACATGGTTGGTAGTTGTGTTCATGTTTTAAATAAGTACATGCAAATACTTCAAATTCATTTCAAATTCCAGATAACTTGACTAATCCCGAAGGAGTCATTTGGTCAATAGGTCTATTTATGAAAAAATAAGTCAGACTTGATTTTCCATAGACTGATTGATTGTAGAGTCTTATTGCAGTTGAGAAAAAGGATCTTTGACGACTGCTAGCAGCTCTCTGTTGTCCAAAAGCCCAATGCAGAGGATGGCTCATGTTGTTCAGTATAGCGTTCTTTGTCCTGTTGTGTGTCTAAAGTCTCCAAAGTAGTTGAACAATTTGTATTTATGGGCCAGTCCAGCTTGTTGTTTGGAGACACAATGAGACATTATATGTTTACTGTGACGGTTTCCCTCAACCATAATATGTTATGTTATTTAACAAACTGTGTTATGTGCCCCTATAATAAGAATTTAATGATATTTAGTGTGTGTCATGGGGACAGTGTCAGTGTAAATACACCCACCAGGTTTTGATGTGTTGTGTTTTTTCAGGCTCACATAATGAAGCCCAAAGGGGTCGGCATAGCTGTGGTGGCCCAGTATGGCATCATGCCTCTCAGCGCCTTCTGCTTGGCCAAGGTTTGTGATGACTTGCACAATTCCTAGTCGGGATACCAAAGAATATGAAACATACTTCTGACAGTCCCAGAAATAAACATTGTGTGTTTTTTTCTATCCTCACCTATATTCTCTACAAGCACCATTATGTGTGGGTATTAATTTTGTTATGCAGTGTGTTTTTTGTGGTTTCTGCAGGCGTTCCAGCTGACAGAGATGTCTGCTGTGGTGGTGCTGATTTGTGGCTGCTGTCCTGGAGGAACCATCTCTAACATGCTGGCTCTGGCTGCGAAGGGGGACATGAACCTCAGGTCTGCAAACAAACACCACACAACTCAACAGAAAGTAACATGCTACGCTTAAATGAATTGTTATGTGGGTTTGTTGAAAAGCCCATTAAAGTTAGACATTTGAGATTAAGCCAAAAGTGAAAAATTAACACAAAAAGACACACACACACGCACAACTATTACATTGGGTAATAATTTACAAAAAAAGGGCATTAAACTTGTAGACAAGACCTGGTTATTGACTGTGCTCTTGACTGTGGTAATTTCATCATGACATTGTCCATCTGATAGTGTTATACAATAAAGGGCCATAAACATTTAAACAATGCCAGTCATTTATAACAAGCAAAAGCCTGAAAGTCATGGTTTACCACTACATTCTATTTTAATGGAGACTCTCCCACTTTATTGTCCTGTTACTGCACCCTCTATTTGAGTGCTGTAAAGCCCATCACTCAAGTAATCTCTTGCGATTTGTCCCTGTCCTGGGACAGGGACGTTACATTGGAGGTTTCTGTCCAGCTGAGGGTACTGTGTGGAGATGTCTCAAAACCATCAAAATGACTTTATGAGTTAATGAGTTATTTTGTTTTTCACGTTTACTTTGAAGGATATTTTTAGATTTTTAGTTTATATGACTAAAGTTACATAGTGTGATGAACCCCATCCATAAACAATCTCTTTTTTCTCCCTGTGTCCTCAGCATCGTGATGACGTCCTGCTCCACAGTTCTGGCTATGGGCATGATGCCACTGCTGCTGTACCTTTACTGCCATGGCTTTGACCTGCACGAAGTTGTGCCCTACTTGGAAATCTTTATTTCTCTGATAATGATCCTCTTTCCATGCGGCATCGGTATCCTCATCAACTACTACAGGCCTCAGTACTCCAAGACCATCACAAGGGTGTGTCACACTGAGGGCTGATAATTGTCTGTGTCAATGAGTGCTTTTGTAAACTTTACTGGTGCCTTACTGCTGTTTAATGATTACATTGCAATATAAGACAAACTAATTAACAGTATGCATGGCCCAAGTCACCAGTATCTGTGGTGTCCAACAGCATGAGTCTATCAAGCTTTTGCACTTTGTATATGGAGAATTTTAGTCTTCCCTTTACTTACGACCTAAATGTAAAGTAGTTACAGACTGCTCAAGTCAGCACTTTCCCTCTACAACAGAATAGATAAGATAACCTTTATTTAGGGTAATTGTATTTTGCAGCAGACGTCCAGTAAGAGCAGCAAAGTACACAATTAAATAGCCAACCTGGCCTGAAACAAAATGTAGTTAAAACTAAAATTAAAACTATGCTAAAACATAATAAACTAAAATAGTCTATTAATACAGTATGTAAGACTTTCATCAGTATGTGGTTTAAGCTGTTTTTAGTCTTTGTTTTACCAACAGTACTTTTCTGTACCAGGTTGGTCTGTCAATAACTACAGTTTGTACGATCGTGGCTACTCTCTTACTCATTATTAAATCCGGTGGCTACATCCTGCTCATCCTGCTGTCCCCATCGCTAATGTTCATCAGTGCAGTCATGCCTTTCATCGGATACACATGTGGATACCTGATCTCTTCACTTTTAAAACTCAACCAGGCGTAAGTATTCAGATCAAATTTAAGATGTGACTAAAGAAGAGAATCTCCATAAATCCTTCTGTCTCTTTATGTAATCCCTGATAATCTCAAAGATGCTAGAGATCAGGGCTCCTCTTCAGAAGTTCTTATTCTTTTATTATAGTTGACTATATGCTGAAGACTCTACCCACCTCTGGTTGTGCCGTTAGTATCTGACTGAACCTTCCGGGCCACTGTAGTCTTGGTGGCAGCAGGGAGCATTAGCCACAGTTTGAAATTGTTCTCCTTTATGTGTCTGTGTATCTTATGGATTCACTTCCTGATCCTCAGGGAGCGGAGGACCGTTGCTATAGAAACAGGCTGTCAGAATAACCAGCTGTGTATAACCATCATCAGACTGGCTTTTCCTCCAGAGGCAGTTGGTAGTCTGCTCTTCTTCCCAATGCTTTACCTGATCTTCCAGTTAACAGAGGCGGTGCTGCTCATTGTGATATTAAGGTGTCATGATTACTGGGCAGACAAGAAGGCAAAAGGTAAGTCATGTGTATGATCCAATACTGTACTGTATAATCTTTATCCCAGACTCAGGGTTCAATTCACACCGAGATTAGATTTTCTAAAGTTAGACCCTGTGGTTAACTGTGGTGGAGCAGCAGGTATTGGTAGAATATTACATTAACATTGACAAATTCAAAATTGTTTTATTTTAGTCATTCCTTAAGGCTGTAATTTGTATTGAGCAGACTGCAGTGTTCAGTGGTACATAGGTCTTACTTAGCAATGGTCTTTACACCATCTGCTAAGCATAATAGGTTTTCATATTTAAGTAGGGTTAACCGTTCATTGCTCATACCCACTATGCTGTGATTGACAGAGAATTACTCGCCAGCAAACACAGCAGTGGAAGTCACAGTGTTGCCAGATGTGCCTGTTTCGAAGGAGGACCTCTCATGAATTAACAGGCCCCACACTACAGTAATAACTATTTCCTTTGTGTTGTACTTCATTTCAAGAGCACCATTACACAAAAATCGAGACATGTTCTTATTTTGCTGTTTTTTTATTGGTATAGGTCTATCATAACGGTCACCATACAAATGTTTATATTTTAGCATTGAAAATAAAATCACTATTTACAAAATGTCCCTCCTGCTTATCTGTATTGTTTTTACCTAAGAAACCGCACAGTACCAACAAGATTTTTGGAATTACATTTATACACTCAAATATCAGCAACAGTGTACAAATCCCTAAGCCAATTAAAAAAAAAAAAAAAAAAAAATTACAACACATTCAGTGTGAGACAAAAATAAACTGCATATAACCACTGGAATTGAAAAGTAGGTTGACAACTCTAGGTGTTTACAATAGCAACTGATGCCACTGCAAATGGCAGTTTAAAAATAGTTTTAAGCAAATTAGTCTTTTCTATAAAAAGGACTTAATGTTGTGACAAACTGAAGAGCATGCAAGTTGTAAAGCTCAAACATCAGAAGGGGAAGGATATTGTAATGCGAGCATTAGGAACAATATTATGAAGAGAAGATGGCTCCACTGGCATTCAGGCAGATAAACTAGAGTTTATGAAAATCATTCAAGTACAACGGATCCCCTTTGTCACATGAATAATCCATGATATCAAGCTTTGATTCTGATTCACTGGAAAAGGTTTAGATTTTGGGCTGTGTGGGACCAAATCTAAGTGATAACAAAAAAAAATAAAATAGAGAGAAGAGCATCACCAGTCTCTTGTTTTAATAAAAATTACTAAATATGGTGGCTCCTGTCTTTTATTTTGTACTAAACATGCAAAATCCAGACAGGAAGCCAACATATACCGAAAAACTCATTCAGCTTCTGAGGAGTTTGTTGGAGTTCGAGTTGACCAACTGTTTAGGCCTCTGCTGTTGCTTAAAGGGAGCCTTAACGCTGACTGTCAGTGGACAGAGAACGAGAACGGGAGCGTGAGCGGGAACGAGAGCGTGAGCGGGAAACAGAGGCTCTCTGTGCCGGAGGGGACGGTGGGGTGCTAGACTTGTTAGACTTTGAGGGGCGTTTGGTGGACTCTTTGGATTTGGAAGCTGGTGAGGAAGAGCCACGTGCAGGTGATATACTACGTGAACGAGAACGGGTCTTAGGAGGAGGGCTGCGAGACCGTCTCGGGGAGCGGGACACAGAGCGGCCCCGAGAACGGGACCTGGAACGAGAGGAGCTCTCAGAGCGGGAACGGCTTCTTGACCTGAAAACAGAAAGAAATATTTAAAGGTTTATTCACAGTGACAGAAATATCCATTCTGTGGTGGTTAATGAAGATGAAACTACAAAGATTCAAGATACAAGACAAACACCTTAGCTTCTAGATGAGGAAGCCAAAATTATTTTTTTACTGATATAATTTTGCCACGTATTATTGTAAAAATAAGTATTTAAAATAAATCTCGGATTAAGAATCTGTTAACTTAAAACCACATTGATGTGTTCAGTAAATAGACCTGGCACCAAACAGCTCACCTCTTCTTGTTTGCTTCAATAAGCTTGATTTTCCTGCCATTGATTTCCTTTCCAGACAGCTTTTCAAGGGCATTTTTCAGGTCGCTGTAAGAGGCAAACTCAACCACCCTGAAGTGACAAAAACAGACATGAGGCCAACTGTCAAGCTGCAGGATTCATTTGTAGGTTTTACACTGAAAACAGCCTTACCCTTCGTTAAGCTTTGGCCGATGTGCGTCTGCAAATGTCACCTCTCCTGCTTGTCTCATGTAATCTTTCAGGTCCTACACATACAAACATCAGTAAGCATTCAGATGAGGACACAAGACATTCATTACCAAAAGGGATAGTTAGACTCTCTTACTACAGAAGCTACAGCAGGTAAGAGTCCAAGAACCTGAAAGTACTTTCATTCAGCCAATCGATTTTACTGAAAATTGTCAGATGGGAACAAGTAGACGAGAGCATGCTTTTAGCAAAAAAGATAAACGGCTGAAACATCTTTGAGAATCTTGGACTTTCTGCTATTTACTACAGACAGATCAACATCAACTGCATGAAATACAGTGGCACAGCATGGGCAGCTTTTGGCACTAAGAGCCCCATTTTCCCTGGTCAAAGAGGGCACAGGGCTCCGCACCGGGACCGCCCCGTCTCGGCACCCTGCCTCGATAAAGAGAGTGAACAGGGTGAAGAGAGGAAACTACTACCTGACAGCGAACCGCAGGCTCGCCGAGCCCACCATAACCTCAGGATAACGGTAGATTATTTCCTTGGACACTGGGAGGAAATCACACTCTCTGTCACGATGTGCGGGGGACACCAGAAGGGGAAGGGAGGGGCGATATCGATCGAAGCCCCCAAATTAACGAACCCTCGACCATTACGTCACCACCATCGACTCTCGCTCTTTCCTCTGTTTTCTCTCTGCCAACTTTCTGTTTCCTCTCTCTCGCTCTGAGCCACACACCGGCACCCCCTGCGTTCGACAGGGGGCGTTGCGAGCGAGCGAAGAGCCGCCAGCGCCTCTACTGTGAAGTGAGCACTCAAAAGACCAGAAGCCGTCAACTAGGAGTAGGACACACTGGCTGACACCACAGGCTCAACCCAGACAGAAGGACCCAGAAGGGGTTTACTCCACCATAATCGAGCTCTTCCACATGACACAACAGTCAGGCTGGCAAATAAAGGGGTGAAGAATTGGTTAAAATTTGAAACAAGAACAAATTGGAAAACTGATTTTGTTGCTATTCTCTTTGACTGGTTACTTAACTGAATGAATTCAGATTCAGTGGAAGGTTTCTTAAAATGAAATTGATGCAATTATTACATTTTGCTAAAAGTTAGCTGAGGTTAAGTAACTCTTTTGACTTTTTAATATTTCTGACACTGTATTTGTGTATATGTTTTTTTGGAGCAGAGTGTAAGAGGTGTGAGGCTTTAGACTGTACTTAAAGCATGTGGTGACACTAACCTGCCAGCTGACGCGAGAAGACAAGTTCTCCACAATCAGGCGGTTCTCAGTGCGCATTGGAGGAGGATTCCGACTGCAACAGAGAAAATTTGAAACAAAAAATTAAGTTTTAACTGCACTTGGATGTGAGACAAGTTGAAATATTGTCTTGAATACAATAAGAAAATGGCTGCCATCTTAAAAAAGGGCATTATGGATTTTTAGGGTGCAGACCAACATATAGAACTATCCAATAAAGTGGGTATTACATTTCATTATGTTCACCTTCTTAAATGGCATTTATGACAAAGTCTTATATTTTATCTTGCGTCTCTACAATAATCAAACTGTAGAACCAGTCAGACTTTCTTCCTGCTCTGCAGACTGTGACCGGAGTCTAGCAGAATTAATAAACAATCTATTCACAAGTAATTCTTACAGCCTTACTTAAAAATAAATAAATAATAATAATTCTAGCTTAAAATAAAGAAATCAAACTGGTAGATGTAGTGTGCCACGGCTAAAACAATTAGTACCTCCGACTGCTCTGGGACCCTCGGCCATAACGATCTGAGAAACGGCCTCCTCCTCCTCCTCCACCACTTCCACTACTACTGCTACCTCTGCCACGACCTCCTCGAAGCCGCACACGGGCGTGCTCAATGGTGACCCTGAAATTATATGATACTCAAGATTAACAACCTTAAAAAACACAAAGACATGCTCCATGAAGTATTGCAGCCCATATTTTCAATTTAGAAGCCTTCTCTTACCTTTCGTTGCAAAGCTCTTTGCCGTCAAGCTCGTACACAGCATCTTCAGCATCTCTGGGATCATCAAACTCCTGCAACAAAAGACCAAACATATAACACCAGAAGCACATGGTGATTTATTTTATTGTAAACCCCAAGTCCACATTTTTTTTTTTGGGGGTGGGGCGGGGGTCATTCAGTGCACCTACAATATTTTTTGGGTAGGAAAATACATTTTGTTGTCAGGATTAGCCCAATAAAAATGTAAAAAAAAAAAAGGTATTGTTTCCATGGCAGCAATGCCTTCTACTCAAAACGGACATTAGTAGTTAAAGATTTGGCCTAGGAATATAACAGAAAATTCAGGTTTAACCAATCTACGCCATATCCCAAATAAAATATGGAATTGTTTTGCATTATGCTACTTACCACAAAACCAAAGCCTCTTTTCAAGTCAATGTCTCGGATGCGGCCGTATCCTTTGAAAAACCTCTCCACGTCTTTCTCTCGGGCCGAAGGGCTCAGTCGGCCGATGAAAATACGACATCCACTCATTTTCTATCTGTAAACATAAAATGCATCCATCCAAATATTATTCGCTTCTTTAATGTAAATATTTCAAATAAGACGATTTGAGAATGACCTTTGTGCCATTTTAGAGCGAACGAGTTGGACATTTGTGAGGTGCGGCCTAGTAACGTTGCTATGCGCTTTTAATTTAAAGTTAACTTATGCAGCCTGCGCAGATCACACTATACAACAATGAACATTTCTCGCAAACTGCACAGGCGTTTTGACCAAAAATACCAAGAAGAAACGTCAAAATACCTTTTCAGTCGAAGGATATGTTAGTTGAATACGGACGTTGTCTGTCGTTGGTGACCGCACGGAAATGAATCCAACAAAATGGAGCCTTTTTGTCTCAGGGAGGGGGCAGAACGCACGATGTCTGACGTAGAACGTGAGTTGACGGAAAAAGCCGAACAGCTTTCGGAGTTCCGACGATGACGTCACTGACAAGTTCCAGTAGGATTTTTTCAAACCGTTAGATGTCGCTCCAACATTAAAAAAATACTGTAAAGGAGCAAGAATATCTAGAGCAAGAATAGGCTTCTGAACTCAACAATTACACAAATTCGCGAACGCTTGTATCGTATTAAAAATACATTAAGCAAAGAGAATCCTTATAATTATCTTTCTGACATATGACCAAATGTTCACTGTAGGCTTATTACAGAAATGAATGAGGCTTGAAAACATATTATCCCCTTTCATATATTATATTCTCTGTAGTCCTAGATTCCTTTAGGTGGTCTTGCATTCCATACAGATAATATAATGTTAACCTTTGGTTTATGTGTTAAATTATGTCATCATTTTATTTTTATTTATTAAGTGTAGAGAAATAAACTACATATAAACACAGCTCAAGGCAAATATCCCTCAGGTATAAATAAGGTGAAATTATTTAGAATTTTTAAAGGTTCTACCAGAGCAACATACTGTTTATCTGAGAGTTATAAACAATGATTCAAATGTTTGTTAAATGTTTTGTGATAGCAGAAAGAAATGACACATTGTCTTTCACATCCAAAAGAAAGCTTTAATTAGAAAGTTATATACACACTGTAAAATTAAATTAAACTTTATACAAATATTAAATTACTATCTTCACACCCACTGCCATGTACAAAGAAGAAAACAAAGGTAAAAGCATTGAAACAGAACAAAGATGTACTTTTTATAACCTGTAATTTTCAGGGAAGCAACACCGTACAACAGTGCTTTGAACATCTTTTTTCCCATAATTTTTAGTCCCATAACATTTGAATGCCTTTTAGCAAAAGAGAAGCAAAAAAATGTTGAGATAGAGGTGCTTAGAGGTTCATCGTTATCACCACAGTAGCTGGAAAAGCTAGGGGTGGATTGAGAAAGATGGACATTCTTTTAGTCGTGTCCACAAAAAATAAAATAAAAGAAGTAATTGATAAATACACAAAACAGTTTTATGCATAGAATAGAAAAGAATAAAGTAAGGCCATTGGGAAAACAGAACACGTTGCAATATTGTGACGCAACCAATGTGGAGGCTTTTATATTACACACAAATAAAATAAAAATTACAAGTCTAAGGCAACATTCCCCATTTTACATTAATCCTGTAGCCGTTGACAATGATAGACAGCCACAAACGCCAAATGAGAAGACTATAAAAATATGAGTTGCATGATTTTGACAGGTTTGATCAAGTAAACCTTTTCAGCCGTTTCCAGGTGACCAGTTAACCATCAAAGCTGTTTAAGTGGAAACAAAATCAAATGGATGATGACTTATAACCAAACAATGATTCTCTCTTGCTTTAACTTGGCATTGGGAGGGGACTGAGTTACAGGAGGTGGGTGCTATGGAACAAAAGCTGTATTCTTTCATTGCAACCAGTTGCAGTTGAGTCAATAATGTGGAGTTTTAAATTTGGTGTAAAAGTAGATGTGAAACAGTTTCATTAAGGAGATGGTTATTTTTTTCAGCCATTCAGCACAAAAATAAATATTCTAGTCTGAGACTGAGTGAATAATACACACATGGTGTAGTGGATTCATTGCCCGTCGAGACGCTGGTTCATGTGACTTATTTAACACTTGGTTGATTTCCAATGGTGGAAAACAGGGGCATTGTGAGCCTAGCCTCCGATCTGAAGAGAGGCAAATCAGGAAATGGCTGTAGCAAGGCCTACCATATGAGTACATGCCCTCTCCTGCCTAGCCAACATACAAAAGATACAGAGAAAACACACACACACACACACGCACACGCACGCACACACACACACACACACACACACGCACATAAAATACATACAGAAAGAGACAAATAACACAGAAGTCATGTGCTCAGGCCTTTTGTCTTATAAATGAGAGGTGTGTAGTGTGGTTGGAGAGGCCTTTGTGTCATGCGGCGCGAAACACTGCACCCAGTTTTTTAACTCTCAGTCCCAATAATCCACACTCTACACATCAACCAGATACACACGTAGATAGAAAAAGACAGAGTAGGAGAGAAATAGAGAGACAGACAGAAGAGGCTTCATGCTTCATTCAGATTGGGCCACCGTGCATGGACAGCAAAACTAAAGACATGCAGCATTCACAAAAAGGGCTGCGAAAACCCAGCCGTCACTCACAACGTTTTCAAGTACAGCGGGAAGACAATTTGGATTCCAATGCCACAGTATGAGGGGCAGACTTTTTTAATCCGCAACTATACGTGACAGTGGATACGTGTCTCGATTGCTATGGCCTGTTCCAATGAAACCTATGTGAGCAAGGTACTATATAGAAGTACACCTAGGAGGAGGCAATACAAAGCCTATGGTACACAATCTTATCTCATGTTTCTTTTATACACAGGAGCTATAGGGTTTATGTTGATCTGGCGTGACTGTTTTTGATCCAGTCGAAGGGTCCAGTGGAACTCCATCTGTGCGTGTGGTACAGCAACGTGGGGGTGCAAGTTGAGTACAGGCTTTTGCCGTTGCTCTGTATGAATAGCAATGGCAGAAGAGGCTGCAGGGGGAATGGGCATAGATGTAGCCTCTCCATTGCTGGCTGCTGAAGGGGATCAGAGGAAGGAGGGTCGACAGCCACAGTCCTGGTCAGCAGTAATAGATGGGAAACAAGGGCTCTGCTGCTGATACCGAGAGCAGGCTTCATGCTTCCTTCAGCAGAGGAATATCTGCAGTGAACAACACAACACATATTAGTCCATTACAGAAGCGAATGCGTATCATTTTACCAGGAATACATTTTCTGACAAAATGCAATACATATCAAATCCATTTGTGTATAACATGCTGCTCCAAAACAATAATTATATTCTGCTGGTGGTTAAGAGTGTTTTCAAACACAGTTGTTTAGCTCAAGGACAGTTAATATTTTTTATGTTGAATATAAACATGCATTTTGTCCTGCAACAACATTTTTATGTAACAAGCTCACAAACATTTTTCTAATAATGGACAGAGGGATTCTAGACTAAAAATATATTTCCAGGTAAATTCACACTTTGCAATTTTGAACATAGCAGACTCTAGATAGTATCTAACTATATAAGACTGTATAGTTTACTGTAGATAGAATCACTTACCATCAGAAAAGTCGTCTGTTGAAGTGACAGAGAGTAGACTATGCTGGTCGCTGCTCTCAGAGTCTCTACGGAGAGGAATAGGGGCTGCGCAGGCACCCCCAGGGTGCTCTCTGGCCCATGACGATGAGGAGGATGATGAAGAGGAGGGAGCCTGGTGCACCAGCACCGTCTCTGCATGACGGTGGGATGAATAAGAGGATGAGGAGGTGGAAGGGAGGCAGTACTCAAAGTCTCTGTGAATATGGGGCCTGCTGGGGTCTAGGCCCCCTGTGGCCCCCTGAGGGAGTCCCTCTGACAGCACTATGGGCACTCGGGACTCTGGTTGAACAGAGGGAGAAGGAGCAGGTGGAGGAGGACCACCATCATCACAGGCACCACTGTTTCCATACACAGCCTCTTCGTAAGAGGGCAGTGCCACCTGGACGCCCTCCACCATGATGGAGCCGGACTGGCCAGAGATGCCCTGTTCCCTCCTGAAGTACAGACATAAAAAAACAGGTTAAGTTAAAGGGGATCTACAGAGCCACTGTAGAAGTGATTGGTGTTGACTGTACAATCCTTTTAAACCGGGCTGCACTGAGCCCTCAGGTCCCCTGCACAATCAACAGAGTGCCAATGAGCATTAGATCAAATTGTTCTAGCCTTTTTATTACAGAGTAAAGGCAGTTACTGACTGTGATGGGATTACCTCTCACAGATGTACACTTCTACAGTACTTAAAATATGCCTCCTCACAAAACTGATTTCAGGTTTTCTGAATGAATCTGAATTTGCAGAAATACTTTCATCCATTACAGAACAGATTAAAAAGTGTGTTCACATGCTATCTCACTGTGTGACACAGAAGATAAATACAAAAGGTCAGTGTACTCTCTAAAGTAACACAGATTAAGAAGAACTATGGAGTTTCAGCTTGTAATAAAAATGAAGACTGTTAACTCAATAAATCCATAAAATAAAACGTACCGCAGGATAGGTCACTTTGGTAAAGTTACACATTTATAAAGGTGACCTATTTTTATTGTTGTGTTTTATTGTTTATTGTCTTGAGGTGTGGCATTTTTGCTCAACAATTCAGTCCCAAATTTTTTTGTCAGCAAACAAAAAAGTTGCCTCAGACTATTCACTTTCCTAAAGCAATGATAAAGATGGTCTAAATTGGCCAAAGATAGTCACGTTAAAAATAGCTGGTGCTTAGTGTTACATAACTAACTGTTGACTAATTATTGTACCATTTGAAAATCCCCTGCAGGTATAAAATGTTTAGCAAAGCTTCCCCAAAGTGATTATCTTAATTGCGTTAAAACCAGATAAAACCAGTCTGAAATGCAGAAAACGAGTCATACCTGCTGTGGTGAAATGACTTAAGTTTTGGCTGTACGAGAACAAAAAGGACAACTAAAAGCAGGATGAGAGCCACTGAACTGGCCGTGGATGCCACAATGGACAGCGCTGGGATTCCCAACTGAGAGCTTGGCTCCTTATCTGAAGGACACAAACCGGAAAAAAGGAAAGTGGTTTATAGATTGTGGACAACATTTGCTGAGTGAATTTAAATACAGCTGGACAGAAGAGTCATACCTTGTGTAAGTCTACAGCTAACCTGCATCGGGGCGTCCCACTCCCCATTCTGGCAGGTGAGGAACTTGTAGTCTCCCTTCAGAGCATAACCCTCATCACAGAAATATTCAATGACAGTTTTTTGGGTGAGGTGGTGACAGGGAGAGGGGTGGCAGCGATAGCCCCCATTCTCTGGTTCAGTGGGGGGTGAACAGACTGTGGAGAAGACAAAACAACACAAAGTTTTTAAAACAAGGTTTTAACACTGCCTGACTGGTTGATACTCGTAACAAATGCACAAACTTGTTCACCATTGTTTCGGATGCAGTGTGGGGGCTGATGGGACCAGACGCCGGAGCTGGTACAAATGATGGTTACCGGTCCGTCCGCAAAGTATCCAGGCTCACATCCGTACGTGAGGAGCGTCCCTGGTGGGAAAGACCCCCGGTTGGCTTCGGTCTGATTCAGCAGATCGCCGTGCTGGACACCGGGTGGCCGTGCACAACCTGTACATGAACAGGAGATAAGGAATCATTAGTAAACCATAACAGAAGCAATATAATCTTTGTTTATTACTACCACAACAAAGTAGTTGTGCAGTGACTATATTTAAAAGAAGTGTGTTAATACGGGACTCTGTGTTATACATCATGTACAGTGCCTGCTCCTCTACTCCACAAGCTGCTGGCACTGGGTCAAACCACTTTTTAAAGAGAAACTCCTAGTTGACAGTTTGAGCTGATAATTAAAGCTCTGAGGTATTGTTACTCAAAACTAGGCTGCGTTTTTACCACGCAGAGGCACAGGCACTGTATCAACATGACAAGATGGGCGCAGCGCAAAACAAAGAACACCTATAGTGTGTAGAGAGGATTAAAATGTCACATGAGCTTCATATAGATGTAATTGCTCTTGATTATGCACAGCTCATTAAACTGTCCTCATCTCAGGAGCAGCCAAAGAATCTTTAACGTGGCTCATTTACAGCACTCTAATGAAAGACTGAAGCTCTAAGCCAGGCCCCTAACAGCAGGACCAAGCTTATGGACTTTGAGTTAATTGTGCTTTGATCCTCCTCCTCACGTTCGGTTGGTAATGTGGCCTGTGTTTGTGTTTCATCACAGTAAAAATCTGATTTTGTGCTTTGGCTGCAAACACTTGCAGTCTGGCTCAAGCGGGGAAACCTAAATCCAGCAAGCCTGACATAACATTGCAGCACCTGTGTAAATGGAGACATCCCAGCAGGATGCTAGAATTTATTATTAGTAACAACACTCTTAAAGTAGATTTGGGTTTTGGAAGTGGGAATGCATCGGTTTCCTAAAACAATCACTACTTAAGAGAAAAAAACAACCATCCAGTCGAACCATTATTCGTTTGCTTTAATGACTCATAGTTCACTGTCATGTGCATTTGATTAAAAAAAAAATATTTGGAAAGTGGTCAGGAGCAACATAATGATGCAAAGGAAACTAAATGACTTCTCAAAAGGACACAACTAGTCTTCTCCCGCTTCAAAAACATGAGTCTTCACAATCAATGTAAAAATGATGTTCTTTGGAAGGTCTACAGTGTTACAGCTGTTCTGAGGCATTTCCAAAGACGTTATGCAAGCATCCTGTTCCGCTTTGGGGAAATACTTTTACATTTACATTTATTCATTTAGCAGACGCTTTTATCCAAAGCGACTTACATTACATTACATTACATTAGCAGTGTTACAGTCACTGGAGGCAAGGTGGGTTAAGTGTCTTGCCCAAGGACACAACGACAGTATGAACTGTGGGGAGAGCGGGAATCGAACCGCCTACCTTCCGGTTGAAAGACGGCCGCTCTACCCACTGAGCTACTGCCGCCCCACTGCCGAAATACTTCTCAGACTAATTCAATTATTTTGACACCCCTCTGGGCCCCCATTTAAATTTAAAGAACAACTAAAGCGCCACATCTTGGCTTAATCTAGGTTTTGAATGTCAGTGGCTGTATAATTGAATCCTCAGCCTCATTCATGAAATATTCTGAGTATTGTCCTATCTGTTTAAACAAACACACACAGTTCATTGAAGCCTATGTGTATATTCAGAGATTGATAGAGTATTTTTTCACAGCAGCGTCTCTGACATAGTCTAATCTCTGAGGAAAAAACGTCACTCTAAGCTGGCAGCACAAGATTAAACTCAAAACATTTCGATGTGCCAGTGCCTACTCACTCAAAAAGACAGAAAGTAAACAGCTACAAACAATGACACTCCCAGGACCGGGATGTGTGAACACAGTAGGGTGTGACTGCAAATGCATTTAAGTGTTAAGTGGAGAAGTGGAGCCGACACTGCCTTTATGTCGATTTTAATAAGCTTCAGTCGTGACAGTTAGTATCTCAAAATACAATGTTGATTATAAAGATATACTCTAAGAAGCCGTGTATAAAAGTCCTAAAAAGATGTCCAAATTTAAATACTTTTCAAGGTTTCATGGCTCCCTGTTTACTTTTTCCCCACAGTTTAGAGCTGTGGTAAATTAAGGTTAGTCCAGTAAAATTTGGGATTAGCTCAATCGGACCAAACCTGTAATGTACTACGCAAGGATGAAATTAATTAAAATTATCTATAATTTAAGCCACTCTCAAAAGAACAATCAATAAAATTTCCAGGTCCCTGTGGGCAATAGTTAATAAATAATGTCCTGACTGAAACGTATACTTAAGAAACTTCCAGTAAAAAATAGCGCACATCTTTGGGAACAATGCCAAGTCCATTAGCGTCAAATGTGTCGCCAAACAACATTCATAAAAGGCATGAGACATTATTATGACAACAAGATATTTAAAACCTGCGGAAGAGAAACTGACGCCTAACCCTTGATGAGACCTTGGGTTGTTGTTTCATGACAGACACCCTCCAGCAGATGTACTAAGCCCCCAGCAGGACGTCCTCAAGTGAGACAATACAAATGTATTGTGTTCACACATGCAGCCCCTCCAAATAAAGTCAGGATAAAAGCAAGCACTTACTTCCTGTTGTGTAATTGAACCTAAAAAGTCTGCATGATAACATTCTCTAAAGTTTTTCCTCTAGGGGCGGCAGTGGCTCAGTGGTAAGAGCGGTCGTCCGTCAACCGGAAGGTAGGCGGTTCGAATCCCGCTCTCCCTTAATGTAAGTCGCTTTAAATGAAAGCGTCATCTGTAAATGTAACACTGGTCGATTTGGATAAAAGCGTCTGCTAAATGACTAAATGTAAATGTAATAAGTCACTGCTCCCACAAATACTGTCATCATACGAACATAAATACAGTAGTGTGCTGCTCCTACAGTAGGTCATTTGGCTGAAAACACCATGTCACTTATACTGGGGATCTCTCAATGCAAGCCAAGACACATACTCAATGACTTTACATAAATCTAAATACATCACAATACAACCTATCTTTTAAAACACGCATTTCATGTATTTCAGACCCTTCATTAAAACTGGCCACATCCAGATCTGATCACTCTATGCAGATTGAAGGGAAGGGGGGCTGATTTCTTTCTATCCTTAAAACCCAGGCTGTTTTGTCTTTTACACCTTTTGGTAAACACTTAGATTTAAAATGCAATTAAATGCCTCAGCGCCATGACTGAGCGCATGAGAGAGAGGAGCTAAAAGGCCCCTGAAGAGGCGACGATGCTAATGGAGTTGGTAGAGGTGATGAATTGATGACCCCCGGCCGAGAGACAGCAGGGGACAAAAGAGGCCTGAGGGGGCAGTTTGGGACAAAAAGCCTCTGGGCAACAGTCAGCTTTTGTGTTTGCACTGTGAGGCAATCAATACAAACTGCAAAAGGGAGATTAGTGTTTATGACATTCATCACGGCTTTTCTTTTGAATCATCTGTAGTGACATCGCTGAGATGCAAACAAATATGAAAGGTCCACCCACCCTTCAGCTTAAAAGGGACAGTTTAGTTTGAGGTTTAGGCTATTAAAAGTACTTATAACTAGATGCTGGAGCATTACAGTGCAGCCCTAGTTTGGCGAGGCAGATAGTAGCAAAAACAAGGATTAAACAGGGCATATTAACAGTACAGTACTTTATAAAGAAAAAAATTATGCTTCAGATTCTTGTGGTTAGAAAATGACACCAAGATGATGCCGTTTTTATGCAACACAGGCACTCAAACCTGTAAAAGCAAAATGAAGTGGGTTTTAATAGTGGCTAGGTCATAATTAAAACAACAATAATGGCTTTTTATACCCGCTTCCTCATGTTTATTATCTTTACACAAGTACATAAATATCAAAAATTATGCAAGTATCAAAAATTAGCTTGTAAACGTAGAAAAAAAGGGTTTAGTGTAAGATTATACCAATGACTGTAGAAAATATCCACCCATTGCTCCCCTATTCACCAATATTGTCGTTATTACAATAAAATTGTGTTTACAACTGGGCTTTTCGGCTTTTACTGCATAGTAAAATCAAAAATCCCCTAAAGTTGTCACATAGTAAAAACTTAGCTCTAGAGACTGGAGCCATCTTTTGTACCAGGCTGTAAACATGATTTTTACACTTGTAAAGTCGCCATTGGGTTTCTCCTTATATTTCCGCTTTTGGAGCCTGCCCTCTGGTGGACGGAGGTATCTCGCTGTATATCACTGTATAGCGCTCTTACTCGAGGACCTTTAAAGGGGTTCCATGAGAGAGGCTTGCCAGAACTTATTACATGACATGTGTAGTTTGAAATGCTTAGTTATTTGCATTTAAAAAAAGTAGAAATGTGACAGTGATGGTCATAAAATAAACAAGCAAAAGACTTGGGAGAAAGTGCAGAAAATGTGAGCCTCTTGGTAAGTAAGTGCTGTGGCTGAAGGCAAAAAATAAAAAGAGACATGCCACTACAAGTCTATTGATGTGCGAGACTGAACAACTAGAAGCAGGAGCAGTCAGTACAGTGCATACCATACTGTGGGTAGGGCAGGTACAAACGGAGACAGGGTTGGATTGGAAAAGGTGGGTGTTAATATATGGCCAGGGTTGTTATGTCCATCTTAGCATCAAATGGAGACTTGAACAGAGAATGATTAAAGCACAGGCAGGAGTTGACAGCAGTGTGTTGTTTTTGTGAAGAAAGGAGTGAGTCAGCCTTAAACACAAACTGTTCTCCCAATGGTGTGTCACATTTGCTCAAAAGCAGAAAAAAATAACAAGAAAACCTTCTAAAGCAATAAATAAGGAAAAAAAATGTCTCCAGTAGATCAATGGGTTTAAATATTAAAGTGTAAGAGAAATGCTTCCCGGTGGAATTTGTGTACTGTATACTTGTTGTATTTCATATATTGTACATATTTTATTATGATTTGAATCAACTGAATATTATTTGTGTTTAATCATAAACAGTATTTTTTATTATTTCCTCATATTGTGGCATTCTTTACTATTACTGCAACACCAGATGTCATGTCATGTCAAATATCTGGACAATCACATTTGGGTTGAGGGAGCTGCAAATGTGTCCATTGAATCTGGTCTGTTGTGGGATGGCCTGGACAGAATAGAGGCTAATCCCAACCTGCAGGCTCCTTAAAGCCACACCGGAGGAGACTCAGGGCCGTGGGGGTGTTAAAATCCTCCTCCTGTGAAGATCTCTCTTTCTCCATCTGTTACCGATGCCACCGTTTGCCAAGAGCCATGGGGGAGGGGGGGGGGGACCATTCATGACAGAGGGAGGACAAGGTTTTTGTTTTTTTTAGTAGTCTTTAAAAAAATAAGCGTTGTGAAACAGATCGGAGAAGGATGCAGCCAGCTGTTGGGTCACTCCGGCAGAACAATGGCACATACAAGAGGGTGTGTTACAGTGCACAGGGTGAATGAAGGGGGCAGGGGTGGGCTCGGATTAAGCTAAAGGCCAAGAGGATGATGATGCTCTCTTCGGCCTGGTAAATATGTTTTGGTCACGATGTTGGCATTGCTCCAGAGCCTGATGTTGTTGATGAAGTGGGACAGGGATGTTTTTGTTATTTTGTCACACTTTTGCACTAATCTGGGGGATTTTCACAGAGCTGGTGTTAAGAGCAGCAGACCCTGGGATTGGGGCAAGTATTTGGGAATTGGATTTTATTTTTTAGTAGTGTCCTTCAAAGTCTGGTGTCACTTATTGTAAATCCTTAAATCTATAGGGGTTTCTTTTTTTGACTTGCTGTAAATAACGGCCATATAGTGTATTGGGGTTACTATACTGTATTGGTTGTGTTGTAGCTATCGTTGGTCAATTAAACACAATTGTATACTTTTTTTCCATCTATTGTTGGTAATATTTTTCAATCAAGTCACATTTGAGTTTAAAGGAGGAAAATATGTCAAGTGAGAAGTATGATCTTTCTTTTAATCTATATTGCATTGCTATATTGTAATTCAAAGCCACGTCTGCACCAAACACTAGCTACAATCATATTTCAAAATTAAGCCATGTGATATGTTTTGTGCATTTAAACGCAGCAAATCTTGTTCTGAATGTTCCTTTCAGTTCGTCACTGGCTCCTAACTGTGGCAGATGAGTTTTCAGTGAGAGACATTTGTCGCGGGTGTGAGGTGACACAACAAGGCCGCTCTAACCCAGGAGGGGTGACGCGGGCCGTAACCCCGGACGGTTGAAGTCGGCGTAAAGCAATACTAATGGTTTTGTGTTCCCCTGTGAGCAAGAGAAACGGTCACGCACATCAACGCAGACACTCTGTAAGGCTCATTTCTGCTTTCAGTCCCACTTTTGAAAGGCTGTGAAAGCCAGAAGTGAAAAGGTTATGGGAAATAAAAACACTGTACAAAAGGTAGCCATGTGGAGAATGCAGAAAAACTGTGAGCTCAAAACATGAACCCATTTTCCCTAAAGAGATCATTGTTCAGTCTCCTGTGGGGGAAGGTAAATTGATGAAAACTGATGAGATGTGGAGGAGGAAGATGAAGACGAGAGGACGAAACGGAGGAGAGGTGAAGCATATTTGTACAAAAGCCGAGCAAACAAATCTAGCATTTACTCACAATAGTAGTGGGATGCAAACAACAGACTTGCTTTGTGGGTTTTATTGAGGCCTGATACCACCTTTTCCTTTGAGTACAGTATTTGGCGATCCTTAGCACACATGCAATATTATAACCCATACACATATTTCAAGGCTATGTCAATTACTCAAATGTTATGACAAGCTGACATTTGGAGTGAAATAATGCAGCCAACATTGGTCACATGAAAGAATGACTGGGCAAATTTGGAAAAGAAGTTCAAAAATTCTTTCAATATTTTGTTTTTTGAAAAAAAAAAAAAAAAAAAAAAGGAAGCACTCTGCCAGAAATGCCTTCCAGTATCTGACATTTTTCCTAATATGGTAGTGACTTTTGGCTCCATAAGCCAGTGACCTCCACAGTTTCAACAGCTAAGTGAGAGTTTATGTGGGTGTTATCTCATTTAAGTGGTACAGTTTTTGTCTGTCTATTGTCACAAAACTATATTTTCTTTGACATTTTTGCCGTAGTTTGGATTGAATTATCATCATGGATATTAAAACATGGTGCTTAAATGATTTCTTACTGTTAGAAAGATGCCACTAATAACTCCAGCACCGTGCCTATTGACAAATCTAAGTGTCATTTCTACTGTAAACAGGAAATTTGCCAAAGCATGAATCAGTCAGCTGTGGTCTTCCTGCAGCAGCAACAAACTCTCAGGGTGAGGGAAGTCTCTAAACAGACAGAAACATCCTCTTTTGACCCGCCCGTCCCTACTCTCGCTGCCTGATGTGTTTAGTCGGCCACGTGTGCTGCCATTAAAGCCCATTGTCCACATTCACTGAGGGATGGGACAACAGCGACAGATTTAAGCAGCGTGCCTCTGAAAAGGACAACAGACAACTTTGCATTTGAAGGGTTAAATATGCATACAAGCCCATTGTGGACGAGGGCAGGGGGCCAGGTCCTCTTTTGTAAAAGTCCACCATCCAAACAGTCAGTGTGGAGCAGATGGGTGCATGTTAGCGACCTGGGAGCTCCCCCTTCGCTCCTGTGGCAGACTCCACTCAGGACAGCTGGGAGGCAGACATTCCTTCTTCTCAGCTTTCAGACCAGAACAAAAGACAGTGCAGGACCCCTCCCAAACACACGTGCCCCCCTTCACACCCCCAAATACTGTCAGTGCAACTGTGCACTGATAATATTTCAGCAGCCGTGAGCAGGCAGCATTTGTTGGAGGTGAAAGTGGGGGATAATCCTGACCCTACGTCCCAGGGCAGACCACAAAATAAAAGTTTACGATTTGGTCATTTTTGTACCCTCAGTGTTGTGTCTGCATATAATTGATGTGTAATTGTTTTAGTACATATGTGTATAATCTGTTTGAAAGATTAAATATTGAGTTGTTTATTTGATAAAACTGCTAAAAATGATGTCATGTGCTATTAAGGTTTTTTTTTTTTTGTTGGGAGAACAACAAAAGCTTGTTGTATCAAATTAGATATTGTTTGGAAACCTTTTTTCAATATCTGTTAACAGTTCAGCGAATGTTTCTGCCTCTAGTGGAAATACATTTGAGTTTTGAGAGTTCCAATATAAAAAAAATAAAATAAAAAACCCCTAAACATTTAAATTCTCTTAGCTGTACTGACCATTTATCAGCAGGTGCTTCATGGGCCTATCTTTAATGCCATATCTTTCTTTGATAAACAAGTGTATTACAATTACACAGCAGCAGGCAAAAGGCAAAGAACAGTCACAAGTTCTTAAAAGTACACAAAGTCTAAAAACAAGAACAAAATGTTACGTTCAGGAAAAATAAATTAAAAACAGGCAAATGAAGATAAAGCTGGCGTTCCACGCTCGGCATTAGATATTCAATAACTCAACAATACAAATACTGTTACACCCACAAGTCTGTCACCACGCACAAGAAGTCCAACTGCACTTTACAGAACAACTGTTGTGACAAGTGTCTAAGAGGCTGGCCAAATGGCATCATGCATTGAGGTGAACAACCTTTTAAAAATGCACTACGGTCTGTAGACTTGTGCAATGTAGAGAGCAACATTCAACACGATATATAACATATAACATAGATAATAGTGTAAAAAAGAAGATGTAGTTCAATGTTCAGGGCAGCAGTTTTTTTATAGCAGTACAGTAAATAAAAATGAAGAGTAACTAAGCTAAGAGTAACAAAGAGGAAGATTCAAAGTACAGTATATTACTGACAGGAACTTGGACTCAGCAAACTCATTGTAGACACAAATAAAAAGAGGAAACTCTGGAGTCATATAAAACATGGGCCTTTAGCCAACTCTGGCCATAATGTAATATTACCTGGACTCTTTAGTAACCTATGTCTGCAGGTGACACAATTGGACATTGAACAACTGTTATAGCTACAGATATAAATAGTAAATTAACCTAAAAACTCTGCTATGAAACATACAAATATTCTAATACACTCCAATGCACACCAATGTGGCTTACACAAATTACTTTACCATAGGCTGTGGTTTGTCACTGAGCTGTTTACAGATGATGTAATGCGGGCAGAGGGCATTAGAGTGGCCCTAAGCCAATTGACCACTAAACAACTCCATACTCGACATTTAATATACTAGTTACATCACAACATGGACCAAGACAGCAGAAGAAATTAGTACACAGAAAAGATTGAATGTTATTTAAGGCATTCCGCTGTAGATTACTCTTGAGGTATGTAACAAGCAAGAGTGAGAGAGACCGGAGTATGGAACAGATCATTGGCTGGGCTGTTGAACTCTGAAGAGAAGATACAGCTTATTACACAGACAGCTAGGACAGGCTGTTTGTGCTGAAATGCAGTCGGTTAAAGGGAAACAGCTGTGGACCACCTCCGCCCACGACAACCAGCCGCACAAATGCAGCACGATAGCACATGTTGAGCCCTGCCCTTTGGCTTAGCTCAGTATCAGCCGCTGTCAGCTCAACGCTCCACTCTATGCTCTAATGGCTCTATGCACAGCAGACACGTTCAGTTCAGGAGATGGCCACAACTAGAGGCCTAATTATAAAACACTGCAAGGGCCATCACTGCTTACTGCTGGCTCTGGAGGACGTTGAGACATGATGGCATACACTGTATGCATTTCTGGGGCTGTCACGCAGGAGATAACACTGATTTGTAACATTTCAGACACATTTCTCAAATCAGCATAATTTATTTTACAAAAATGAATACAGACCATACTGTAATGTTTTAGCTTAGTACAAATAAAATACTGGACAAAAAAGAAGAACTTGAACCTGAAGAACTTACTATATTTGAAAAGCTAGCTAGTTATGGTTCCTTTTATTCTCTGATTTTATGCGAGTCCCTTGGAGAAAAAAAAAGTGCTATATAAATTGAATCCATTATTATTATTATTATTATAGTTCTTTGCAATACAAATATAGCTATGTTTGATATTGCGATTAAATCTGTTGTCGATAGGAGTTCGACTTTCTTTGGAGCCAGCCCTCACTTCAAGATGGAGGGGACATTATTTATTTAGACTTCTTCATGTCTTCTGTTTAGCATGAAATATGTCTGAGGTTAACTGTGTCAAATGCTGTTTAGGTTAGAAAATAGGAAATTAGTTACATCAAAAAGGAAATCTTCCCCTTAAACCAGGTAGATGAATAAACATGGCTGCTTTTATCTCTATACCATGCCCCCTGCCTGATCTGCTTTGCGTATTCAAGTCTTCATATATAAACTCATCCAAACCCACGTCATAATTCCTGATAACAGTTGCTCACAGTCTGGCAATGTGTGGTCGTCTCAGTTCCTGGCTATTGCTACATGAGAGCGTGGGCTGATCAATGCCTTATGTGCCTTTCGAAGATGAACTTGTTTCAACATGATGCTGATGTTGACTAACGGCGTGACAAAAACCTTCCCACGTTGCAGCCGTGGGCTTGGAAAACACACATCAAAAGAAGGTGAAAAATGAAATGGTGGAGACATTGGGAGACAAGTTTAAAATCTACATTTAAAAAAATAAAATGAATTTGTGGTTAGGAGCAGAGTTGGTGAAGTAAAGGCAAAGAAAAAGTACAGAGGCAGTCGCAGCAGCAGACAGGAGAGACTGGGGGATATATTTAGCAGCTCATTAGTCAGAGTTGTCCTCTACTCAGCAGGCTAGTCCCTCAGATGAGGCCCTTTGGAAATCATTATGAGTGCCTGCTGCTTCAGACAAGTACCACAATACAGTCAAATAATTTATATACCATTAACACGACTTGTAATGATCCTCAACTTCTGTACAGAAGCCTAAAAATACGATTGATGCACCATAAAGTGAAACCTGTTTTAATAACTTCAGCATTAACTTGATGTCCTATTGCCAAAGTTTCATCTTAGCCATGACAGACAATTCTACATTTCCCTGGAAGCAAAGTTTACAATAGTTTATTCAATAATAGATCCTCACAGTTTGGCTATGAAGAATACCAGAGCAAACCTGATATTTCTATGCGTTACATATCGGTCCGTTTCTCTTCCCATGAAACTGAGGAATCCATATTATTGAAAGGGAGATTAATGCGGCAATGTATCAGCAAATTCATGAGATCAATCTAGAGCCATTTAATGACTTTTGTGACTTTGCAGCACGATTGATGAAAATATTTCCAAATAGAAACCGTCCCTACTCACTTAAAAATACCACTTTAAGTTGAATGTTAAATAACTATAATAATGTAGAAAAGCAGCAGAAAAGTTTGTTATTGCTGTGAATTGATGTGAACTTCAGGTTGCCGCTGTGAATCCCTGCAGTATATTCACCACTGTCCTCATCTGTAATGCTTTGACAGCTTGTAGTTTATTGTTACCGTTCTAGAAGCTGCCAGTTTTGTCTGCTCGTGGCTTGATATTCATTTACCTTTATTGTAGAGCGGCCTTCATAACTGGATATTCTGTGTATATATATAGTCCCAACTGTACTAACCAATAAACAGATGATCTGAGTAGTACACAAATGTCAGGCATGTGCAGTAAACACTCACACACATGGCCCTCTTTAATTATTAGGTCACACGACACTGTAGGTTTCTAATGGTAGGTTACATGCGAGGTTGTAAGCTATGTTTGTATTGGGCTGAGTCCAAATGGCTAATTTAATAAAAATGGACCATAAGAGCCATAAAATAAAATCAAGATAAGATGAGTGGTATAGCAGGTGGGGTGGCAGGTTTGTGTGGCCAACAATAATCCAAGCCATCTGGGGGTTTCAACAAGTAATTGAACTGTCTGCTAAAACTGTGTGAAGTGAATGAAATGGTCTCACATCTCTCCTCAGTGCCGCACAGATCCGTTTCTATGGAGTATTTCTCAGCCAGGCCAGGCATTAAAGTTTCCCTTTGAGGGATTGATTGGATGGGAGAGCTGTTAAATGACACAAGGTGAGAACGGAGAGTGATAGCTCAAGTGATAAACACACAGGTAATGAAAGGGAAAAAGCTGATGGATTCGACCAGACTGCCGCTAATGGTCTCTGGTCTCACCTGGCTAATGGCTTCAGCCTGAAGAGAGCAAGAGAAAGAAAAATAAGACATCACTGGAGTGGGGCTGCGCTCCATAGACTCACATGTGCAGGGTTAGCGTCCTATTGGTGCTCTTCCTGGTGCTACAGTAAGCTGTGGTTTGGCCCATGGCTTCCCCCTCTCCGGTAAAAGCCCTCTTTGTTCTCACGTTCCAGAAAAAGCCATTGCTTTTCCTCCTGACGGTCTGCAAACCACCTCATCAACATGACTTCAGGGGACTGTTTCAAACTGTTTTTGTACAATTGTGGAGAACCCACTTTTTTCCCACCTCAAGCTGCAAACCATCAATAAAACACTGTGCTGTTCAAAGAAGATGCAAAGTATCCTCCACCTTTTGGAACAAATACACACAGACCAGATTATTTGACTACAGCAAGCAACAAGTTTCAAAGTCCCTGAGTGTTGAAAGAAGCAGGGCATGGCTCATTCAGATATTTTCCTCTGTGGTCAGAGCAGTGACGCGATGCTGGCCACCAGACTCTACTCTGTTATTAAAGAGAACAGGGAGTTGTCAACCATTCTTCCTTTTAAGCAACTAAACTTAAAAAATAAAAAAATAAAATTGTGGGTTGGGCTACAAAGCTCAAACAAAAAGGGAACACTGAGAAAATGTTTCCATCCAAGAAAGGACAACAATTGATGGTCAAAAACACAAATTTCTGAGAACATCTGAGAGGCCTTTCCCTTGCTCTTTTCTTTACCCTTTGACTCAATTTTTCTTCCAAGGAAAGACATTTCCTGTTCTCACACATGAAGCCGTAAACGTCACCACCACACTGAGCACACAGCGGGCTTGTTTGTGGGAGACTTCTCGTCCTCTCTGGTATTTTCCCGTCCAGTTTTTATTCAGCTTTTGCGGACCGTGGCTTTCAAAGGGTATCATTTATCTTTTTAACAAGACAGCTTTCAGTCTTGGTGGCTACTTGAAGATTGTAAAAACTGTTCAAAGTACATGAACAGGAACAGAACCTTAGGCCAAAGTCAAAGTTCCTACCTTTTTTTAATCTTCTGACTCACTATCTAAGTTCAGAAACAACCCACAATGGCTTACAGTAAGCGACTGACACCATAATAGAAAGAGTAGGCAACTATGTGTCAGATCTACTTGAAAAGAGCCAAAGAACAAGACATATTTGCTTTGTGACCTGAAAACACTTTAAAACGGTGGCATTTATCCATCGCACACACAATCCAAGGTGGTTCTTTGTTGGTGTTAATTTTCAGGCACCCTGCTAAAACACAGAGGATGTTTGTTTGTCATTGAGCTCAATAATAATAGCAGCAGTGATTATGAACACAAATGAAATGGTAGAAAGTATTAAACACACACACCAGACTGGAGCTCTACACTGAGGTCTTGCAATCAGTAATCTTGTTTACGATGAAAGACAGATAAAGAAACATGACTCGTGAGTGCAGTTGTTCTATAAATACTTCCTTACAGAGCCTATTAACAGGTACAAAACACCGCTATCCTTTCCTTTACTGGCAGAACGTGGAGCCACCAGGGAAGCTTCAACCTTTTCCTCCCATTGTTTAAGGAACCTGAAGTGTGGGCTGGAAGTACACAGTGTGCTTTGATTTCCTATAATGTCTCAGCGTAAACTTCAATTTCAACAAAAGGCAACCCAATACACTGTATAAAAAAAAAAAATCTCAGTGTATATTGGTAGAGGTCTGAAAAGTCCTGCTTCGAAGTTTTGACCAAATGCAGCTCAGTATTTTGTCAGCATCCATTTCTAGTCGGGCTTCACATTGCAACAGTATAAGTCTGGAAGCACTGATGACATTTCATATTCATGGCAATTTCCAGAGCGATCTCCATCTCAGCAACACGTTGTGGGATTACCTGTGTGAATAATGTATGTTGAGCAGGAGAGAGGGACAGACAAAAGCAACACTACTGAAAGAGAACTCAAGACGCATAAATTATTACTTTACTTTTTTAAGGACAAATTTTAAATTTGGGATTAAAGTTACTTTGAACAGTCTCTGCCGTTTTATTTTGTTCATACACGTTGCACTCATGTTTCTATTTCCAAATATTTTGGCAGTATCTTATCTTATTCGTGTATGAACATATTTGGACTTGCCATGGTCTTTCCATATTAGCTCCGAAAGCATTGGAAACTTTTCTTGAACAGTTTATCTAATATGTTTGTATTGTTGCATTAAATATTTAGTATCTAACTCCACAGCCTCAATACAATTTTAAATATGGCACAAAAACCACCATTGACTTAAATCTTTTTGTAGAAGGCATTTTTTGGAATCTGCGTCAACTTCAATACAAAACCTAAGCTTCCTCAGTTGGTGAAAAGTTATGTTCAAGCTTTAAGTGAGAGGCCCATTGAAACATGAGTCAGCATAAATACTGAATTTATAAGGAG
This sequence comes from Perccottus glenii, assembly GCA_024416835.2. NCBI lineage: Eukaryota > Metazoa > Chordata > Actinopteri > Gobiiformes > Odontobutidae > Perccottus > Perccottus glenii. Next base: position 7,579,170 of record CM044564.2, on the reverse strand, counting down.
AAGTTAGGCCAGAAAAAACTGCTATGACATCTAAAAAAATAAAAACAAAGTTGAGAATGTCACTGAACAACTGGTAACTTAATGAGAGCAACGCTTGTGATTGAAAACATCACTTTAGAAGACAGAACAGACTGTCCCTTTGCATCACCGAGGCTTCCCTCTTAAAAAGGCGTAGGCCATTCATCTCTGCAACTCGCCTGATACAGTATCATTCTTTTGATTTAGTGACTCACCACTTTCGACTGCCACCCTATCGGAGCATAACATTCACAAATCATCACAGCGCTGCTACAGAGCAGGCCAGCACAAGAGAGAAACAACATACCCACACAATTCAACTACAGCGGGCATGTAGGCCGGGATTTGAGGACACATTTGGGCCGTCCTTGAGCGTGACACGGGGCATCTGTAGGCTCTTCATGAATCATGTGAGTTAGATAAGACACAGTGAAGTACACTTGAGATCAGCAGAGCTTTTCCAGCCCTCTCTCTGCGTCTCCTCCTATTCCCTCTGTTGTTGCTCCTCATGATCATATACGAGTTTAAAAGGCATTACAGAAAGACACCACCCCTCGTACAAACACAAACACAGTCAGCCGGCTCTGAGGCAAGGACATCTGGCACATTTCACAAGCTGCTGCTGCTGCTGTAGGTAGTGAGTGTCGGGGGAGGGGACTCAGCGCTGGGAGGAGGAAGAGAAAGGACAGCCAGCAAGAAAACACACACATACTATTAACAGAGATGCATTGTACTCATTTGAGGATTAATGCTGCTTTTGCATGTTTAAATAGGTCCAATACTCCAAACCATTTTCTTCAACTGCCTCTTTTAGAAAAGCTTAAGAAGGCTTTGGATTGCAAAACATACTTTCATTAAGAATCCAGCAGTTCCCATCCATTTGACTGTGTTGTGATGCTAAATAATGTCCTGGTTTGCAAATGCATTGTTACGCGTCTTTAAGCCCTTCCTCCCTCTAAGCTCAGTCTGCTCTGATTGGTCAGCGGTGCTACTATCACCACAAAGCTACTTCTTATATGCATCATTTCACAGTTATATAGACATCTTATTTACACCTGAATGTTGTTCATTTTCACCTACACCGCTAACTACGGCTAATGTAACGGGACAACACCACTGTAACTAAAAAACTGCTAGCATGCCAACTGCTAAATAACGTACAGCAAGAGTATATCATAGGATTTGCCAACTCAAATGAGATTCAGTTTTGCAAAATCACACACACAATACTGACAACACAGCTTAGTTTCCATATATCATTTAGCCTTTCTTAGCTGCCATCATTTAACCAGGGAGTGCTGAACCATTGCAGAGAAAGACACAGTGGAAAAGAGGAAGGCTTTTTATCTCATAGAACTGGAGGTGAACACATATTTTTCTATTGACCACATACTATACATTTTTCAGTCCAAATGCCACTGTTGAGGGATTATCTTGTTTATGGTGAAGGTTGTTTTGCAGCCAGACAAACTATGACTGTGACCTCAAATTCCCAAATGTGTTTTCACTGATCCTCGATCGAATCAATTTGCCGTCTCCGAGACAATAAGCCAAGATCTCACAGCAGGATCCGCAGCTGAAACACTAAACCTGATCCAGTCCCGGTGAGGGGTAATAACCAGAGCTGTGTTAAAAGCTCTCCGAGGACTGGAAATGTCGGGGCTGATTAAAACCTTATGACAGCAGTGTGACCACAAACAGCATAGTCTCTTTTTCAGTCAATGGTCCGAGGAGAGGTGTTGTGACTCATTAGAATGCTGAATGGATTGGTCGAGTGGGTGGGTTTCGAGTCTTAAGTGGCGCTCCGAGGCACAAAGCAACTTGACCGACCCAAGGGTAAAGATAGATAATTTAATCAAACTGACCTACGAGACAAGCAGAGGAGAATAAATTTGAGTTTGGTTCAGGGCTGGGCAATCAGGGAAATATGTCAATGATTGTATAAAGAAAAGATATTTTAAACAAAGCAAATACCATACATTGTTGTAGAGCAGCAGGAGTTTAATAGCAGTCTAATTCAGGTTAAAATTCTTTGTGTATAAAGTTTGTTCATATTTTTAATTAGCATTTTAGTCACCATACATTGGAAAAAGTACCACAATAAGCGTGGAAACAAGACAGACAGTGAAAACACAAAACCAAGACATGTTCTAAAACAAAGCTTGTCTTGTTCTTGTGATAAACAATCCCATGGCAAGAAAAAGAAATGGTGCCCTTGTCTGAATGAGTTCTTAGATAACCGACAGCTTGTACCAGCAGCTGTTTCCACTTCTGAAAAAGACAAGTTTATTTTTCTTTTTGGAGCTTCCAAAACTGTCCTAAAGTGTACATATTTTTTTAGATAACATCGTCCAACTAAACTACAAAAGAGAATGTAACTTTTATCTCACATGGCTCAACAAACATCTGAGATCCAATGCAAGCAGCACAAGTTGACAGTTCTCTCTACATTTTGTTTGCAGAGACAATGTGCAGTGCTGGTTTGACGTCAGTATATACGTAGCTGACAGTGCCCTCTTTACCTACTACACATCCGACAGTAGAAACACAAACCACACCAGAAGTTGCAGCTCCAAACCTTGCCATAGAAAACTGACACATCATCAAATCAAGATCTTAGATCTTGATCACTTTGCCCAACTCGAATGTGGCAGAAGCTTGTTGTGTCTTACCTGAAGCATGGCCATGAGGAAGCAGGGCGAAGAGCAGAAGCAGAGCTGAGGCAGCCAGCCTGTGGGCGAGCGAGGTGGAACTGCAGGAGGAGGACAGGGCTCTCGTATGAAACGCTACCATCCCATCGCACATCTTTCCCTCCGGCGACCAGCGACACTCCTGTACGGCTTAACCTGATTGAGAGGAAGGCACAGAGAGAAGGGGGGGGGATTACTACCAACAGTCTGCTGCCAGGATTACGTAACCAAAAGAAACACAGAGACGAGTGAGGGATATATACTGTAGAGGCAGCTATAGGGACGGTGAGAGTGAGACGGTGAAAAGGCTCGCAGTGCACGTTTGGAGGAAACAGCTGCTTAACAGATAAGGTTTCTAGGCAAAAGACTGTATATTTACACTTCAGCTACATATGAGCCACAATTATGTGCAGTTAACTTCATGCAAACCCTTTTAATACTGTAAAAATGTACAGAATGCTCAAGTTAAAGTTTAGATGTCATGCAGCTTGTGTCCATAGACATTACAAAATCTGTGGATCTGTTGCGGGATAGGAATCTCATAAAGAAGTGAAGGCTAGCATCAAAAAGCCTGATCCCCAGTGTCTCCTATTAAAAAAATGGGGAAGTCAAATGACCGATGGAACTGACGGGTTACTTGCTTTGCAGAAAACACTTTTTCAAGGTACGTATGTTTTAATGGTTCAAATAAAACAAATTCTAACCCATACATGCATCAGCAACAGCCTGATGTGCAGAATGAGCCCGAGGTTGCCTCTGTAAGCCAGTACAGTAAATCAAAACTCTTGTGCCGTTTCAGCGGGCGTGACATAATACGCGTGCAATCTCACGCCCTGGTTATACCGCAATAAGTAAACTAAGCAATGCTATCTGCAAAGTTGAAAATAAATCCTGCAAACACAGGGAAGAGACAGGCCCCCAGCGCACTCAAATCCAGCAGATTCTCCTTTGGTTGTTCCGTTGTGCTTGTACAAGCGTTGGCACAGTGAACATGCACAACAGTAGATGCAGTACCGCTAACACCAGAGGTGGCACAGTATTACAAAAGCTTCCTAAATGCACTTTTAAGTTTCAACACCTCTTTTAAGTCTAAAAGATTTCTAAGTAGTTTTGGTTGTAACAGTGGTTATAACTTCTGGATTATTGAATAAAGCAGTGCTGTATGGACCATTAGCGGGATCTACCCACTTAAGCTAATGCTCCAATTTAATTGCATCAACAAGAATAAAAGGTCACCCGTTAATAGATAAATGAACAAAGAAATATAGTAAAACTCCAGGCTTAACATTGAGAGCAGTGGCAGAAGGACTCCCTTGATCCTGCCTCAATCCCAGCTCTTGGCACGGCTACAACTAAATAACCCGAGCAGTGCACGCTGCCCGCTGCCGATGATGTAACAGAGGCACAGATCCCAGCGGACGAGAGGTGATGAGGTATGCAGCATTAAGTATAGAGACGTGGGGGAAAAAAACAAACAATTGAGAGTCAGCGCAAAACACTTCTTATTCTGACAGCAAATTCAGCAAATGTTGCAATAATGATCTGGGACGCTGCAGAGAGGAGCCTTTCACTCACTCAGTGGAAGCAGCATTTCATTCTGATAAGAGTCGACTGGATCACGGTATTATCATAGTGAGATTACACTGTTTTATCCCTTACACTGTGACTGTGTGCTGATATACTGCAGCCCTGACAGCACAACCATACAAGGGACTGAGATGTTACTCGTAAAAACATGCACTGGGTTTATGAAGGCAAACGTTTTACAGTATATGGAAAAATGACAGAGCGTGGGAACTGCAATACTAAGGGCCTAAACTTACGGTGTTACAGCCACTGGAGGCAAGATGGGTTAAGTGTCTTGTCCGAGGACACAACGACAGTATGAACTGTGGGGAGAGTGGGAATCGAACCGCCTACCTTCCGGTTGAAGAGCGACCACTCTACCACTGAGCCACTGCTCATTTGATCTTTTTGGCCCTGATGACATTCCCCTGAAAGGCAATTCCACATAGATTTAGCCAGTTTTATTATGTCTACAAGAAATAAGAGTGGTGGGGTTGTTACGTCCCCAGTAAGGTTGGAGTTCAGTACAAGGATTTAATGAAAAGACTGAATGCAATGAGTTTCTAGAAGATGCCTCAGTGACAGAGAGATTGTAGCAGCCATCATTAAACAAATACATCTCACTTCCAAACAGTTGTTTTTGGGGGGGCATGGGCTGAGGTGTACGATTGTTAGTTAAATGAGGAGCTGCAGGTGCGCCACAGCTTTTTACAGAGAATATTTGTGTGAAAGCAGCGCGCCAACGGGCATCCCATCCTCAGGAGAAAGCACAGGGCCCATTACGGTCAGACAGGGCTGCTGAGCTAATGGCTACAGTAATGGCATGGCAGCACTTAGAGAGACGCCAATTTGATTTCAGATCTGCTGCGTTGCCACCGGTGCTGACACACAGACAACCCAGAGGTGCTGCGAAGAATGAACTGTAACCGACAAGAACTAAATTCAAGCAGTAGTCTTCAAATAAAGTGCACCTTGGTTGGTGAGAGCTGTAGGAAAGAGCTTTGGCGAAAATATTGTTGTGTTTGGTCTGTCTCTCAATATTCCTCCTTCCAATGTTTCAAAGTTTTATTATTACACACATACTTCGACTGGAGGTTTGCCTGATTTAATCAAACCCAGACTCTTACTGTGAGCTCCTTTTTAGGCGAGTTGGACATAGTGGGATACCTGCATGAGGTGGAAGTCAGCAGTGAGTGACGCAGAGCCGAATTTGGCAGGACAGTTTGGGTACAGCTCTGAGCCAAAGAACAGATGGTTGAAATTTTATTTATTTATTTTTTTAAATACACTCATCTGTCGTTTGATCTAATATTGGACTGTCCATTTTTGCACTAGCATGATGGTAAATAAACAAAAGACAAAAATAGCTTTTTTTGGGGGTCTATTGGTTGGAGGTAGATAACCTGACCTAACCTGCTCTGACCTCTTTGGAGAGCTGAGGGCATGGTATTGATTGGCAAAGTGAAAACTTAAGCAAAATTAGCTTAATTGCTTTTACACAAAAGCGTCTGAGGAAGGCGAATGTCATTAACCGCCTGTCCAAGAAAGAAACGTGAAAGCAAGGTTGGCCCAAGATGACTTAGAAGGACAGCGGTTAAAAAAAATGGGCCAAAGCCATTGACAGACAAAGATGATGACAGCTCTTTAAAAAGGTCTTTCCAACATGAAATATGAGTGTCCTACAAAATACAGCCCAATGGAGACAGAAATATCAATTGGATATTTAAAAGGAAGGTTCGACTGGTTCATAGTATAGTACAAGTTTGACTTGCACATAACTAGTTGTCTTGTTAAAACCCATTAACTTCTACATTATAAACAAATGTGATGCTATTTTTTTTTTTAAAGTACAATTTTTCTGCAGGTAACTCTAATACAGGTCACTCAAATTCAAATCCAAATGAAAAACATAAATCTATTTCATAATCAGTCCATCTCTAGCTTGTCCAATCTTACTGAATAAAGAAACATGAATAGACAGGAGCAGCAGTCCCAGTCCTCAACAAGCCTGGATGTGCCGATTCTGGCATGGAGAGTAAACTCTCAAGTCTGTAGCTCCTGGATTAAAGTCACTATAAAAAAAAAATACTGCCAGAACAAAGCTGCTCTGAGGTTTTGAGGAGCTGCAACACAAAGAGTCTCTACTGTTCTGGAAAGTCTCATCGTGCTTACTGTAAAACTACAATGTGGAAAAAAAGAAAACACACCTCGTGATACATTTGCATTTTTGTAACTGGATTATGTTTAAAGATCTGTGTCATCTTTCAGCTATTTGGAAAAGAAGGCAGGACAAACACATTATAAAGGAATTCCTCTGCTGAATACGAGACATAAGTATCAACACAAAATCAGCTGCGGATTTTGATGATGTCTGAAACAAATGTGTTCTGTCTGAATTATAATCAGTGCATATAATCGGCTACTGTCTGAGCTGCCAGGTGAAAATAAAAAAGAAAGACACAAGAGAAAAGAAAGAGCAACATTTCTATGAGGTGCACACACAAACTTCAATAAGTTATACATGGAAACATGACTAATCACTCTCATTTCTAACCCATGTAAATGAACAGATAGCTACTTGTACAGTACGTTACTATAATACAATGTAAGAATGCTGACTCAAAACTGTATTGGCTTGTATCTGAAGGGCTGTTCATTTGTCAATTGTTTAGGCTATATGTGTCCAGATAAGATACATTGAAGGTTTATGAATGCTTTGTTTAGCTTGATTCTGGGGGGAAACCTCTGCAGCTCTTCACTTGAGACAGCAGTCAGACAAACAGGCTGCCACTGCAGAGTCTCAGCTGCCCAGCTCCTGGAAAGCACAGGGAGCCAAAAGGAGAGCAGCAGCAGCGGAGGGAGGCATGTGTCGGGAACAGAGAGCTCACAGTATGCCAAGGAAACAGCCCGACAGCACATTTCCACTGGATAGGCCTCAGTGCTGCTGGATCTTCCTGAGCCTGAGGAGGGAGCACTGAGAGGAGGCACAGAATGGAGCCTTTGTTATCCAGAATGATGTCGCGTTAGCCCCAGACGTCCAAGCATCCCTGTGTACTGCCGCGAGGAGTAGGGCACTGACAGGAGGGTAAGAAGGAAGAGGCAAGGATCGCATGAAGGAGAGAGGGTGAGATGAAACTACTGAATAATAAAAGTGACACAGACACTAGTGATAAACACTTTCATATGTTGAGTACAAAGTCGACTGGGGTCAGAACTGCACTCACAAGATGTTTGCCCCAAGTTTATTGTCAAACTAAAAGCATCCAAACTGTGGCATGTCACTGTACAATGTGAACACATATTGTTTTTATGGTTGGTCACTTCCTGAAAAGCAAAAGCAACCAAATAGTTGTTACGCACACAAAAAAAGCTTTCAAAACAATGAAAGTACTTTAACAACAGTCATATCCATTTAACTGCAACTTCCCTAAAACTCTTCCCCAATACAACTTGTTTGACATCACACTAGATACATAGTCCGTATGACGACATTCAATACACTCAAAACTTCCTTAATCTGTATTTAAAAGGTAAGAATGACATGTTCTCTGTAGCTAACACAGCTACAATAACAAGATTATTACATTTGAGAAAGCTTGTTGGAAGCAAATCAATGTTAGTTGCAAAAACATTATGAACATTCCAATTAGCCAAAAGCATCTGGAAAAGCCTGCTTTTTCACACAATAAGAGAGTGAAAACTAGTTGCTAATTGGGTTTACAGTGGCCTTTGACATTACCATATGGTACACTGTAGTCAATAACAGAGACATAACACCAATGACCATTTGATCACATCTGGCTCAAAAAGACATTCTTTGGGACCCGTCTGAATCCATTGGTTTTCTTAAATTCATGCCAGACCTTTGTTTTCCATTATGAAAAGCTCACAGTTGTACTTCCTTGTCTTTTTCTAGCATTGCTGAGGTCTGCCAAATATTACCCTGCCCAAGTGATATAATTCAGTTCAAACTTTACAGGAACGCAATAAGGAAATGGAAATTGTGTAAATAGAATTAGAACGGAATATTGGGCAGTATTTAGTGTTTAAACGTGGTCAAATGCCTCCAGAGCAGCCTCTGAAGCAGTCACACGCTTCGACACGTGCAACTGTACAGAGGTATTTAAACAAAGAGTGTGGTGGGCTGTCCCGTCCATACACATACAAACAAAGACCAAACGAAGCCAACCCAGGCAAGCTAACAACACTATCTTTAGAAATAATTGTTTACACTTAAATCAACACATTGTCCACAATGCTACATCGTTTAGCTTAAGGCGTGCCAAATAATATACCTTAGCACTAGTGAACTTAAATGCTCATAGTGACCAATATGTAACAACACCACCATTACCCAGCTGTTAACAACTGTCAATAGCTAAACAGGAATAAATATTTAAGCATGTTATCAACCATGTTTTAACTGGCAAAATATATATCCGAAAGAGGACAATAAATGAAATATAATACAGCGTATATTATAGCGATACTAGACACTGCTCAATCCTCTCTAGGTAACAGTTCTTCAGTTTACAGACGGCTCATTTACAATAAATTACAAGTAACTGCCCTAGTTGACGAGTTAGCAAAGACTGACGTAAATTGACCAGAATATTAGTGTTAATACGAGTAAGACATATCAACAAATGCAATCGCTCGAAGGAGAAAGACGTTTCTGCTATTGGCCTTTTGCTGTGGTGCTTAGCTTGCGAAAAAAATAACTCACCAACGGAAAGGTTAACAGCAAAGAGCCCTCCTCTTGCCGGTTCACTTTCGAGACATTAATGATGTTGTAAACAGAGTCCGCCAGAGCGAAATGTAGTCAAATAATAATGAGATACGTCGTGTTTTATCCGACAGAGCTAAGTTACGTTGTTCCGCGTCCTCGGCTCGACAGCTCTGTATTTGAGGTGAGCGGAAACACTACCAGCTGCCTCTCGCTCCTGCGCCGTCTCCATGGCGACTCCGTAAAAGGGGCGGAGCTAAGACGGTCAGGTCTTAAAGTAAAAGCAAAGGGGTTTGGAGAAAGGACAAAAGAATACAGAAAAAAAACCTCAAATCACCCTCTCTATTTTGTCAATGTATTTATAATAGAGGTACTCCAAAACAATTTTAACTGGAGCTTTGTCAATACAGGGCAATATATACACATACTCCAAAAAAGCACAAGGCATAAGACTAGACATACATAATACTATAGGATAGGCTACCGTACCAACAAGCTTGCTAATTTCACATAGTGTGAATTCTGCATTCTCAACAATTTTACAAATACTAATATTATTATCCTTGTTTATTTTGGTGACTACATTTTTTGATGAAAACATGAAAACTATTAAGAGGTCAGTTAGGCAAATTTCTGCATAAATTGAGTCTGAAGTTTAAATTAATTTATTTTAATCATTCATCAACTGTGACAACATAATGGTTATACCACATAGGCATAATAATACTCTTTAAAAGTATAATTCCCCAGAAAGTAGGATCAGCTGATTAATTTCTATGGCAGGGTATATTCAAAATTCCCATCAATACTTTAAATAAACTTTCTCACATTGTGACGCAGTTGTATTTTTCAGTCAATCTCACAAAGTTATAGATAACTACCGCGGGTCCTTCCTACCTGCTGCAATTAGACTTTATAAATCACATGTGTAACAATAACATTGTCCATTTTTCTCACTCTTTTACTTTGTAAATATGTATATAGATAGATTTTGTTTTTATGAAATGTAACCTTATTATTTACTTTTATTAAAAATGCTGCTAAGATTGTATATACTTTTTTTTTTTTTACTTTTTGCACTTTACCTTTACCTTAGAGCTGTTGTACAAGTAAATTTCCCCCCTGTGAAGGCAATAAAGTCCTATCTTAGCTTGATTTTTAAAGTATTATGCAGTATGCTCATGTACTGTCACCAAAAACATGTCACACCAACAAACTGTGGTTAGAAATTTTACTTTCATTTACTTATGAGTGAATAGTGAGCAATATCTGCTATCTAACCACAACACTGCAACCTTGCAAAAACATAATGCACCAAATAAGCATATAAAAGAAGGGATGACATAGGTGCTTCTCTCTGGAGTATTCAATAAGGCTATAAGGTTTATTACAAAGGTTTCTTTTCTGACACATAATCCGAATTTAGCTTTAATGTATGGGTAATTTTATATACATCAGGCAGTAAGCTGGACCATATCTTCTTAGATGCTTTAACTTTACAAATACAGTGGAACAGATTATATTTGTACAACAGTGATTTGGTTTGGGTGGATAATTGACTCACTTGACTTCACTTTTGGGACTTCTACCTTTACCATAGTTACAGTTGTTGTTGAATAAAGCTGTAGGAGAGACAACAGTCATTCAATAAATTTCATCAGTCAGTATTATGTCAGTCATAAATAAGTCCATACCAGAACAGCTGTGAAAAGAGTACAATATCTCATTGTTCCAAAGATCACAACTACATTTAATTTAATCAACCCAAAACCTATTGTCTGATCCTGCAATTTGCAAATTTGAATACTAATGATCATTAATTCTTTTCCTAATACAGTACTTGCAAAATCCCTTAAATCTTCATCCTTGAAACCCATTATGTCTCAAACTATTTTCTTTAATAATGCTTATCTTTTAACCATTGTGCAGTTGATTACCCACACTTTAAAGTGGGTAAAGGAAAAAAAAGTTAATCACAGAATTACCTTTACTCTGTCTCCTACAGCATCTTTATGTTTTGACTATCTATGGTTTTGACTTACAGCAGGTATGCTAGGAGTAGGCTAGCTTGTCAAATGTCATGGCTACATCTTTTATTTTCTGTATTCACAAAAAGATAGCACTATAGAATTAAAAGAACTGGTACTAAACGAAATGTTAAGCTAATGATACGGTTTTTCTTTTTAAGTTATTAATATCTTTTCAATGCTGACATCTAGTGGCTCGTTAGCTCATACACTACATGTCAGTTATATATATCCGCCCGTAAACAGTAATAAGATATTTAAATAGAAACATTATGACACCGTTTCGTTATTCGTTATTTTCCTCCAATAATTTATTTGTTTCTTTTTGGTTTTCTTACATAACGCCACACAAGGGCTACACCTGTTGTTTCAGATACCCTACCCTCCTTTACAGTAGGTGGCGCTAATACATTTCAAAACGTAGTGGTTCCCGATAAAACCCAAGAAGGAGAATCAGTACGCACTTCTTACATTAATATTTGCTCAGATATTTACCAGTATTATCTGGCATTTGTGCAAACTAGTTATGATTTACACATAAATAGTCTATATTTACGCTTCAAAGTGTGAACAGTGAAAGTGTTTAACTACGCTGCGTCTTCCAAAACTAATAATTTAAGGTATGCTACGTAGCACGTTTTCAATTACTTGCTTAAAGTTTGGTTCAGCTACAAACTTAGAAAGGAGAATAAATGCGTATCAAGGAACAGACAGTGGTCTCTAGTACTTTTTGGTGTGTTTTTATTTTTGCGGAAGTCAGCTGTGTTTGAACTTACACACAGTTTCCGTGACCATGAATCCGTAGCTCTTGATCAGATGAGACTCTTGCCATATAGCTGGGGATCAATTGAGAAAAAACAAATCGGTAACATTTTCTTTTACACTACACTTGATACATTGTATCAGAAATTATATTGAAAGAGCACACAGTGAGGCTAGACATTGAGCTTCATTCTTCATTGGGATGGTCATATTATGCTACAGAAATGAAATGCATTAAACTCAAATTAATCATCCGGAATGATCATGTTTTCATCATATTTTTATCCTAACCCTAGCCTTAATCCTATGTATTGAGTCATGCATGAATTTATGATAAAATGTGCCCCTACTCTAAAGTGTTACCTATAGTGTCTTATATATCCCATTTCTCCAGTGAAGATACAAAACATTTTGTTGAACACTAAGTTACTAATGTATGCCAGTATAGTAATTGTAATTTGAATGTATTATCATTGCAAAATACAAAAGGTGATGTATGTGCAAATGGTTTCAGTAAAGATCTGGTCATTTATTCCAACTTCTGTCTGACTATTTTGTTGTAGACTGAAACGCAAATGCGAGACTATTGTCAGACTTTGAATCAGTGATCCCCGCAATGGCTTCATCACAAATCCGCTTGAGGATTCTCCCCAGTGTCTGCTGTCTTTTTGACAAACGAGTTCAAGTCAAAGTGGACGGCCTGTCTCCTTACAAACCAGTCGAGCTGAGGTCCAAAGTGGTGGATGACCGTGGGATCGTCTTTAAAGCCTCGGCCCATTACCAGGCAGATGTGTCCGGTGAAGTGGATGTCTCCCGGGCGGCCTCTTTGGGAGGGAGCTACACTGGAGTGGAGCCTATGGGCCTGTTTTGGTCCATGTTACCGGAGACCCCTCACAGTAAGCTCCTGAAAAAGAATGTACTGAGCCCAATGCTGGTGGAGATTGCAGCTTTGGCCGGTGAGAGTGGTGAAGTGTTAGCCTCAGAAATCAACCAGCGAGAGTTTATGATGGAGGGAATGAAAAGAATCCCAGTAAAAGAGGGTAGACTAAGAGGAGTCCTTTTTCTACCACCAGGTATGATTATTGCTGTCAGTCTTAACAATTAAAACAAAAAAATTATAATCATCTTCTTTATGTAGGGAAAGGCCCATTCCCTGGAATTGTTGATCTATACATTTTTGGAGGGGGTCTAAATGAGCCCAGAGCAAGCCTATTGGCAAATAAAGGTTTTGTTGTTCTGGCACTGGCATATTATCGCTACCAGGATTTACCCAAAAACCCTAAATATCTGGAGCTGGAGTATTTTGAAGAGGCTGCTGAGTATTTGAGGAGTCTACCTGAGGTTAGTACTAAAGTATAGCCTCAATTTATCAGAATGACGTATTTATTGTTTTTGTTAAAATTTTGTAAATGACAGTTGTTAAAAAATCACCATAGTGTTAACATTAAACATAAATCTACTATTAATGCTGCATTTAATGATAATGTTTTATTTCATATAATGATTACTTACTTATTAAGTAATTGTGATGATAATTAGCTTAGAAATGTATCAGTGAAGCATATGTGTAACCATTATGCGTTTTCAGAATGGCTGCAATTTATCTGTTTATTATTTAAATAAAAGCACTTTAATCTGTATCTATTGCTATATTACTTTTCTACAGGTGAATGGCCCAGGCATTGGCATCATTTCCATCTCTCACAGCGGAGCTTTGGCTCTGTCAATGTCATCCTTTCTTTCTGATATCACTGCAACTGTCTGCATTAACACCTGCAATGCAAATACTGTGATTCCCCTACGTTACAAAGACATAGTTATTCCTCCACTTTCTCCTGTAATGAAGAATGTCAGAATGACTGCCTCTGGCCTTGTAGATGTCCGTGATGCCTTACCAGACCCAACCCTGGAAAAGAACAGAGCATCTTTGATCCCAATAGAGCGTGCCACCTGCCAGTTCCTGTTTGCTGTTGCCGAAGATGATCACAACTGGACAAGCTCTCTTTTTGCCCAACAAGCTGCTGCAACATTAAAAAGCCATGGCAAAAATTCATTCTCAGTGGTCTCATATCCTAAAGCTGGACACTTCTTGGAAATCCCTCACATGCCTTTTTGCCCATCTAGTTTCCACGCTGCAGTGGGGAGCACTGTGGTGTTTGGTGGGGAGCCGTCAGCCCACTCTGAAGCTGTGCTGGATCTATGGGACAGAGTCCAGCAGTTCTTCAAGAGGCACTTGGGAAAAGAGAGCACTTGTTAGAAATCAGTGCATCCTTAACCGTGATTGTCATGACTTTTCTCACATAATAAATTACATTACTAAAGAGGAGTAAATGACACTAACGCAGCATTTTCACACACTGAGTGCTTGGCAAAGAATTTAGTTGGAAAAATACCATTGCTTGTAAATAAAATATTTAAATCAAGGCAACTGAATTTATTAGTGACAATGGTGACATCAAGTGGTCTGTAAGGGTTACTGTATTTGTTCAATTCTTTCTTACACATGTCTGTACGTCTGTATGCATCTGTACATGAAAAGGAAAATGAACTGACATGTAATGGAAGCTTTTCAGATCCTACCTGCATCGAGAGCAGCTAGATTCAAATGTAAAAAGAGGGATAATCATGTACGGTTCCAGGCGAACAGACAGAATCAGAAAAGGCCAACAGTGTGACTTATTTTAAAGAAGGGTTGGTGTGTGAAACATTCATCTTTTTCAACTTCTTCTGTTTATGAACCTCTCTACTCTCTCTGACTCAGTGGGCCATTATTCCTCCTTTCACTCGCTGCTCCTTGTGCCTCACTGTCATTGTCCTCACACAATGGCTTCACGAGTATAGCTCCTGGACTGAATTGAATCAAAACCAGATTTTCTGTTATGTTTCCAACAATGTGACAACAGAACAGTGAGGCATAAAACGTTCTGTTTGAGTGTGACATGTGCTTGGGATATTTTGCCTGTCCAAAGGGGAATGTGACAGTTTTGTGTGAGAGAACAGTGAGCGCAGAACACAGATGCACTTTGTAATAAATGTCCATCACATTTTTGATAAAAATGTAATTGTCTGAATCAGAGCTCTTTCAATTTTCACCATTTTCAGACTGCCCCATTACATCTCTCTCATTCGTCCATCATTCATAAGCTTGAGTGGACTTTCTCGGTGCTATCACAAAATGTAGGAGGGGCTTTCCCATCCCACCTCCTCCTCCTGTGCTCCGGTCTTGCACCTCACGCTGTGAAATATCCTTTTGAAGGCTTCCCACTCCACGACAGCCTGTCTCACCATTACACACAGCAGTGGAAGTACGGTTGGCATGAGGTTTAAGGAGCCTGCCACTCGTTGACCAAAAGAGGCATTCGCGTGGCGTTTTCCTCCAAATGGATACTTGGATGGATGTGGTTTGGTGCCATGGAAATCCACCTTGTCACTTTACTCCGCTGCACCTTCTTTGATAAAGGAGCATCGCGCGTGTTCGTCTGTCATCGCCCCTCGTTTTCCATTGTGCGTAAATTGTAGACACATTGACGCGAGTCAGGTCACAGATGCCTCTCGTCGCTCGCTTCGTGTGAACCGCTCATCTGGAGGATCCAATATGGACAGTGGCAGCCGGGATGCGACGGTGGAGGGTGTAGGAGCAGCCAACTGGACCTCGGCTCATCACCTCTGGCTGGAACTGCTCAACGCATCGAGCTCTCCGACCCAGCGGGACAGTTTTACCTTCAGTCCGGCTCCACCAGCAGCAGCAGAGGCGATAAGACTGGGACTGGAGCAGCAGCTCGCCAGAGAGCAAGCCTACAGGGACTTCACCACCGCCGCGCAGGTCTTCATCCTCATAGGCTCACTGCTCGGTAAGTAACAATGTGTGGGTGATCTCATGACTGGAGACGTGTCTAGTGTGATCCCGAGAGGTGACAACTGTATTAGAGGAGGACTGACGAGGGAAAGCCATGGAATTCAGATGTGTTGAAATCAGGTTATCTCCTTTATCAGCGGTAGTTCAAGCCCCAAAGCATCAAGAATAATAGTGTCACCATTGGTTTGGATGTTACTTGCCAAATAAAATATTACTTCATTATTATCTTGATTTCTTATGATAGGATGTGTTGGCTGCTGACTAGAGGCTATTCTACTGAAACTGGGGGTCCTAGAGGGAGAAGGTGTCCCGGCACACACAGGACTTATAGGACTTTAGTTATTAACCCATACACACCAGTTTTTATTTCATAGTTACTGTTTAGACAGAAATAACTGCCCACATAAAGATTAAACCATCTACAAATACTGTAGATGTAATCACCTGTTATGGGGGGAGGAGGGGGCTCTCCCTCTTGGGGCCCTTGGTATGCTTACAGTGGTTGCAGTGCTTCTGGCTACTAATTTCACAGGTTATTTCCCCAAAATATTCATTTCCCAGCACCAAAATATGCACAAATGAGAGAACGTGGGACAGTACAACATATGAAAATTTACATACCGCAAAAGATCAGCTTGAACCACAATGTGCCAGACAGTGGGCGTTTGCCACTCAATCACAACCCAAAGCAGAAAAACATTATACTATAAATAATTTATCTCTTTCAATTTAGGCTCTTTATATAGTAATATGCGTTATATGAGTCATATATAAAAATATGCGTTCCTTATAAGTTCAATATCAGTGGTTGCAGTGGCTCAAGTAATGGCCACTAAATGTAAAGATGCAGGTCCTTGAAGACAGAGATGTCAAACTCAAGGCCTGGGGGCCAAATGCAGCCCTATTTTGGCCTTTTTTAAATGGTTACCTCTGTTTAGTGTAATATACAGTATTTTTAGAGTGGCATTGTTCCCTATTACAGATCTTTAGAACAGTTTAGTGCCTTTTGTCTTTGATTAATGTGCAAAAGCACCAAAATATAACTTACCAAATGTATGTGTGGCTTAGACAGAGCTATTCCTGTGATTCCTGTGTTGGCCTTGATATCCATCATATCAGTAGTCACTGACATAATGCACTTGTGCGTCTGTGGCTTCAGACCTAAACAGACTGAACTGTAGAAATGAGGATGTAAATTTACAACAAAACTATAATACAGCAGCAATTCAGCAGGAGGAGAGGAAATAGAGCAGTTTGACACAAAATATTAAAAAAAATAATTGTCAAAAGGTCAAGTTCATTATAAAAGTGAAATTGGTTTTGGAATAACCATAATAAAAGAGCTGAAGTATGTTTTAAGAGACAACATTGTCTAAATAAAAACAGAGAAAATATGGAGGTTATGATCAATAGAGACATGTTGGATGAGACTCAGTGTGGGGCTTCCGTCTTTGGTAGTTCTGCTGAGTAGGAACCCTCCTGCTGGTCTTGTTATGGAAGAGGGGTTGCTGAAAGAAAATGGATAGGGAGGAAAGAAATAATAAGGAGGACTGGAGAGTGGGGCTGAAAGAACAGAGACAAACAGTGTTGGATGAAACTGTCAGGAATAAAGAGAAAATTAGAGGGATGGTCGAAGTGTGGTTAAGGTATAGCTAAGGTGTGTTTGAGGCGTGTGCCTGCTCCTGAAAAGTTAACACATTAACTTTATTATGTAAAATACCAATGTTCAGTTAACTAAAGTCACAAAAAAGATAGCCTCCTTAGTAAATTGTTCTAAGATAGTGACTTCACACTTGTCTGGACCTATCTTACGCTAAACGGATTTCTTCATTTAATATAGCTTTACAGACATAGAATAAAATATCCCCCAGGCAAATGTAATACTGTGGTAATAGTGTAATATGTGGCACTTGAATGCACCACATTAGAAAAACAGCTTTCATTTAGTGTAATCGGATTAATGTACCACAGATTGCATGGCACCATAAAACATTCACAACAAATGTATTCAGGAGCTGAATGTGGGAAGGTTTTATTGTACCTTTGAGGCCCTTAAAAGATGATTTGTTTGTGCCCATTACTGCTTTCTAAAGTATTGTGATGCCCCTCTGAGTGGATGAACACTCACAGAGGAGATGGTTTTAAAGGTAAATGGGAAACGAGAGCACTTTCATGTTTCCCCGCAGTGAAAAGGAACAAGAGACATTTTGTCCTTGAGCTTTTATTCCGCAACAGCGTCAGTAAAAACAAATAAAAGGGGCCATTGAACAGCATTTACTTTTCACTTGATTTACGTTGAAGAGTGGCCATGGAAGTTGTCTTTGACTGTGAATAATTTGAAATAGGTTCCTACGAATTTCTGTATCTGCACTGTCTATTCACAAGAACGGCAGGATACAGTTACTACTTTGGAAAATCAACCACGGACACTACATTCAACAGCTGCCACATTTACGATGTTCTGGAAAAGGTGGCAACAGTTGCATGATGAAGTCATAGGCTAGTCAGGCTAGCTCCTCATAATGCTTTTCTATGCCATACAAAAATGTAATTGCTATTGTTTGCCTGTTATTATCAGTAAAGTGTATTGGGCAGTGATCCACATTCACTTCAGTCATGACTGTTTATCTAGAATTAATTTCTTCACCCAAAGCCTGACTAGAACCCCAGCCTCTCAGCTACAAGGTAAGCGCTCTAACCAGTGAGCTCACTATTTGAGGTGTGGGTTTAAGCATGCTGTTTTACTGACGGGTGTAAAGAACCAATCGATAGAAAGACATGATGGAATTGTCTGACTGGCCAGGGATGGAGCTCTTTGTGTCCCAGACAAAGAGAGACAAAGACTTGGACAACCTTAAACATACATCTTTGAAAACTCTAGGATAACGTTTAATTGTTCCATTCTGTAAAATTAGATCAGTGTAGTGTCTTCGCACACACTGATTGCTATTCAGTGTCAACATGTGTCAGGAGCTCCTTCATAAGTAATCATTTGTAAGTGAAGACCCTCATTTGGGCAAAAGTAATTAACACTGCAGAAGGAAGTGAAGAAAAAAAAAAGGTGATAAAGATGATGCTGTTGATGTTACGTCATAAAAGCCCAGAGCTATGTTTAGATTGTGGTTATGTTTAGACAATACTACGTGTTGTTTTTAAAGGCTCTGTTTTTAAACAGCGCTTTAGTAATTCACCGATGACACTGTTTACTTTTACCATCTGAGAGCTCAACAAAAGAAGCTCTTTAGAAACATCTTTAGGTTTGTGCTGTAGTAGTTGCACCAATAGTGATGAAAAGCAATCGTGTTTGGTGCTTGCCTTCAATTGACTCCTGAGAATGCTGTGGTGTTTTTGAAGTGTATACCATTTCAAGAACAAAAGACAGGGCTGGGGGCGGCTGTGGCGCAGTGGTAGAGCGGTCATCCTTCAACCAGAAGGTAGGCGGTTCAAGTCCCACAGTCATTCTGTCATTGTGTCCTTGGGCAAGACACTTTACCCACCTTGCCTCCAGTGGTGTTCCAGCTGTTACACTGGTGAATGGAATCTTAATGTAAATCGCTTTGGATAAAAGTGTCTGCAAAATGAATAAATGTAAACTGAAATAGAACTCTGACTATTAAAAAAAATAGAACTATAGACATGGCCAGCCCAAGTCCTTTTTGTGCCAAATCTGGTCTTGTTTCCGGAATTGTTTCTGGCTCGCAAATTAAATTTTTTTGTTCAGTTTATTGTCATATTAACTTGTACATATGGATGCACATGAAGGACTAGCAGCGCAGTGCACTCTGCTGATCAGCTGACCGGGAAGTATAAACAAATGAGTCACTCTAAAAGCAAGAAAATACTATAAACTGTTCATACAGATCAATACCTGTTCAGAAGATGTGTTAGGTGTTTTCAGTTCTCTATTGATGTGACATTCCCTCCATCTGCTCTCTGTTTGCTGCTTAGGCTAAAGGAAAATACTGTATTCATTAGTTTAGTTTGTACTATACGCCTCCAGGACACATTCATAATATCTGTATTAACACAGCACTGAAGTAAAAAGTGCACAAACATTCTTTTATGCTCATTTTCTATGCAAATACTGACAATAATTCCTGGTTAAGTAGTGTTTTCCTGTAAACAAAGTGAAGCACATTCCTCTTTGATACAACATGTCACTGTCTCAAGGCCAGGAAAGTACTGTGACAGTTGCTGATTTTGTATATTATTTTAGAAAACAGATTATTTAAACTCACACACACCAGGAGACACGTGGCTTGAGGATAAAAATGACACCAGTGTTTTCCGACCCGACAACATCTTGCTCCTTTTTTCTGCTGGAGCTGCGGGGGTAATTGCATTTGAAGAGGCTGTTATCACACTTCTCGCTGTGTGACCTGGCATCAGTCAGGGCTCCACAGGAAGGATAATGTCATGAACTCTGTCCTCGTTTCCTGAAAAAGGGGATAAGACATTTGAAGTTCACCTTTTTAACCCCATTAACAGGCATTACTGTCTCTACACCTCCAATTACAGCGAGAGATACCACGGCCTGTCCGAGGTCTTCGGCTCTTCACCTGCATGATTGTGTTTAGGCCTGAAGTCGCCTGAACAGGAACGAGAAGAGGGGCTGTTATTGTCGCTTTAGCTGTTATTAAGTGACTTTCCCAGAAAACTGTATTTGAAGCAGGGGTAACCCTCACTGGGACTCATGTTGTTGACTTATCTTTATCCCCAGTTGAACACTGAAGCTCTCTTAGACTCTATTTTAAGCAATAGCATATATTTGAAGCCTGTAATACTACCTTGATCCGTCTTGTAACTAAATCATTTGGAAGTTGCACATACAAAGCATTTTACATTGTTCACAGTCTCTGTTTAAACCTTTTACTCACTCATTTAATGGTGGTGGTGGTAAATCAATTAGTTTAGTTTTAGCTAGGTTAAAACAAATAATTTTGAAGCTGCACATATAAAACATTTTACTGTGTTCATGGTATATGTGTCTTTATTTATGTACATTTTCAATAACAATTGAATCCAGTCAGTTTAATGAATGGGTAATTGTTTGTAGAGAAGAACACATAAGATTATAATCCTTCGAGGCACGGAAAGAAAAAAGGGAAAATAGACATAAATGCTTATTACAACGGGAGACATTATACAGAGCTCTCCAGATACATTACACAGAGCATTATATAAAGACATTTAGTAAGAGCCCAGGAGAGAGCGTTCACAGGGCACTTGAAGGACATTACCGCATTATCGGACTTGATTTATGGTTTTAACAAGAATAGATCAGCTTAAACTTGGACTGTGTATATCTTAAATTGATCTACAGAGTGATACAGTAATATCTTCTATGAATAAATGTGAATGTGATAGTTGTTCACATTGAAGTTGGTCACAAAATGAGAATTTCAGGTGCAAAATCTTCAGTGGTGTAGTGACAGTTTTCCTTGATGGGAACTGACAGGGGAAATGACATAAGATTTGAGGAACCATGGTTAAATGGGAGTCTGACTGCCAGACAGAATTGCTCCACAGAACCATCCTGGAAGGCTCCTGTTGAAAACGTTTGCAAAAAAGCAGGTACTTTCAATAAATAACTGGTGATTGGATTAATCAACAAAAGTTTTATCCATTAAGAGCAGAGCCATGTTGTTTTTATTCGTGATGGTAAAACGGTCACTACATCTTCAAACCTTAAACACGTCCAGACCTGTCAGTCACCTCACTGGACACAACGAGCCAGTAAGGTCAGGGTTTGGAATTTGATTTGTTTGGAGCAGGTTCAGATTGATTTTTGTCTCCTGTTAGTATCTGATGAGATGAACGGACTGTCAAAGATCTTTTTTATGTCAAAGAACCATCAATATGACCTTGAGGTTATTTATAGTCATTATTGTGAGGCATGGTGTTACATGGTGTTGTGTTAAATAACTAGAAAAACCTGGGAACTTTTACTCGGGAAAATTTGAAACAACCCTTTCTTTTATGTAGAGCTTCACGTAAAGGTTTATAAAATATATATATTTTTTGTCTTTAGCACTAACACATACCACATGCTGACTGTGTGAAAAAAGCTGATACAAACCAGAATATTTTATATGATATTTTTGGTATAATTTCACACACTTTAAACAGCTGTTGTGTTTCTGCTGTTAATATTGTAGTTTCCAGAGCGCTGTATTAATAATGTGCAAAAAAAAAAAAAAAAAGAATACAACTTAATGTAATGACCTGAGTGTTGGGGCTTGTAACAGTCTTGGAGTCTTGGAGACAGTTTTTTATTTTAATTCTATGTTTATAATGTTCAAAATCACAAGTTAAAAGGCTAAACATGTTGGCCCACATGACTTTAAATGCTGCATCAAGGCTTAAAGAGAAAAGACACAAAGAGAAAATGAGCCTTCAGTTACAGCAGTTCTGCAGTTGGTTTACATGTTCGTCTGTTGATATTGTGCATAAATAAAGTAACGTAATACGACAATTTAATGTAAGGTCATTTACATCAGGCATGTTCTCATGTATATTATGACCAGGACATTAGTTCAAGATTTAATTAACTATGAAGTGATGTTTTCATAGTTTTTACGGTCTGGTTCTGAAGGTGTCTAATAGAATTTTTTAAAGACATCTGTCCACATGTTTACTCTCTCTTCTTAACTTCTCTCTCCCCACAGGAAATGCCACAGTGTTGTGGTGCACCTGCTGCACCAGCGTCTTCAAGTCCGTGACCAACCGTTTCATTAAGAACCTGGCGTGTTCGGGGATCTGTGCCAGTCTGGTGTGTGTCCCCTTTGACGTGGCCCTCGGCGCCAGCCCTCGCTGCTGCTGGTGGCTCCACACTCTGCTGCTCTGCAAATCCATCAAGTTCCTCCATAAACTGTTCTGCTCCGCCACTGTGCTCAGCTTCAGTGCCATCGCGCTCGACAGGTCAGTATGTCCCTTGAGAACAAAGTGGTAATCAATTTTACAATAAACCAACAGTGCTCTGAATTTGACAAATTTCCTCCTTTGTTCATGAAAGGGACCTTATGTAGCTGTGGCTCATCCAATCACAGCTCACAGAGGAACAGAAAATCTAACAAAACAATGTGACATCTGGCAGTGAAAGGAAAATAAATAAATATTGATTACTATAGCTTTTTAAGTTTTATAATCAACACAGTGTTTAATTTTTGGCATTACAAAGTCAGACTAGATTTATAAAAGGCAATGTCTTATTATGTATCAGTTACAACATATTTCCAGAAAAAGTCATTACATGATCCTCTGAGGCCTAGTCCACACGGACACGGGTATTTTTATAACAGTTTTTCCCCCTGCATTTAAAAAAAAAAATCCCGTCCACAAACGCTCGGTTTTAATGAAATCTCTGTTGCAAAAACCCGCTATCAAGCGCTGTCAAGAGCATGCCACACCAGCAGGCGGCGATATCCCCCTAATCGTAAAGGCATGTTGGCCAATCAGAAAGGCGCACACTCTGACGTCGCAAGGCAAAAACGCCGGTTTTACTGTCCACACGACAACGCTGCAACCGCCGTTTCTGAAAATCCTCACCCTGGCAGGGGTTTTCAAAATGTTGGATGTTCGGTTTCAGTGACCTGATACTGCGTTTCCGTGTGGACGAACGGCCGAACCGTGTAAAATAAGTCACGGTTATAAAAATACCCGTGTCCGTGTGGACTAGGCCTGAGTCAAGTTATGACACCAACCCATTTCTAATAGATTATTTATAGATTAGATAATAGATTATGTGTAAACATATTTTTAGGAATTTATATTACTGGCACTGCAGTTGGATTCTCACAAGATTTGTGAGTTTACAAACTCACACAAATCCATCTTGAACTGTTCCAGGCAAAGTATTTGCGGTATTTTAGGTTTGAAGATGTGTTACTGTGTCAATAACACATGTTTCAAGATCAGACAGAAACCACAAACATTTATTCAACTAAGGGCTATACCTATTCTGTCCACTTGATTTTTGGAGGTTCTGAGAACTTGATGCTTCAAATCGATTATGTGATAAGTTTATTCATTGGTTTCTTGTTCAAATCAGCTGGAGCTTTTTTAAAATAATGACCTACATAAGGATACCTCAAATAGGAGGCTGCACTTTGGAAGATTGTGTTTTCCAGAGGCAGAGAGAGTCTTTTTCTCTCCACCGACATCCTGCTGTGCGGATGAGACTGATGAAGCATGTTTATGCCCTGTCCCCGTCCCCCCTGCAGCGTTTAAAGATGTCTGAAATGGCTGCAGCTGCCCACAGAGAACCTCAAATACACTGGAAGAGCTCAGAGCAAAACGAGCAATGAGCATTTTTTAAAAACTCAAATGATTCAACCTAAATCCTCTACAAAGGAGCCTTGATTATTTATTATTTCAACATGTGCACTTCAACAGGTGGATGTTCTCTGTATAAAGACAGACAGATGTGTGGGTATTTCCTCCATTTCATGATGATTGCAGATGCTGTATTAGTGCAGTCTGTCCTCTGCCTGGATTATGTTGCTAGAAAAATTACATTGCCTCCATAGCAACAAATACAGTCAGAATACTATCAATTATTCATTCTCATCAAGGAACCAACGCAGTAGAAAACCAAAGCTTCACCTTCAGGCTTATGTGCACTTGAGAGTATCCCGATGAGGAGGCGATGCAATGAAAAGGACAACAGTACGATAACCTGTAGGTTGGGTTGGAGCTTTTAACATGCACTCACGCCCACATTTGAACACTGGAACATAACACTGATAGATAAAGGTAACAACTGTTTTTGATATGATACTTTGTACAGTTTTCATAACAGGGCCATGGATTGGACTAGTTTTTTCACTGATAATGTGTGATAAGTGTGATGCATGCAGCCTGCAGCAACAAAATGGAAAACTATTGTACTATTTTAACTATTGTTTACAATTGATTTAGCTGCATACTGCTGCAACGTCCCGGATGAGCCCCTAATATATTACAGTACAAGCAAGCAAAGCTGGGTCATAACAAAATGTTTGCTAAAAGTCATAACCTTAGGAAATAATCCTTTGGGAATTATGAGAAAACTTGCATTAAGGATTCCTAAGTTTACAATTACATGTTGTTTACAATCCATTTGGCTGTTGCCTGTTCTTTTCACTGCTGCTAGTATTATGTCTTGAAGTGAGACAGATCAAGCTCTCCACTGTCATGTATTTATGTGAAGTCTACGATATAAACAATTTTAAATTTAGGTTAAATCTCATAAGTGCTAGAACCGGCCTATTGCTCGGGATCCTAACTTGTTGCTCTGTCCAATTTTTTTTAATATAGTGCTTTTCCACCTAGTAGGCACTCAAAGCGTTTTACCAGTGTTACAGCTGACACCACTGGAGGCCAGGTGGGTTAAGTGTCTTGCCCAAGAACACAACGACAGTATGAACTGTGGAGAGAGCGGAATGTTATCAATTTTTGGGATGTTTCGAGCGGGGATTGAACCGCCCACCCACCGGTCGAAGGACAGGCCGCTCTACCACTGAGCTACTGAATAGAATAGAAAAGAATGAGAATGACCGTCTAGTTTGACCATCTTATTTCTCTAATTAACCAACGCGCTTTCTGTCTGTTTCTCTTCCAGGTATTACTCAGTGCTGTACCCTTTGGAGAGGAAGATCTCAGACGCCAGATCCCGAGACCTGATCATCTACATCTGGGTCCATGCCACTGTGGCCAGTCTCCCTGTGTTTGCTGTGACCAATGTTACCGATGTTTACGTTTCATCCTCCTGCTCCGATGACGATGCCCACTCCTTAGGTCACATGGTCTACGTCTTAATCTACAACGTCACAACATTGGTCCTGCCGCTGGCCCTGGTCTTCCTCTTCATGCTGCTGATCCGCCGAGCGCTCAGTGCCAGTCAGAAGAAGAAGGTGATCATCGCAGCCTTGAGGACGCCGCAGAGCAGCATCTCCATCCCGTATGTGTCCCAGAGAGAGGCGGAGCTACACGCCACTCTTCTAGCTGTAGTGTTAGCTTTTTCCGCCTGCAGCGCCCCCTATGGAGCCTTGGTGATTTACAGAACAATACTGGTTGACTCTGAGGAGCTGCCCATGTTGCTTTATCTCACAGCACTGTGGCTTCCCAAAGTGTCCCTACTCACCAACCCTGTCTTGTTTCTGACTGTGAACCGGTCCGTACGCCAAAGCTGGTTAGACCTTGTAACCAGGATTCACAGACGATACAGTCGCAGGAATGTGGTCACCATGGGGGGTCTGGCATCACTGGGAACAGAGGGTGGGATAGGTGAGCCGGTGGGACTAGAGACAGCTGAGCGATCCGGCAGCCAGCTTTTAGAGATGTTCAACATTGGACAGCAGCAGATTTTCAGGCCAAGTGAGGAAGAGGAGGAGGAGGACATTGAGAATGGTTTAGAGGGGTGCTCTGTGCCAAAGGACAATGATAAAGTTAGAGTTGGGAGCCTCAGAGGAGGGGAGGTGATCTCTAAAAAGGAGCAGGTGCCATCATCAGGAGGACTGATCATCACAAAGGAAGGTTCAGGGCCAAATGTAGTGCCCAAAACCTCTCCGGGCCCCTCCTGCGCCTACGCCTCTTCATCTCAGGTGGCCCCTGCAACACCCACAGAAACTGAAGACTCCACACAGTTTGGTTTTGGACCATTTGAGTTGCCTCCACAGTGGTTACCTGAAACCAGAAACAGTAAAAAGAGACTGCTGCCTCCTCTGGGCAACACCCCCGAGGAGCTCATCCAGACCAAACTGCCCCGACCGGGTCCTGAACGACGAATCAGCAGGAACAACAAGGTCAGCACCATCCCAGCTGTGGACCCATGAACATAGAGGCAGGTCCTACAAAATAGACTGTGAAGGATTTGGTTTTAAATAAAATCACAAGTGCCTAAATCCAGCCAACAACTGAACATAATAAATCAGTGAAAGGTGGAAACAATTTCAATCAGCGAGACTTAGACACCTGTGGAGGCTAATTGGTCGCTCAGTGAGGTTTGGATGAGATTAATTAGTTAAGACAGGATTTTGCTGAAAGCCTGATGTCGATGCAGACGAGGGTTTTTGCTTTTCCGGGAAAGCATGAGTCATGATAAGCCACAGTGCTCGAATGACAAATGAGAAAGGCACTTAAAATCTGTCATCAGCTTAGTACTGGGAAAAAAGCTTGTATATTTTTTTTGTTATTTGGTATGTCTGGTTTCTCATTCTCAACTCAACTAAGTCCTTGAGGTCAAGTTGTCCTCTGCAGTGCAAAAAGAATGAACAAAAGAGCCTTGAACAAAAAAAACGTGTGGTGTCTCTAAAAGGAAGTTTGGTGCAGATTGGTGGTCTGTTTGTTTGCAAGCTCACCAAGAGGCCATCAGTCTTAAACACTGCAATTTCACTGATGCAATCCAGCTTTTATGTCCTCCACAAGACGAGGATTCATTCTTATGTTTGTTATATTCAAACTCATACTATTCCATAATAAATACAGTATGTCTGACTGAATTCACTGGGAAAGGCATAATGTCATGATAAAAGTGATTACATTGGGAGGATAGAAATCTTAGTAAAGGTGTCTTTTCTAATTAAAACTGGCATCAGTGGTTGGCTGAAACACTGTACAAATCAAATTACACTAACAGATGCACTGATAAGTATATTTTCAAAGCAAATAAGCAAATGAGGACATCAAACCTCGTCCTACAACATTTTGTAAAATTTTGCTGTGATTGCACTCTGTAAATGAACACATTTCTGTGTCACTACTTTGACTTAATCCTTTGTAAGACTTTTCACAGGTTTAATGCTGAAGAAAATCTTTCCTCTAAAGTCCTGTTTTTGGAAAGATTTCTTCTACTGTGGTTGTTTTATTTTTACTTTAAATGTAAGTGCATTTGATAAACAAAATATGCTCATGTATTGTATGCAAGCACACATTATAAAAGATAAATACCAACATGAAATTGTGTTATGGCTTTTTTGTACAAGAAATTAATGGGATTAAATAATACAGTACAAATTTGTTGGCAGAGAATTTAAAATGTACCAACTTGGCCTTAATCAGTAATAGTCTTTTCTCCAGTTCTCATTGTAAGCTATATTTTTAATGATTTGCTCAAAATAAGAACTGCTCAAGGCTGGAGCTGTAATGCAAACGACAAATACTGCTAATTGATTCACAGCCCTGTGCTTCAGCAGAATGTTTTGTCTATGAACCCTGCTGAAATACTGTGGTGCAGTATGTTTTAATTCCATTATCAATAAAGTAAAGGCTCTTAATGTAATAGATTTTTTTTTATAATTTCTGTCTTGTTTTTTTTCAACTGATGACATTTTTCAATTTTAATTATATGTAGGGATAACGCTGAGTCAGTGGACTGAGCACAATAGCCAACAAAACGTGTCTCAACACCAGAGTGCGTGTCACAGCTGTCAAGGGTTGGATCTATAATTTAAATCAAATTATTCAGCCTTGACCAAACATTGCTGTATTATCCATCAGAATTAAAAAAACAAAAAAACAATCCAAGACCTCAGCTGTATTAATTTCTCCCGAATCTTTGCTGAAAACCAGTGAATTATTGAAATGATTCATGGTGTAGCTCTTGAGAACTGAGCCCAAAAAACTTTCATGTCCTCAGACGCAGGGGTGATGATGATAGATCAGTCTTCTTTTTGATGCATAATAAAATAGTAGCAGCCACCATCTGACACTCTGAATGCTGTAAATAAAACTCAGCTGCACTTCAAATATTTGTCAAGCCATAACCTTCATCCAGGGATCCCTACAATCCTCTACAGTGTCCACAACCTGCTGCATCCTGCCAATTTATCAGGTCAAACTCTGCAGTGAAGCTTGAAGAAACAATAACTGTGTGATATATTTTGATAACTAGTAGTGTTAGCTTACTATATAGTTTTGAGCCCGAAATGGAACTGGAAACCCCTCAAATCTCTGCAAACAGCACTATTGATTTGCCCAGTGTAATCTGAGGAAATTCTGGCCATAGCTCTCTCTGCACCAGTACCACGAAGGCACCCCCTGACACTAGCTCTGGGGCTGTTAGGAGATACTGTTAGAAGAGCTCTGAGCACAGATTATGGCATTGTATAGCATCCAAGCCATCAGTTAATTAGCAACTACACATTCTCAGATTAAAAATAATTATAGGCCTATGTTGTTGTGCCATTTCCATCTCAGGTTCAGTGAAGGCAACACAGCTCTGGAAATAATCAGCCAATCAGATAATTTGTAGGTTGTTTCTGGGCAAAACGCTGTAAATGTTTTTGAGGATTTTATAATAAATAATTATTTGATTCTGTAAATCACAGAAGATCAGCCAAGGACTACAACTGTCTTTCAGGCAGTAATTTGGACAGTGACCCTGCAGGACGATGTGGAGAGTGCTTCTGATTTATTGTTTAATTGTGAATCTGTGGTGTTATTGTGCTTTTCATTTATGTGGATCTGAGTTTTATTTGCTGGTAGCCTACATGCTTTGCAAACGTGCCATGTTCTCAACTCACGGAGAGAGTCTACGAAAGCCCATGGGTTTTAGAGGGCTTCACATTAGCTGCTTCAGAGTAAAAGTTACGGGTTATGCTTTGCACTTCCCTCTTGGCTTCATTCAATTCCGATCAAACACACAATCTTTCACTGCTGCAGTCATAAAAGCCCATGCTCTGAAAGTATTGACGTGGGAGGTCAGAAATGTTAGAAATACAACGCTCACAATATCTAACAGCTAAAAACCATCTTTTGGCATGTAGAATAAAGTTCCCAAATGGTTTTCAAAGAACACAATTGAGAATCTAAAAAAGAAACCCTAACAGGTTGTCAAAACAAAAATGACAAACACTTTTATTTATTTAACAGATTTCATACACTGGATATTTCAAAATGATTTACAAAAATAAAAGACACATTGAAAATACATAAATAAATGAAACATATGTAAAATACAGAATTAAAATAACTTGAAACAGGAACATAAAAGATTTACAGAGTAATGTAGGCAGAGCAAAAAAGGAGGGGTTTTAAATATTGTCAGAGCATTTTTTTAAGCATTATTTCTATTTTTATGCCTAAAACTGTAACTTCTCCTTGTGATGCAGCTTTTTAAAGATTTTAGCAATTTTAGTCTTTTTTGTTTGTGATCTGGACAAAGACAAATCCATCTAAAAGATCTTGTATTATAAACATACCTACAGGTAGTTAATAGGGTATGGATGTTTTTGCTTTATAATGTTAAAATTGTAATGTAATATATTTAATTTAACCATATTTTGAATCTGTCATGTTGCAGCAGCATGTTGCTACTGCATTTTACAAAATATCCAGCCTTTCTTATTCGTTTCCCAAAATATTTTTGTATATTTTATTTCAACGCTGACCACGGCATCTCCTTGTGCCCCATCTCTGAGGGCTGTACCTCATTACATTAAGGCAAGGCTGAGAATCCAGCGACTGCAAAGAAACTGTTTCTAGACAAAAATTAAAGTTATAAATGTCCGTCTCTCACATTAAAACAGCTTCAGGCGTGACCTTTTGACGTCATAACCCTATAGATTAAACATAAAGCACCTATAGTTCCTCTAATCCCTGTAACTCCTCCGAGCAGGCCAACGTTTAGTTCTAGATGCATTAATGAGAGAACAGAAGCTTACTGCCAACAGAAAGCTTATTTCTCCAGCAGCACAGGCCAAAATGAATGTTACTGATAAAACTACACACATGTAAATTACATCTAAAAATGAAATGTCTTTCAGAAAAATAATTAATCACAGCAAAGTGGAATAAAAAGACTGGAAAAGTAGGTTGTAATCTTCTTTGTGGAAAGATCACATGGAGAGTATTTGCAGAAGAAGTAGAACAATGTCTACAGTTGTTTTGAGCTTTGGTTTAATGTAATCTGAGCAGAAAGTGTCGTCAGCAGCATTAGTTTTCCCTGTCACTGGTGGATTTGATTTTTCATTTTTTCACTCTACAAACATCAGCTTTAAAATTAACTTTGATTCTGAGTTTATTTAAAAAGTTACAATCAATTCTAATATGGCTCAAGGAAATGCATCTTTAATGAGGTTTGATGCTAAATAAATGCAAATCCATCCAGTGGGAATTTGAAATGAAGTCTAAATGTCTGCTGCTCATTTTAAAGTCCTCTCTAAATTCCATTTTAATGAAGCTCTTTCCTTTACATATTACTCAGATAAGGTTGTTAAATGCTCACCAAGTAAGAGCTTCTATTGAGCATATCTGACATTTTTTTGGTTATTCATTTTTAAAGTAAAGTGCATTTATTGGAGATGGGTAGATGATGTACTTTTGATTTAGTACATGTCTGACCGTTTTTTTTTATATCTCACTATTACCTTGTAAATGAAATACATTCCCATACACTAAATGTTTAAAGGTGGGATTTGCAGATTTTGGTGAACATTGCAGTTCCACACCCCTCCTTTTTGCAGCCTGTGAGCACCTACGGGAGCCTTGAAGGGACATGGTTTTGTCTTTGAACAAACCAAAGTAAATCAGATGATGAGTTCACTTTCAATCAAATCAAACAAAAATGTAGATTATAGTCGTAAATTCCATATGTACATGCACTGGGCAGTTGAACAAGAACAGGGACAGGTAACGGGTCCATTCACAATGTTTTATAACTTTCAAACTCTATTTTTCAGAGATGGACAAACGCAAAAGAGTTATTTTGAGATGATTATGAACTACAGACTAACCAGTTTAGACTGATGTGTTACATTTTGTTCAATTGTAGATTACAACATTTTACAAAATGTTCATGTTCATTTAATAAAAAAGTACTTCTAACTCATGTGGACAAGGTTTTGTGTTTTGTTTAGTTTATTTGTATTTATGTGAATGACAAGACTCACAAAGAGACTTTGTGTGAATGAGGAGCCTTTCATCCAATTCAGTAATACTGTTCAATTCAATAATAAAGCAAGTACTGTCTGATTTGGTGTTATAGTCCTTTCTTGTAAGAAACAACACATTTGAGATAAAGATATGATTCAACGTCACCAACAACACACCACATTGCTTCCATTTGATATTAGCATAATTTCAAACAATATACGTTGCTCTAAAAATAAATGAAGATCCTATGTGAGATATAGACCTCTGCCTCAGGATTCAAGATACTTCTTCTCATCAAGGACATGGCTCTAACTTAGATGAATGCTGGTTTAACACAGTGTCTCTAAAGGGTAAATGAATGACCAAATGGTTGGCTCAGATGTACTGCAGCCATAGATATGTTCTTCACCACCAAAAATATTTTAACAACTTTATTTTTCTTGGTTGCCATTAGTCGTAATACCTGTAAACAAAGACTGCAGACACTGATTTAATTAGTGCGGTTGCCAGGCAACAGCTAACCCAGATACTCGGGAGTGAGCCTGTAGTAACGGCAGTGTTTACCTCGGCGCTGGATGAGGCCAAAGTGAGCGCATGGACAAACAGAGGATATAGTGTTGGACAAATAATACAACGTAAGCAGATGGAAGCAAAGATATGTCTCATTAAAGACAGACAATATTTGGATGCTTGGTCTTTTGGAAACAGCAAAGCTATTATTGGTATTACATTTAAACAACATCTGCCTTACAATACAGCAAAAACTAGTTTAGACCAAGGTTACCATAGCATTATATTATATAATATTCATACTGTTCTGTGAATACAATAAAGACTCAATACCATGTTTTATTTCAGTCTATATAAACGTAATTTTAAATGTTTGCATCCATAGCATCTAGTCTGCTCTCAGATTTTTAACAATGTTGAGGACTGTGGTGCTTTGTGAATGAGTCCTTAGCTTTAAGTAAATAAACAATGTCTAAAAAGGTAGAAAACAAACTGCTTGCAGTGAAAATCACAATGGACCAAAAAACAAAAAAAACTCAATTCAGATTAAACATATATTCCCTGAGATGGTCACAAAAGCCTTGAAAACATGGCTTTCATTTCTATTATTGCATTTCTGAGATACCTTTAGTGCTGTGATCGTAACCAAAAGCTTATCATGGAGTATACATTCTGAACAAAACTTGAATACCATATCTCCCATTTGGCAAAAGCTGCTGTAAACAATATGAGCTGCACTCAGAGCCAACCTTTTCTTTTACAGCAGAATCCTCCTCAGCAACAGGTCTAACAATCTGCTAAAAGGTCTCCGAGGTCTAGTTTTATAATTATTTAAAGGAAATGACCCCCAATTTATTATCATAGACTTCAAGAGTCAACACGAGTCCTGACGTTAGAACAGGACTTTGGAGATGGGATTAAAAAGGCTGAGAGACAGGAATGGTGTGAATGTGGGTTGAGCTGCGAGGCCAAGCCAACACCAAGGCTCATGACAATCTGACAAAACTGTTGAGCCTATTGTTAGTTGGGTCTAAAGGAAACCAGAGGCCAAGTACTGTACTAGTATTGTAGCAGGAAGAAAACAATCTACCTGGAAACAATGCTATAAAACAGTGAAATAATTACTGTTGCTGTCTGCATTGCACCTCTAGAGTCAAAGTGACCTGATGTGAGCAGTGGTTACATTTTCACACCGCCTGCTTGTAACTCACTCATAAACACATCTGAAACAAAAATATACAGCAGACTGTATCATTTTTGCCTCTTCATTCCATTTTCCATCCTTCCATCCATTCCTTACTGTGTTTATTTACTTTTGTAATATTTAAAAGAAATAATCAATGTACACTATGTTCTCTGTTCTGCTATAGTCTTTGTACAGAACAGTGCTAAAATAAAAAAGCATTAATGTGCTCAATACAATACAACACAATACAAGACAAAAAATATGATACAATACAATACAATACGATGCAATGATATAATAGAAAACAATAGATAATACCAATAGTTTTGAGTGATGGGCCTCATTTGACTGTGGACTACAAAATCTTACACAATGTACCTTCAATTGAAAAACCTTCCTCTTGAGCTCACTAATGAAGCGTTTGCTTCGCTGCTGAAGATCATCTAGATGAGATAATTGCGGCACTCGCAAAGAAATACTCACAGCTGGGACTGACTGCACCTTGTTTACCATGCTGTGACACATTTTGAAAAGATTCAAGAGGTAGAGCTGGGTCTTTGTGCCCCAGGGTGCTCCAACACCTTCCTCCAGCTGTCACCACCAACACCACCAGGTCGGCATTTATTAACGCTACAACAGCAACACGTGTACGATCTGACAGATTCCTCACACATTTAGTGACAATTAGGGCGATGTGTTGAATTTCAATTGTGGGTTTGCTGTGGCAGCTTTGGTGACTAATGGTATGAATATTTTGACTTAAACACAGAAAGAGACAAACCACTGGGTGCCTTACAAGATGTTACTTCACCCAATTTTTATCCCCATGTCTGTCTGTGGAATATTGAACAGCATTTATTTTTATTTAAAAATTCCCTTTTGAGCCTTTTAGCTACTAGAACAAGTTATGCTTGAATTAAATGTCCAGAGGTGGGTAGTAAGTAGTAGATTACATTCACACATCTCTACATTAAATAATAGTATGAAATATAGTAGATTAGATTAGATTAGATTCAACTTTATTGTCATTACACAAGTACAGGTACAAGGCAACGAAATGCAGTTTAGGTCTAACCAGAAGTGCAATAGCAGCAAGTGCAGGATATATACAATGGTTGCATACGTGCAGGATATGGAGATGTACAGGATTTACAGGTAATATGTACTATGAATATAAATATACAGATGGTTATTACTATAACGGGTGAGTGTGTGCCATAAATATAATTACAGGTGTCTCTTTCTATAAACAGCATTTACAGGTGAATATGTACTATAAATGTAAATGTAATATAGAGATGTCTCCAACTATAAACAGAATTTTACAGGTAGATGTACACAATTGTATGTTAGCTTAAGGTAAGCAGTAGATTTAAGGTAGTGCAATGAGCATGGACAGTGCAAATAGGTATGATGCGAAATGTAAACAGTTGGTACTGTATGAACAGTTGGTAGCTAAGGTGCAGTAGTGCAAGGGTAGTGGGATGGTGGGGGATGAGAGGAGAGTCTATGAGGGTAGTGGGATGGTGGGGGGGGTAGAAGAGTCTATGAGGGTAGTGGGATGGTGGGGGTAGAAGAGTCTATGAGGGTAGTGGGATGGTGGGGGTGGGAGGAGAGTCTGTGAGGGAGTGGGATGGTGGGGGTAGAAGAGTCTATGAGGGTAGTGGGATGGTGGGGGTGAGAGGAGAGTCTGTGAGGGGAGTGGGATGGTGG
The DNA here is from genome assembly GCA_024416835.2 of Perccottus glenii. NCBI lineage: Eukaryota > Metazoa > Chordata > Actinopteri > Gobiiformes > Odontobutidae > Perccottus > Perccottus glenii. Next base: position 7,544,264 of record CM044564.2, on the reverse strand, counting down.
GGGTAGAAGAGTCTATGAGGGTAGTGGGATGGTGGGGTGGGAGGAGAGTCTGTGAGGGAGTGGGATGGTGGGGGTAGAAGAGTCTATGAGGGTAGTGGGATGGTGGGGGTGAGAGGAGAGTCTGTGAGAGGAGTGGGATGGTGGGGGTAGAAGAGTCTATGAGGGTAGTGGGATGGTGGGGATGAGAGGAGAGTCTGTGAGGGAGTGGGATGGTGGGGGTAGAAGAGTCTATGAGGGTAGTGGGATGGTGGGGGATGAGAGGAGAGTCTGTGAGGAGTGGGATGGTGGGGGTAGAAGAGTCTATGAGGGTAGTGGGATGGTGGGAGGAGAGTCTGTGAGGGTAGTGGGATGGTGGGGATAGAAGAGTCTGTGAGGGAGTGGGATGGTGGGGATGAGAGGAGAGTCTGTGAGGGAGTGGGATGGTGGGGGGGTAGAAGAGTCTATGAGGGTAGTGGGATGGTGGGGGTGAGAGGAGAGTCTGTGAGGGGAGTGGCATGGTGGGGGTGAGAGAGGAGTCTATGAGAGGAGTGGGGTCAGCAAGGGTTAGAGTTCAGTAAAGAGACAGCTCTGGGAAGAAACTGTTCTTTAGTCGGCTGGTTCTAGTCTGGAGGCACTGAAAGCCTGCCGGAGGAGAAGGGAGAACAGTCTGTGGGCTGGGCGAGAGGAGTCCTTAAGGATGCTGCGAGCTCGGCGCAGACAGCGTTTCCTCTGGATGTTCTCGATGGCAGGAAGTGGAGTCCCTGTGATGCGTTGGGCAGTTTTCACCACCGCTGCAATGCCTTGCGCTCAGCGACAGAGCAGCACCCATACCATACTGTGACACAGTTTGTCAGGATGCTTTCTATTGCGCAGCGGTAGAAGTTCACCAGGATGGCCGAGGAGAGCTGGTTCTTCCTCAGTGTCCTCAGGAAGAAGAGGCGCTGGTGAGCCTTCTTGACCAGGCTGGAGGTGTTGGTTGTCCAGGTCATGTCAGCCGAGATGTGGGTCCCCAGGAACTTGAAGCTGGAGACACGCTCAACGTCCATTCCATTGATGTGGATGGTGTCGTGTGTGCCTCTTGACTCTTTCCTGAAGTCCACGATGAGCTCCTTCGTTTTGGTGGTGTTGAGGAGCAGGTTATTTTCGTTGCACCATGTGGACAGGTGCTGGATCTCTTCCCTGTAGGCAGTCTCATCGTTGTTGCTGATGAGACGAATTACTGTAGTGTCGTCTGCAAACTTGACGATGGCATTAGATCCAAACACAGGCTTGCAGTCGGATGTGAAGAGGGAGTAGAGAAATGGGCTTAGCACACAGCCCTGTGGTACACCAGTGTTAAGTGTGATGGATGTGGAGCAGGTGGATCCAGATCAGACATTCTGGGGTCTGTTGGTCAGGAAGTCCAGAATCCAGTTGCAAAGTGAGGTATTGATGCCCAAGTCTTCAAGTTTGGCTATTAACTTGGTCGGGATGATAGTGTTGAATGCTGAGCTGAAGTCAACAATCAGCATACGTGCATAAGAGTTCTTATTGTCCAGGTGGGTGAAGTATTGTGTAATGTCTTTTCTTTATCACTTTATTATCCCTGTGCTGAAATTCCCTGTCGATAGCCGTCACCAGCGTGTTTTGATGTTGGTGGGGGAAACCAGAGTACCTGAAGGAAACCCACCCAACATGCAAACTCCAAACAGAAAGGCCCCGTCCAGCCCAGGAGTCAAACTCTGGACCTGCTTGCTGTGAGGCAACAGTGCAAACCACTGCGTCACCGTGCTGCTGTAGTGACTTATTAAAACATACTTTTAATTGAGTCTCTTTTGAATGTAAAAACGGCAAAGTTTACTGAAAATATAAAAATCAATAAGAGTATTGTTTTATATATTGATGAATTGCATAGTGGGTTGCTTCAAAGCAAGAAGGTCCAGAATATGATCCCCGGTCAGGACAGGGCCTTGTGTAGTGCTTGCCACGTCTGTTAATCTCTATGATGTATATGTATATGTATGATATGTTCAGTGATGTGAGAACAGGCTACAAGAGCTAAGCCATTACAACATCATTTCAAAACCAGATGACAGTTCTTGCCACTTTAATATATAATAAATCTTAAAAAAATAAATGCTCTCCTAATGTGAAATATTGCTCCTCTGAAAGCTGTTATGGTAACCATGTTTTGTTTTTATTTGGTCATGTTGTAAAGGCACTTTTAATCATATGCAGTCAAGTCAATAGGCTGCATTTTCTTGCATTGTTTTCATCCAAGTAAATGTACAAATACAATCCAAAGTCCAAATACGTGAACCCAGCGCTCAGATATATTTTGTAAACCTCTGAACCCAATTCAAGGCACGTCATTCGACTTTAAACACAATTATTCCTTTGGTAATTACATGCACATTTGACACAGTGTTATTTCCATTCTGCATTGTGTCTTAGTATAATAAATTCTCAGGGGAAATCTGCTTATTTGCCACGGGAAAACTCCTGAGCCAGCACGGAGAAGTAATTAGCGGTCTGAAAATTATTACAAAAACAGAATGACATTAACGTTTATGGTTTGTTGAGATGAAAGAAGGAAACCAACCCCTCTCTTTAAGACAAAGTGTGCTCAGCTGGACTTGTGAGTTTTGGGGCACGCTACCATCTGATGACAATACAAATCTTGACTTCAATGATTACAGGATATGTATAACAAGTTAACAACAAACCCGTGTGAGTTCTCCAGGACATATTGAAGAAAAGGTTAAAACAAAAGATGAAGACATTTCATTCATTTCAATACCCTGTTGTAAATAGCTGGCAAGTCGTATTTGAGGCCTCCTCCTCTGTTAAGTGAGGACTTTTTAACAAAAATGGCTTTCTTAACACCTCTCTGAAACCATCTGGCCTTTCTGGCCAGGATTTGGACATTGCTATCATCAAAGGAATGCCCTTTCTCTTTAAGGTGGAGGTGGACTGCAGACTCAGTTCCAGCAGGATTGGCTCTTTTGGGCTGATACAGAATTGAAAATTGGATCAGGAATGAAATGTCTTCACCTTGAAACATACGTCCAGATGCCTTTGTTTTGACCTTCTCTTCTTTTAGGATGTCTGCAGCCTAAAAAGTTGCATAGCGTTGCTTTACTTTGGGTTTGTTCATTTCTATTTTTTCCAATTCCTTTTTAAAATTCCTTTGAATAGTGAGTATCTGTGTTGGTCCGGCAGCCCTTCTCTTTTCATCTTCTTCTTTGTGGTGTCGAGAGAATTCTGTTTAAATAAGTGTATGGCTCTTTTTATATCTGGTGTCTATCTCTATATCTGGGTGATCAAGAGTCACATGTATTTTACTTCTTTAGTTTGGACCAGAGTCTGACAGCATAATAAAATTAAATCATTTTTTTTATCTTTATATTATTAAATGCTGCCTGTGAATAAAGTCAGAGAAAAGAAAACGTGCTCCCTCCCTTATCCCTAATTGCATTGTACTTTGTGTTTTGTCAAGTGTAGCTTTAAATGTCATTAAAGTGATGAGGAACAAGAGCAACAATTACCTCTGTAACCTGGTGAATGGCAACCAACCGATTGCCATGGCAACCTCGCCCCTAACTCTGACAATAACAGCCATGAAGGTAAAAGAAGGACTCATTTCCACACATATACTGTACCCATCTTAGACTAAAACACACAGAGTCAAAAGTTTTCATGTCACAAATACAGCAATGCATTAACGGTGTAGTGACTAATAAAACACAGCAGGTTATGGTGCACAGTGTAGTCTGATTTATTTGGGGCATTTCAATTAACTCATTACATCAAGTCCTAAAGATAGAAACTGGAAGACCCACTTGACTTGTCATGGCATAAAAGATAAAAAAGGAAGTTGATGCATTGTAAAGGAATTAAGTAATATTCCATTGAAAACAAAATATTCAGACTCTCCAATGACAATTACCAATGACTAGATATAAATACATGATATATGAAATACTTACTTGGACCAAAAAACATTGTTGAAAAGAGCACATGTTTCAGGAATACAACCTGCTGTAACATGTTATTTTATATATGTGACAGTCATACCAGTGACTCGCTAGAGCTTTGTGAAAGAGTATTATGACTATTGCCAACAAAACCTCAAGGTGGAAAGCTAAATGTAAATTTCTTTCAGTGTGTAGCCGCATTGCTTTAGAAATGAGAAGCTCTTTTTCATTTCTACTTGCTGCACACAATGCTTTCTATTTTTAAATAATAATTTTGGAAAGCTGCATGACATTTTCTTCCAAAGTGATTGTAACTTAAAATTTGTCTGTTTAAATGTTCTTTTCCTGTTCTGAGGTGCAAACTAGAGCGTGTTCCTTTTATAGGCAATGGTTTGACATCATGATGCACATTTTGACACTTTACACTGGATAAAAACATGTATTCATGGGTTTATAAGGATACTCACAGTTGAGGGATTTGGTCAATAGGGGGAGATGTTGCTTTATAAAAACCTACTGCCTTTACTGAAGAACCAGTCAGGTGTGTAGATGCATTACCCATTTCAAATATAGCATTATCAAACATGGAACAATTAAGATAAAGGGTAAATGTTTATTAATGTTTTTTGTTATTAATGTTAATTTGTGAGATTGTGAGATGTATGTGCGAATCAGTCACAGATTCTTATAAACTTGAAACAAACAGAACATAAAGGAGCATTATGGCATTAAAGATGGACAAGATGCCTTCCAAAACATGTCTCTAATGTTATCTTTTATTTTGAGATAATATTATTTTGATGTCATTGTTCTGATATTTTACAGAAATTGTCTGCACAAATCTGGCTGTACTGACAAAGCTGTCCTATCCTACACTTAAATTAGACTAAACTATAAATTAAGACCTGTTTGAGATGTAAGATTAAATAGAATCAGACAAAAAATAAAATCAATAATAATATATAACAAAATAAACTTCATTTCTCAGCATTTCTGCTGATAAACATTATAGTCACATTGACAAAGGGCTGACTAGCACATGGGTAAGTTTCAGTAACACTGATTTATTCGTTTAGCTTCAGGCCTGACTCGCCAGAACAAAAAAAAACTTTATACAAAGATGAATCCTTTCTCCAAAGCCAGTGGGACCTGGTGAGCTTTGGTGTTGCCTCTCTGCTTCAGGGATGGGCTCAGGTACAAATATGTTGCTGAAAAAGTCCAGCTGAAAGGAATTTATCATCAGAATGTAATTTGGATTTGTGAGCTTTGTTTGGCCTCTGGCATTGATTTAAGACACTGATGTGTGTAGTTCTTTATTTATTTGGACCCATGAGAAAACTGTCTCTGAACAATGAATGGTTTCGAAATTAAGTCATAAAAAAGTGATTAATATGCTGTACAAAACTTAGCAAAGCAGATCTAAAAGGAGATAGGTTAAGGTTATGCCACTATTTAAGCTGAGGTCCAGTGGTGATATAAAATGTAACAGTATTAGAATGAGACCAGTTTTAACATGTATTAAAACAGATTTCATGGATAGACCATAATATTTCCTACAAACATGATAAAAAGTAAAAGGGTCAGAATAAAGTGTTTACACATGTGCAAATATGAATGCTGACGGGGTTTGATATGTCATTGAAAACATCAATGGACAACGTACTGTTCTTGCACTGTCCCTTTGCCTTGGCATACCAAAATAAAACACCTTGTATGTGGCTTTATTTTATAATTCTGGTGAAAGATTTACTGTTGCTTTGCTTTGGAGAGAAGAGGGAGTTTTGAGGAAACGTGTGTCTGGAGCAGAGTGGACAGCAGACACGGCAGTGCAGTGTGACTGGCTTAGTCTCACAAAGTGGTGCCAGAAATACATAGAAATTGTGGATTCAAAGCCACATATTGTCAGGTCCAATTCTGTTGTGGGACATGTCTGTCTACACATAGTGGACCTTAAGATTGTTATAAGAGTTAGTTAAAGGTTCTCAGTTATGTAGTAGCCAATGTGTAGTACAGAGCGAGACTTGATACTGTATTTGGAAAAACTAGATGTAAACTGGAGTTTCTGTCTATATAGCTAGTGATGCTAATGATTTCCTTCAGAAAGCGTTAAGGGAACAGATCATAGAGTTGATGAGAGTCAGGAGTTGTTTAAAATGAACAGTGTTGTGTTTTTGTAAGTAGGGGGCAGACATTAGTGTATGTGCTTCTGCTCCTTTTTAATCATTCATAATATTTTTTTCTCTATATGTTCATTGCATTTGTTTACTGATGGAAATAAAATAATAAAATGAAATGGAAAAACAGAGGGCTTGACATAAGAATAGTTAATAGTTAATTTGATGCCTTAGCTAGAAGTGGCAGTGGCTGCTGTAAGCATGCTGTCAGTAGCCCTTGTCAATTGCTCTTTTAAAGGAGCCCTTTTGTACCTATGGAGCTCTTAAAAACCAGTCTTTCCACCTTCTAACAATGATTGACAAAAGAGCACTCACCAAGCATTTTTCTTTGCAGGGTGTTTTTGAGTTTTTGTTCTCTCTTTCTCACTACACTTGTATTTTCTCCAGTTTCAAGCCTTGAATCTTGTCTCTGCTATTTTAAGGGATACTTTACAAGCATTTTTATCCACACAGCAGCAGAATCTACTTATTGTTTCCATCCACCCTTTGTCACTTATCCAGATTTACCGTGTCCCTTTTAAAAGACACACAATGCTTTCTAGGGCCCTTTTCTCCAGTTTGAATACTGAGGCTCCTAAGCTACAATCTTCTCAGCTGGAAACCTTGCACATTATGAGGCATTGTAAAACAGTCAAAGGGGAGGCAGTCTTGTTGTTGTTGTTGTTGTTTACAAAGGGCTTTTGATGAAGCAGCATTTCACATCAAAGTATAAACCACTGATGTTTGTAGATAATTGTCCTCTTGTACATCATAATGTCTGAGGTCTTTTCTCTTTTGACACAAAATGATCAAAGAGGAGCAGGAGACCCACATTTTCACAATGGCAAGTGTAGAATAGCAACACTGTGTACCTTTTTATATTAACCCCTTTAATATATCTTTTTTATCTCATGCACTTGGATGATATCTGGAAACACTGGCCTTGAGTAAGTTGTTTTCAGCTGCATCATGTCAAAGCCAAACCTCAGCAACTGAATAGCAAGCCACTGAGTAAAGTTTTACAATGTGTTTTTACGCCGAAGTCTTCCAACAAAAATGATGGATGTCCAAAAGACAGTTTCTTCAAAATGTCAGTTTTTATGACATGCTACGTTCTACTGTATTTCTTGGACATTTTTCACTGAATCTGTTGAACTTCATTTAAAGGAGGGCCTCGACAAGAATAAAAATACAATGCTCCTGCAAATGACAGTGGCTTCAGAATCATGGGAATGACAAAATGATCATGTTACTGCTGCTCCATTGGATTGTTCAGGAATCAGTTTGAACCAATGCAATTTGAGATTAAAGAATGGTTTATAATGCTATGCTTCTCAGTGGATATGGTTTTGGTGATAATGTCAAGACTGGGACTAGGACAGTTAGTTTCAAGACTGGTCTTGACCAGATGTAACTGGAACTCATTTATTTTGCCCTTTGGTGGAAAAGCAGCAGTCTTCCTTTATGGTCCCTGAAAACAGATACCAGCACTGACATTTTGTTCTGTGTGAATACATTTTATATATTTGTTATTTTTAACACCCCATCAATACCAACAAATCTTTTTATTAATGTGTTCCATTACGTTCACCTGACATTACAAAACTTTACACAATGCACTAAAAATCTCAAATTTAAACCAAACAATCCTTCCCTTCCCTCCTGACCAGGGCCATAGGATTTGTCCAGGGGCCCATCAACTCTCTCAGGGGCCCTGGGTCTTACCATGAGTTTGTCATTTGAGTACAGTACTGTATCATGTGATGGTCTTCATCTCCCCCAGTCTCTGTTTTGGTCACAGTTAGTTTCACAACAACACTGTGGAGCAGAGAATAGGCTCCATAGTTTCAGGCAAAGTCATTAATGTGAAGTATTTGAGCATTTGGCCAACGACTTGGAGAATCCAGCGCTATAAAGGTCACATTTTAACATCTTTAATGTTATAATCCTTGTCATAAAAAAACAATAAGTGCAAATTGGTTCAAAGTGTTCCATGTGGACTCATTCATGGGTCAGTCCTGGAGCAGACCTGACAGTTTGTGTTATTACAGCTGTAAAGTGAACAGTTTTACAAAAGGTCACCTGAATTAAAACCAACAATTTACAGCTCACATAATCTCCTTAATAAAGACCGTCTGAACGAACGTTAGGAATTGATGAGTCACTCATGTCACAGCCAGGACGCATGGTCACAACTTGTTTGGTTGTGATCAATAGGACCTTGTTTTTTAAGGCTTGTGCGGTTTTGGAAAATTGTTTATTTTGGTGTTATGTTAAACCATAGATCATGTATTGGCAGAAGGATGAGCATCTTCTAAGCGTTTCCATCATCTGTCCATGTTTATATATTTGGCTGAGGAAAGTTCACGTGAAGGTGACCTCAGGGACAAGCAGCATGTTCCTCAGTCCCGTAAACTTCACAGGGGATGGAAAAAACACAGGGCTTCCCATATGTCAAAGAGGTTCCTTATAGGCAGAACAGAGGAAGGTGCTTGTTTTAATCAACGGGTATGACTTACACTGGAAAAGCTGAACGCAGGCAGCTGTGGCTCTAATGCAGTGACGCAACCACTTCAACAGTGAGTCCATTGACCTGTCAGCTCCCAACGGCCTCTGGTGTAGAGCCAATGCAAGACAGGACAGTGAGACTCTGCAAACTCATCACAAGTTGGTTGTTGTTTAAAGGCGTTTTGACCAAAACACATAAAAATACTTTTACATTTCTATTTAGTCATTTAGCAGACGCTTTTATTCCAGCACAGTATACAAAGCTAAGGATAGGAAGTTTTTTCTTTTTTTTGGAATAAAAGGAAGAGATTGAAAGGAAGTAGACTTTAGTGTTTGTCAGTCAGGTGTTGACAGAAAGATGTGTTTTCAGGCGTTTTTTAAAGATGGCTACAGAATCTGCTTATCTTTTGCAGCAGGTAGATCATTCCACCAACGTGGAACAGATCCAGAGAAGGTACGTGAGAGTGATTTTTTTTCTTTTTTGGGATGGTAACACCAGACATTGTTCATTTGCAGAGCGCAGGGATCTGGCAGGAAAATAGGTTTGTATTAGCAAATGAAGATATGAGAGTGCAGAACCTGTGGTGGTCTCGTAAGCTAAGAGGATAGCTTTAAACTTGATGCAGGCATCAACAGGAAGCCAGTGTAAAATTGAAGAATAGTGCACACTTAAGCTGCAGATGTTCAAAGCACACTCACATGTCAGATATCTTATTGAGTCATAATGTTTTGGGTCTTTGGCCTTCATTAGATCATTGTATAGTCTACTAAAGGATACCACTTTACTCAAACAGGGAAGAGTGATCAAGTAATGGCCAACACTTCAGTCTTAGGCTCTCATTCATATAATACAGTGAGATCAAGTCTTTTACAAGAAGAATTTTAAAAGATAGACTGTATTGAGTCCATGGGGTGTCACAGTCCTCAGGGTCTTTTGTGTGTAGCAATGATAATTCAATGGTTTTTAACTTGATGACACTATGGACCAGGTATAAAAGGCCTTAATCAAAACCAATCTGTCTTGGCTGTAAGTGTTGTTTCAGATTAAGTTAGTGTTGTAGTCAAGCCCGCATTGACCAAGAAGAGCAAGACATGACTGAGACCAAAGAGAAGAGTAGTAAGGCTAATGACTAAGGCAAGACCGTGTGAGGGTGAGACCAGGTCAAAACCAAATTAGACCAGAACCAGTGTACATTACACCGTAATAGATACAAGGGAACAGTTAAAAATCAAAACAGTCTCATGGAGGGTGGTGTTGAAATAAAGGTAGAATTAGAACAAGATTTCTTATTGAATATCAATTGATTAAGGCTTTAAATCAATCCCAAGAACAGACAAATAAGCTCTTTATGGTCTCAGTTGGTCTTGGTTTGTCATGACATCATAGACCAAGATGAGTAAAAATTCATTTGAGACCAAGACAAGACCAAGATAGTCTTATGCATCTTTCATCCAGTGCTGCACTGAAGTTTCTGTATTCCGAGTCAATGGCTACAGCAGCATAAAGTGTAGGTTCTGGACTGTCCATCTCAGTCTCCTGACCTCAGTGTCATTGAGGCACTATGGGGAGCTCTCAAATGTGCAGTTCATGCAAGACAGCCCAAGAATTTACAGAAACTGGAGGCTTTTTGCCAAAAAGAACAGCCAGCTTTATCATCTGAGAAAATAAAGAGCCTCATTTACAACTACCACAAACAAACATAGATGTTAAAGGTGGCTATACGTGGCATTACAATGGTAATGGGTATGTAAACTTTTGATCAGGGTCATTTGGGTAGTTCCAGTTGTCATTATGATTTAGAAAGAGTAAACACAATTGTTTGACAATAAATGGCTTCACCCAACCACTAACCATGAGTGAAAGAAAGGTTTTTGTGTTATCATTCATATTCTCTGAAAAATAGCCAAAAGAAAATCACAAATTCTGGATATGTAAACTTATGAGCACAACTGTATAAGCTGTTTTTCCCTGAGTAGGAGGCAGTTTGAGAACATAGGATTCAGATTTATATGACACTGAAGGTAATATATTCAAACATTAGAAAAGATCAGCTTTACTTCTTCCATTCACAGTTATACATAATACAGTGCACATTGAAATGTATTTTTGTGCAACAATAACAAGACAAAATTTCACAATACCTACAAAATAAAAATACAAAAAGTACAATTCATTATGCATTGGGATCGTTTGTTTGACAGCAGCAGAAAAGGCTGATAGAGTTAAGAGGAAACCTTACCTGGATTGTAATTTAGCAAACTTCTGTGAGAAAGTTAGGAAGCTTCTGGGTTCAGTTCAGGGTCAAGTGTACCATAGGGATCTCCCGTCGCATGCTCCAGCGGTTCGACGATCGTGGGCTTGTAGAGTCTGCAGATGATGTAAGACCCTCACCGTAACACAAAGAGTCATTTGTGCCACTGTAATTCCTCACACTGGCCCCATCTGCACCGTGCTCTCGGAGTGATTAGGTTTCACAGAAATACCTTAAAATATGTTTCCCCCCAAGGCCAAAGAGGTTTTAATGGGCAACCATCAGAAGCAGAGATTGGAGTCCATTGGACTGAGACCGAATCAGCAATAGAGGTCATGGACGCTGCAGCGGGACGGGACACTGATTCTGACAAAAGACAAAGCTGTCTCCTGGGCCTGTTTACACTCAGCTGCTCCAGCCATCCGTGAACCTCCACCACCTAAAATATCAACGATACAGTCAATGGCAGGAAGCTTTAAATGTTATTATACTGTGGGACTCTATTGGAATTCATGTGAACAAAAAAATGGCATGTGGTAAATCTGCTGTAGGACCATGTGTCTTTCTTCATCTTCGTCAATCCTCTTAATATTTATGTATCTCATTCTATTTTCTTTACATACTGTTGTCTTTACTGTTTCTCTTCTGTCCAATTAAACATCTAGATTATTCTCCTACTCAGCTTAAGTTTGGTCTCTAGTGTTCAGATGAGTTACAGACCTAGTCAATGACCACATATTATGAGTTATGGATTTTGTTTTTGGTGTTCACAGATAAATCCATTCCCTGTCACGGCTGAATCAACCGCATGTGTCTAATCACATTTTAATTGGTTGAAAAATAAATTCGGTCTACTGCTTCTGAGTTGGCATAAGAACAGAACTGAGCTTATGTGTCTGGTGACAAAGGTTCAAAATAATCTTCCTGAATTAGGTTGTTCCATTGTTGGGCCTTAATCTCACACTAATCTTCAATGGATAAGATTTCCCAAAAGAATTTATATAACAAATGGGTTATCCATAGTGTCAAACATTACTTTATCAAAAAGGGCTTTTATGTCTCCAAACCTCCTTTAATAAATTGTGTGCTTGGTTCATGGGCCAATGCATAAAAGGAAGAAATAGTTTAATCTTGTTAATCTACTTTTTTCACTTTTATTAAATATCCAAAATACAGTAGTAACGTAATTACTACAAAACTATGGGGCCTTGGGTTTCCTTGATTTTCCTTAAATATTATACAATACTGCATTAACATTGCCTTGTGTAAAATGTTGCACAATAGTGAACTCATTGGTCAATGCTATGCTTTCAGTGCTATTTAATGACTTACACCCGTTGTATTTGTCATTTATGAAAAAATAGACATAAAGCTCCATAAAACCAGTGGAGGGAGGCATTAGATCCAATAGTTCCTGGTCCTACAACTGTCCAGAGTGAACAAACTGAGCACGAGAAGCAACATCATGTTCCTGCAGAGCTAACGTAAGTGCTCAGAGGCTGCAGAAAGGTGTGAGATTTTAAATGGCAATCGCCATTGCCACAACTCCACAATGCACAATTAGAGACTTGCACTTAGTAAGTCTTTTAATGTCTACTGATGCTTTTACCTCCTGCATATTGCTGATTTTCTTCATAGCTGCACAGTGCTCTTAAAATGTCACAAATATAAAAACACAGATGCCTTTGAGGATAAATAAAGTTAATCGTATGTATCATTTTTTTTTAAAGAAAATCCATTTCCAGGTGCCTTAAGTAAATATTAGTTAAATTTGATCCTGCTTTTCCACAGCGACCATCATGTGACCAACAGCCCACATTTCACTGAAAAATGTCCCTGTTTTATTGCTTTTCCATTCATTTCAGGTGTGTGACCCTCTGTTATTTTAGTGATTTTAATACTTTGCTCACATTCTTCAGCAGACGGCTAAAGGGCAGCGGATTTCACTTTGGACATGGACAGTGCTGTAATTTTTCCGTGGCATGTGCAGGACATCCAGGAAGCGTCTGGTTGAAGCTTCTGTGACAACACGGTGCTGCTTGTGGCCTCTTGTCGCCACAGGACCCTGCTCAGGGTTACGTTTTGTTTTTAGACCTTCTCCACAGGTGCATGCTGGGATGTTTTTTATGCCAAAAACACGAATTAGGAGCTGCGCCACATAATCATATGGTATGTACTGTATTTGTTCTTTGTGCTGCTGTCTGTAGGCATTATGTTTCACTTTCACAAAGTAGGACCAAACTGCTTTAGTAATACATCTAGTTTATAATCTGACAGATTGCATTTGTTTACAAAGATAAGTGGCAGCACAGTGGCAAAGTGGTTAGCACGCCTGCCTCACAGCAAGAAGGTCCTGGGTTCGATTCCCATCCAGGGCAGGGCCTTTCTGCCTCACAGCAAGAAGGTCCTGGGTTCGATTCCCATCCAGGGCAGGGCCTTTCTGTGTGGAGTTTGCATGTTCTCCCTGTGTCTGCGTAGGTTTCCTCCGGGTACTTAGGTTTCCCCTACCACTAAAAACATGTACAATATAGGACTACAGATGGAAATTAGCTGTTAAGCTATAATCTGGTACAAGCATCTCTGCTCCGGCTTAATGTAGACTGTACGCTGTCCTAAAGAAATAAACAAATCTAATAAGTAGATTTGGTGAACAACACTTTTGTTCTAGGCCTATGCACATAAACACACACAACATTCATATATTGGTATAGTGATGAATTAAGTTAACCTGGCGTATCCTATAATAGCATTTTATTCATTGTTTTGTCTTCTACTGCTTGTGCCATTACGGGTCATGAAGGGGTGGAGCCTATACTAGCTGCTTTCGTAGTTTAATTTTCATTTAGTTTGAACCAAGTTACAAGACCAACAAAATTTGGTCACACTTTTCTGGACTTTGTGCTGGTTGACATGGTAACATAAGGATCAAATAAACGTCCGAGTGCCCTACTAGATCTGTTACAAAGGGTCTCTTGCTTTTACCAGCCTTTAGGAACTGCTATGGACAGAGATCTTTCTTTTATGTGCTCACTAAAGCCTAGAATTAGATCCCACAATATATCAGGACTATAACATCACAAAGACTATTTAAAAAGACTTTTGCTTGCCATCTAACGACTAACAATTATAGCTGTGACCACTGAGATGACCCCATAGCCTCCTCCTAAAGCTGCTTCTTCCTTGTGTGTGTCTGTGTTTTGAATGATTGTACTGTCTTGTCTTGAAATTTGTGATGTGTGTCTTGTCTTCATGTTCTGCAGAGCAGGTAAAAAACTGTTATAGACTGAGTCAGGCTGTTTTTAATCTTTTCCCGCCTAAAAATTTTAATAAATATGTTTTTCCTCTGCCTTGTCAAGCTAAGATTTGAAAAAGAAAGTAATCTGAGTCACTCCACCAACAGGAAACAGGGAAGCAAGCCCACATAACACCCAGCCAATCTAACATCCGATAATGTACGGGACCTGCGATAATCTGCAACCTTTCATGCTGTTATAGGCTGTCAAGAATACGGATGAGTTTCTAACTAACTAATAGGATAAATAAACTAATTTCTTTGCCTTGTCATTTCTGAACAGCCTGTAATTTAGATTTAGCTCATTAGGAAGGACCTCAGGATGCCACATTTTCTAAAGATAGCACTGCGGAGTCAGACATATTAATATATTTAATAATTTGATGTCACAGCCACTTTATTAGCCACCATTGACCTTTTGTCACAAAGAAAACCAAGTCAAGGGCTTCTGAAGGCAGTACATGACAAATGAGAAGGGACAGGAACACATGATTTGGTTAATTATTGCATTGAGCTATTTGTATTCAAGACCACTGCACAGTATAATTATCCACTGTTTATTCAGATCACTGCTGCAAACATGTATGCAGCATTTTATGATCTACCAAGACACGGCATTAGAATCCCAAATGCCATGTCTTTATTTATTTTTAAAGGAAGCAAGAATTTCATTGGTTTTTAATAAATACCAAGAATTCTCAAAGCATTTCATTATCTGGCTGAGGAAAGTATGCAGCCAAGAAGGACTGCACTGGTACAAACAATAAATGTCTGAGACTAACAATAAAAATCAAATAATTTTAATTAGAAAATGATGGCAGACAGAGGTTAACAGTTTATTTCTATCTTTGTTTGCCTCCCACAAAAACAGACTGAAGAGGACAAAGTTATAACAGGTAATGTATGTGGAGCTCTTTATAAAAGTACAAGAGCATTAACTACATTGTTTGCATTCCAGTCAGAACGAGCAACAACAATCTGTGGACTCTCTGTAGCTGTCCAGAGAAACAGACCTTGGCCATAATCAACTTTTCAGATGTCTGGCTCAATAAGCTCTTCTCTTTGAGTGACTCGGAGCGAGGTTAATGAGTGGGAGACTTATTGAGTGCGGTCAGACGCAAGATTGTCTGAGGCAGAAGGGACATTATGTTGAGTTGCAGCACTATGGATCGGCAAAACCACATACAAATCGGAGCCACCATTGATTTGAACTCGAGTCAAGGTCTTTATGGTACTTGGTGTTTGCAGCTCTGCCACATTGTGCCTTTCTAAAAATGTTGTGGTTGAAAATATTTTTACAATAGTACATGTCATTATTTAATCTAAAAACATTGAACCAAATCAAACATAACATTTCCCTTGAAGAAATAAAGTAGGACACTGAAGATTTCTCTGCATTAAATCAAATATGATTACTTTTAGACTCAAAATTTGTAACTTCAGAATAGCTTTTCTCAGGAATTCAACGCTCTTTCATTAAGGGCCACATCAAGCGTCAAATCAGGGGGTAAAGATTTCTATAAGGGGAAAGAAACTGAGACAACTGGCTGACTTTGGTTTTGGGCGGTGCGGTGCTTCATCTATTTTGGAAATTTTTGCTGTGTCCAGATTTTTGGCTAAATATGACTTTGAATTTACAAGTGCCCTTTAAAATAAACCCCAAAAGTGGCTGACCATGATTAGCAGAAACCATTGTGCAGATGTGACCAAATTACTGTGGGTAGATAAAACGTGTTCACCTAAAAAGCCTGTTAGCACGAAAACTGATGCATGGATTTTAGTAAATGAGCCAAACACAAACCCATAACTAAACTATTTTAAACAGGTCTAAAAAAGAAGGATATAAATACATCTTTACACCTTACACTGTCTTTCTGAGAGCATGCTAAGAGCTATAGTGTAAAATATGTACTGAAAAAGAAACAAGTATGTTGTCTATAGTCTAAATGTAATTTTTTTAAAGTCAGACAATTACAAAGTCAATACACAATTGAGACCATTTAACTGTTTAAAACATCATCTTCGTATCTTGAATAAATAGCAAATATAAGATGGCTGAGGGACAGATGTGTCCTAGTTATGTCTTATATGTTCTCAGGCAGTTTTGGTTGCTGACTCTAAACTTAGATGGTAAGTGACGCATATTGTGATTTATTTGTTTTTCTGCCACGTCCTGTTTGCAGACTTTGGCTCCACTACTTCACCAGTATTATGGCTCCAATAAACAAAGCATTATGGTTATGAGAGCTGTCACTCCATCAACTAGTCCCATTTCCCACTAGCACCAAAAAAATAGAAAATCTTAACTGTAATTTGTGTTTTTGTTTGCGTTATAATAGCATTCAGTCTAAAAAAAAAAACTTCACTACTGGCGTTTACACTAAAGACAGAACTGTTAAGTTACACACTATTAGGCATTTGTACCTTTGCTAATACAGTTTTTGTTTTATGGTCTTTTACATTCTGTCATACTTATAGCGTTCTGCATCCAATACTTACTAATATAACAAGTTGCTCCTATTTTTTAAGTTAATTTCCAGTTCAGTGTCTCTGAATTAGATCAAGTTAAAGCTGTTTCTAAACAGGCCTTCAACCGAAAGAGCTGCGTTAAGTTATAAGCATAGAAAAATCAGTCATAAACATTCCCCAGTGGTGAACATGAGTCACATCCCTGAGCTCAAGCCTGCATTTATAAACTGCATCATGACCAATTGCTACCACCGGGAATCCCCTATAAACAATTAAGCACTATGTGAAAGCCATGTTGATGTTTTCATTTTGCCAACTGTATTCATACATGTGGTTATGAAGTCACAGTTGTCCTGCTGAGTGGATGGTTTGTCTGGACAGACCTTGGTTTGGCACCACCTAATTAACAACTCTGAGTGCAGTCGACCATAATGATGGGCCCGGCATTCAAATGTGCATGGGAACACAACAAACAAGCAGCTTAATGCACTGAGTTTAAACTTGAACTGTATGAAGTCACTCTTTTTTGTTGATTTGGCAGAAAGAATGTTGAAAGACCAAAGCTTTAAAGCAAGATGTCACTTCTCAGGATGGTGCACCCCTTGAGGACTATACGTGTGACTACACAGCTACAAAGGTTGTATGTAGGTGTCAAGGGTGTAGGAGGCGCTGCTTTCTTTTGGCTTTGATATATTCACATATAATATAAAGCTAGCTACTATATCCTGTCGTGCCCAGGGTCACTGTCCCAATCACTGCCTGAAAATACAGTAGAAATACATCTTCCATCCATTATTGCATCCATTATCCATTGCTTCTTTGATAACTTGGCTGATATTTTTAGTCAACTTATAAATTCCTTGAAACGTCATCAATGTTTTTTTTACATATGCCGCTAGCATCATATTCAATTTCTACCAAACAAACGTACTATCTAACGCTACTACATTTACTGCCATGTCCTTTTAAATATTTAGCCCCTCGGCAGCATTTTGCCCATAAACCAGTTACGAACAACAACCTACAAAATATCTGATACACTTTCATAATCTGGGAATGTTTGTGTAGTTGCTAATTAACTGATGGCTCAGGATGCTTCACAATGCCATGATGTGTGCCCAGATCTCTTGTGCCAGTATCTCCTAACAGCCCCTGCAGGGAGTGCTGCAGCACCCTCAGCACCCCTTCTCACGTGGTACTGTCTTTGTGTGTCTATTTATGATGCTCCAATGTAGTCTAGGCTATATGCTTATCTTTATCATCAATGCTAACTTGTGGCATAAAAGCATTGGCTAACCTAATTTAGTCTTAGCTAATCGATAGCATTTCAAATAAACATCTATAATTAATGATGGTAATGCTAATGCTAAACTGTTGTCTTTACATGGCAAGTAATGGACACTATTTTAACTGTTACTTGTTAGTTCACTTTGGTTGAAGCATGGTTGGTTTTATGGCTGGCAGAGGAAGAGGCTTTGTATCTTCTGCAGATTGTTAGTTGTTTAAAGGCTGCATGTCTCTATTTATTCTCAAAACACTGGTTTGCCAAGTGTGGTTTTAAAAACATGTTTACAATGTTTATTTAATAGGTCAAGCGCACATTATGTTATTTTCTGTTCCTGGCTGCTAAGATGATAACACCTGCTTGAAATCCTATCATTCAGTCGCCTTTGATGTCTTGACAAATTGAAATAAATGCTTTGGGTGCTTTGGCAGGCATGTGCACGTCAGGCCGGTGACATTGATGCTTTAATAACGTGTGGCTTTGGAGTGTGTTTGAGTCTCTACATCAATGGGATCCACTTCCACAGCCCATCTCTTGGCCTCTAATCCAGACTCTTGTAATCTGGCCATCTGTGGTTTGGCTGACGGACCGACAGGCTGCGCTTAGCCACATTCAACCCTCAGTGCGACTCATTTAGACGCAGGGCCCTGTTATACACCACCAAAGTATGGGCTGTGTGTTTAATCAGCAGTGGTTTTCAATTAAGTATGGATTTTGTTAAACATGATGAAGACATATTTGAGGAATTTTGGCGGTGACTTGTGGCAGCCTCTGTTGGTGGCCTGGATGGATTTCCTGTTCTTTCAGTGTTAAATCTTGAGCAACAATAAGCTACACCTAATTCAATCTCGCCACAGTAATGCAAAATGTCAATAATTTTGTCCCATGGGAAATATACCGAATGACATCCTGCGAGTACAATGTGGCAGCTTTAAAAGCATGAATATTAGAGTTCGTTATGGATGGTTATGAAAATAAGCATTTTTAATTTAATGACAATACTTACGAGAAGAACCACATTAAGTATAGTACTAAGTATGGTAAGTATATTAAGTATAGTAAATATTATTTTTTTGGGAAGAAAAAATATTGTATTCTTTTATTCTTTTGTTGACTAAATAAACTAATAATAATAAAAATAAAAGTATTGTATGCTCCTATTTTATCCTCTATGGTAAAGTATGGTCCATTACATATTAATGGCAAACAGTTGCAACGTCCAACTTGTAAAAAATATTACTTGATAGTCATTACAGCCATCAAGCATCAAGTAAAGATTATTTGAACACATTATTTGAACACAAGAGCTGTCTTTAGATTTAACCTAGCTAATCTAAAAAGAAAAAAAGGAGTGTGATGGTGAAATTGTAGACTGCAAATCCATCAGGGTGAATTCAAACCAGAATCCACCCTGAACTTCCACAGCCTGGGAGCACCTACGGTAGCCCTGCTAGGACATGTTGTTGTCTTTAAACATAGCCAGAGGAAATGGGTCAGATAATGAGTTGAATTACAAATGTACTAAAGAGAAACATGAATGTGCTTCTCTTTCAGTAGTGCTCAGTTTGTCCTCTCTGAGCAGCTCAGATTTATCGTCATCTGTTATTATTTAGATAAAAAAAAAAGGCAAGGACACTTGATCATAATTGGCCCTGCTTTAATTTACCCTGCCAATAAATTATAATTAATAAAAGTGACAGACAGTAAATAATAAAGGTGAAACACAGTTTCTCAGTGGCACTAATTTGAACTACAAATTATAAAACTAACACAAAGCTTGACTGTGGTTTGACTAATTGTGAAAATGACCAAATAACACAAGTATTTATTTTCGAAGCGAGAGCATATGGTGTGCCTTTGTTGTAGATGGGGTGATGCTGTAATTGTTCTCATTGTACCACTGTGCATCTGTTTTTAGTGTGCCTTTGGCGTCTTGTTGCAGATTCAGATGGATCCCTGACTGTTTGTGTTTGTGTTTGTGTGGTCTGATGTGAACACTGTCTCTCTCGCTGTCAGCCGTCACACCAGGGACCGGCGGGAGTCATTTGGGTTTCAAATTGTGAACCAAATGGTTATATGCAGTCTGCTGAATTGTATAATGGTCCCTCTGAGGCACATAAGCAATCTGAGCAGCGTATGATTTCATGGAGACATCGAGTGATAATCGCTGGGTTGTGTAGCTCCAAATAGAGCTGGGACAGAGATGACTACATCCCAACATCCGTGCTGCGGTGCCGTTATGAGAAAGCTTTAAACATCCAGCACAGCTCAAATCGGGTCAAAACGAGGACCATTTTGCATCTTTAGTTTACTGTTGTGATTACAGCATATTGCATAAAACGTATGATTGTATTCTTCTCCCCTACCATACACCTTTCTTAGTGTCTGCTTTGATAATATGACCCTAGAAGGCTTAAACTGGTGCTGTAGCTTTACCATAAACACAATATTTAAATACTTTTAGGAGGGTCTTGTTTTTTTGTCTCACATTGTGCGACTGCTGCTCCTTCTCTCAGCCTGGTTATAATTTCTTTGAGTTCTGTCCTGTTGCAACACTGTAAAGCATAACGATCTTCACGCCAACATCTGAAGTATGGGACAAGTTTGACATTGGACTGTGTGTTTGTTTTGAACGCCATTAATAAAAGTGTGAGGACAATGCTTTGGTTTGGCAGACAGACAGTTCTGAAAAGTTGTGTTGTTGAGCCAGTGTTTTTCAGTCTCTGGCAGATCTATGCTTTTTTATTTGGATTCAGGAGAGGAACATTAGTTTTCCCATGCTTTCCACTTTGAACAGTACCATTTGTGCTTCAGTGATTTATTGTAAATAATAATAATAAGGGAGTAATAACTTTAAACTTGTGTCTAAGCATTACAGCATATTCTGGTTTCTTTTCAAACAGCTTGTTGTGTTTAGACTTCCATCTGTATGAAATCACATTGTTATATCTGATGACATATTTCATTTGCAGCTGGAGCAGTTTGAAAAAACTAAAACAAAACATACATGTAAGTACTGTGATTTTCAGTGCGTTCCTCTGAGGAGATTTAGATTGTGATGACAACATTAACATCTACTTTCAATAAAGTTTAGGCAGAAATGACATGGTTCAATAATACAGATTAAGGAAATAGGACTCTAAGTAGCTATTTAAAATTGTAGGATGACTCCTGATCTACATTAATATCTCAGTCATGAGCACTGAGTCAAGTATTTAGAGCCCCTGCACCCCTTTTGGGACAGATCCCTTAGCCCAGACCCTTTCAATACAAGCCACAGAAAAAGATTTCTCAAAAGACGTCCTGCACAAAACACTCCAAAAGCTCAATAACTCAAGTCAATCAAAAAGCTGACTTGTTTTGTTACCATTCATCCTCACATTTTTTAATTTTGCAGACAGACCCTGTCCTGTGTCGAACTGGTCCTGTGTGTTCAGCCGGAGGTGAGATCTTAGAAAAAAGCTGATTACACGAGGGCATGAGCCCTGGGTAGTCTAAGTTCCCTTAGTGAGTCAGTGCTAATGAAAACCAGCACTGGGCCTTCACTTGCACTGCCTCTTAGGCCCTGTCCCAATATCCGCACTACGCCCTGTGGTCTTTCACGAAGGGTGTACTTGGTGGAAGTGCACTTTGGTTTAAGTGTGCAAGGAACCAAGCGTGCAGAATCGTTAAGTTAACAATGTTTACATTGCGTCTGTACATCATAATTACAAATTATGATAAAACCCCTCATATTAACAATTTCTTCCAGAGAAAGCACAGCTATTCGTCACAAAGGTCACAAAACAAAGAAATTGTGGGTAACAGCCTTCAGCAAAGTCAGCTTGCATGCGTTCTTACTGAGAGTGTGCATCAAGGGCACAAAAGGGGCGGGGCGTCGAGCCACTCTGGAAAATTGGGACATTCTATGCACTCAGAGAGAACTGAGGCACACGGTGGCGCAGTGGTTAGCATGCTCGCCTCTCAGCAAGAAGGTCCAGGATTCTGACTTCTGAGTGGAGTACTCCAGTTTACCCCACCAACATCCAAAAAACTTGATGGGCACCCCCAGGTGTGGGGATAACTATGGAATACTAAAAAACAAACAAAAACAATTGTGCGGATATTGGGACAGGGCCTTAATCTCAGTTTAACCAGGTCTATGCATTCCTCCAGGAACTTTCCCACAAAGAGAGCAGTAGCTGACTGGAAACCATGCAGCAGTGAAGACAGTAGGAGTGGATTTACTTGACTAAATAATGTCTTAATCATTGTTTTATCTCCATCCTCATGTTACCTGTGAGATTGGTCCTTATTTATTGCTGCTGTGTTTGTTTTCATTTTACTCAAAACATTGTTCTGTAAAAGTTCTGTAAGAAAAGTTCTGTATTTTCAGGCGGTGTCATGGCTAGCTGCATGACTTGCTTTTGATGTGCCGTGTGTTTTTTTAAAGCCTTTGTAAAGTGTTGTCCGTGTGGCTTTGGTCTGAAGCGTGCCAGCACTCACCGCTCTGAAATTCACCGCTCATGAATCTTTCCTAAGCACGTGACAGCTCACATGGACACGACCAAAAACCACAACCGAAGCTGAGAGCCTGAGGCATTATCGTGACTTGTCGGGGTATGTGGGGTCACTGCCCTTCTCCAGAGCAGCCAACGCCAGTGTTTGTCTCTTCACAGGCTTCTCGTGCAGGTCCCAGGACAGAGGCAGGTGTGACCCAAACACTGAGCTCTTTCAGCAGGTTTCAAGTGGACACAGTCGAAGGGCTGGAGATTTACACCTTGTCCACATCTTTACTGTTACAATTTATAGCCCTACCCAATGCAAAGAAGCTTTCAGTTAACCGGAGGGTTATGAAGAGAGATGTTTTCTGACAGATAGTTCAACTGCTCCAGTTCCTGTTCCAAGAATTTATGCCAGCCACAGTATTTTAGAGGACATAAATCAAACTTGACAAGATACATGTTGACCCTTTAAATAAAGATGGATATTTAGAGACTTTCACACCTGAAAGTCCAGCGTGGAATTCAGGATTCTGTCAAGTGGTTTGATCTATGAAGTTGAAATGCTGTGTTTAACCCTTCAAATTTCACATTACCAAAAATGTCTCATCCCAAAACCTGCACTACTTCCTGAGGACTTTCTCAACACTTAAGACAATACGTGTGTGAGGAACCAAAAACAGTAAAAAGCATTGGGATAGGCCTGCCTATGTCACATGACCAACACAGAGCATGTTTGACTGATTGACCTTTCAGTGAGACCATCACTTTCAGTTTGATTAAATACCTACGTCTGTGTCAGAACCATTTCATAATCATTTTCCAGGAGGTCTGAGTTTTTGCTGCTGAAGAACCTGTTATCAAAAAACACAATTTATCTTTTCAGCATAAACGCATTTGTTCATTCATCTTGTGCAACTGCTCATCCGCACACACCCCGTAAAAAACACAAAACAAAAGACTGGGGGTTTATTTAGAGCAGATGTAATTTCTCTGGGTTGGTTGGTGAGGTCTCCAGTCTAAACAAATAAAACCATACAAAACAGTGTTTGTGTCAGTTGTTTGATTCTCAACACAAGCTCTTCCCATGTTTTGATCAGAAATGTTTATGGGTCTTCTGTGTTTAAAATAATTAATTACTATACATTTGAGACAGCTTCTTAGTTGCACCAGTATAACTTTCCAAACCCTCTGTAAACCTACTGTGTTCAAGTACATTCAGTCAGGGAAATCAGTGTGGCCTGTAGGTCTTCATGGAGCAAAGGAAATACCAGGCTCCATCCCTCTGAGATACTTTAGACAGGTCTGTCTCATATTAAAAGGCTTGTGTGTTCTTGATGTTGAATATCACTGAGCTGTAGTCACTGTGTTTGTATTTGTACACAGATGTGCTAAGCAGTGTAGTAAGAAAATATAGTTATTGTCTTGTGTTTTTTTAATGTTCCCTTTTTTAAAAGAAGAATAAAGTAGGAGTCAAAATGCTTCAGTGGAGCCACAAAGGATGGGAAACCTGTAAAGCTCGGGACCGTGGCTGTGTAGGAAACTATGCAGTAAAGAGCCTTTATTAGAGATACAAGAACTAATGGTGGACCTCAGAATCAACAATATACAGCAAGAACATTACAACAGTGCGTTATTGACAGTATTGTAGGGTTTTTCACATTGTGACATACTAAAGTGAGTCACTCAGTTTTTTAACATTAATCCATTCATCCATAGTCCTAAAATGTGTCAGAACTGTGTAGTCACTGTCCTCTCTTTGACCAACCTGTGCAACCATTTATAAACCTAAAATGAGATTTATTTCTGTTTGCATTAACGTGTGAAATTTAACATTGCTGTAAAAGTTGCACCAATGTAGCTCTAATCTGTTTTAAAATACTACACAACACTGAGAAGAGTTGTAAAGTAGAAGCTTTTGCAGATCGGTCTCCTCTCTAATAAAGAATACTTGGTCCTGTGTCTGTGGGGTGCGCACTCAGTGCTCCGTGGACCAGGACTCACCAGGACTTACTTTGTGGTCCACATGTTCTTGTCTGGTTTGCTTCCTCGATAAGCCGACAGAACCGACCTGACACAGTGGGTTGTCTGGAGCTTGTTTGGGTTGTGAATTACTGCTGTGGTGTAAATCAGAACGGAGCTGGCGGCCAATGAGACAGCTCTGAGCCACATTAAAGGCCAGACCGCATTCACTGCTCACCCGCTTCCCATTGTTTTTCTTTTTGAGACCTGGCAACCGCAGCTGCAAAACTACGACCTGGCAACCGCACCAGGGTTTTCTCATATTTCTTCTCACAATTTGTCCCCTGTTCCACTGTATAGTGTGGGTTTGTAAGTGTGAAACATATTCTAGTGAAGGACATACACTGTGGACGTGTGCCAAAGCAAAGCATAATGTTTCTCTGATTTTCAGTGTTTGCAGACTGCACACAAGCTATAAATTTACTATACAGGCTCATAAAAGTATACTGTATGGGAAGTCATGCAAGAGGAGGCCATACATAAAGCTCACATTGAGTTGGATGAATAAATATAGCTGCTTTCTTACTGAATGTTGGGTACAGGGAGTTGCACTGTCTGCCTAAACCATCTTCTACTCCGAGGGAAATACTCGGCACGTGCAGCAGCGTTTCACCTTTTGGGTCAACGAGCTGGGCCTTAAAGGAGAGTTGCTGGAGACATGCTAAACAGAAACGGTGCAGAACAGCTGTGGTTGTCAGGACGCCCCTCCTCTCGATGGAGATATTTATACGACACTCCCAGGGCTATAATCGCGGTCTCCTAACTATGTCTTTGGGACTGTGGAGTGGAAGTGTTTATCTGAGCCCGGGGAGAAGTGACAGGAATAACCCCACGGCAGTCCAACATGAAAAACAGGTCTCTGCAGGACGAGCCCGGCTTAGCCCTCGCTGCTTATTTTGGGTCAACTAACCCTGCCTCTAATCAAAGGATCAAAACAGCCCTGTTCTTAAAATGGGCAGTTACAGCAGCAACTGTACAGAAGTGGCATGGCAGACCACAGTGGACTTTCTGCTGAGCTGGTGATGAGGCAGGCTGTTAGACCAGCTGCTCGGTGCTTTGTTCAAACGCGCTGACAAGATGTTTTTAATGCTTCCTCTTAAAACAAGCAAATTTAATATGAAGGTGGATGGGATTGGCCTTTGTTTGGTCGATTTTATGATTGTGGGTTGTACTGTACAGTATTCAGATCCATGGTTAGAGACAAATTGGCATCACATCCTGAATTTTTCCACAGTGTAATCTGGACAGGTCAGCATTGCATTCTCAGAGATGTGCCTTAAAAGCAGTTGACAGAAGGTTACTTTAGTCAATCAGACAATTTCTATCACGTGTCACAGCAGCATCCAGAACATAGATTTCAGGATGAACGCAGACACTGAGAATAAATCTTACATGCAGTTAATTTTCAAAGTAAGCATGCCGTTGACAAAAACAAAAACAATTTTTTAAGTTTCAAAATGTTTGGTTTCTTGAGAATAAATTTGTAATCCAGTAAAATAAACACTACCTTGAAAACATTCCCATTTCCTTACATTTAACAGAATGTGTCTGGGCACACAGAGCTAGATGCAGAGCTGATGAGACCCATCTCTCTTTAAATTAAAAGTGTAGCTAATGCACTTTTATAATAAAACAGATCAAAGGGAAGGGAATTACATTGAGCAGGAAATAAGATGCGCAAATTATCACTACTGTCTCTCTTTCAGACCCAAGGCAACTCCAACCCATAAAATGAGCACATAATACAAAAGCTACATACATCAGCTACATGATACATGTTGTCATATGTTTCCAGCAAACTCCAGTGATGTGAAGGTCAAAAAAGCACATCTGTCTTGAGGTGGGTTGTGTGACTTGGACAGACATTGCTTTTAATAAATCTTTCCTTAACTTTAACCAGGTTTATTCTCCCTACACACAACACAAAACTACATTTACAGTTCAGTTAGACAAAAATATCTACAAGATTAATGTGATTAAGTGGGGAGGTCAGAGGTCAACTTCTCAGTGTAATAATCTGCTGAACATAATGTTCTGGTCATTTGCAGGACATAAACCCAACATATTTAACCTGTTACTGAATCACTAACACTAATCCTGCTGAGTGTGTACTGCACAATGAACACTGATGTTTATGAAATACCTTTATTTACCAAAGAATATGTGACTTTATCTCTGGCTGTGGCATTCATTAAACAGATTTTTAGACATATATTGCAGTTTTGTAGTAAAAAACTTTAATCTAATCTAAAAGACCTAAACATAAACATTGTATTTCTGTACCACACCCGTGAGAAATTGTTTCTACTCGTCGAAAATCTCCACAAAGGCCTGTCTCATTAGCTCTGATGTAACCTTGTTTTTATTTTATGCAGAGCGCCCAACTAAAGTCCAGGGCAGGACCACATTGTGTTTTATACAGGGCTCCCCCTCTTCACTCAAACACAGTCCACGGGGGTCCCCCATTAGAGCGGCCGAGTCCCGCCCCAAAAGAGAAGCACTAAGCTGTGTGACACGCCTGTCAAACTAAATCTCTGCGCTTCCCTAAGTCCTGGTTGCCACGGGCGACAATCGAGAATGCCGCCGTCCGACAAAGGATGATTAGGGTCTGATTTCTCCATATACTGACATTTGTGGGATTTAACGTGTTGTATGAGGAATTCTTTTGGATTGTTTGGAGTCGACAAAAGGGGTCCCGAAGGTCCTCTTTCACATGAGTCTCAAAGGATTTCTGTCTCAATCGGGCAAACAAAAGACGTGACTGGGAATGTGTGCTCTTTTACCTTCATATATTTAAGCAGTGTGACTTTTCATAAGGTGTTTCAGGGCCATAGAAGTCATTTTGTAACTAAACCCTCATATTGCATTATAGCTGTGATGTGTTGTTTCTCCCAAGTCTTTTTTAAGCATTTTTTTTTTTTACGTAACACGTCTGAAAATGCCAACAAAGTTATGAAAACCTCTCTCCCAAATTGTCTTTCAGTAGGAGACATAAGGTTCTTGTTTACTGTGGCTATGTGATCTTTGAAATGACCCTTTGTTTTAAAAGAATGCATCTGTTTGCTCCACAGACTCAATCTGCTTTACGTGTTGCCACAGTAGCTAAAAGTGTGCTGATCCTATCACTAATCCCCCGCTAATGGGGAACTTTCTTTTTTTTTGGGACTTCCTGTAACGTGAAGCAGACCATAATAATCACCTAAGCCAAACCCCAGACTGTAATTAAAGCATGTAAAGCACTTTTAGTTGGTTATCTTCTTCTAATCTAGTCCTTTGATAACAGGCGCAAAGGGAAATGAAGTATTTGCTTTGACTAACTGAGTGTGCTGGAGGAAAAGATCCTTGAATAAAAGATAAAAAAACTTCCAGCATTACATTCTTTGACTTCCTACAATCATTAAACATATCCAATTACAAAAAAAAAAAAACTTGGACTATACACTAAACCAGTGTATATGTTCTATCCACTGATATAAAGAAGGCAGAGGGGACACAAATGAACCATGGCCTCAGCCTCCTCAGGGGTTCAAGACATGGTGGAAAAAAGGCAGCTTTTCTTTAACTTTGGACTTCCTATAGAAAATAATGACAGCCATCTTGGATTCTTGGGGTTTGTACTCAACCCATTTATAACAACAACACCCAATTCCTAAGACTATCCAAACGAAGAAAAAACTATTTGTTCTTGCAGATGTGACTTGAAATTCAAGTAAAGGAAGGAGGAGATTTATATCAAAACACGGGATCTCATACTCTAATTTAATTTTATGTATGCAGACCATATATTCAATCACTCCAGTCAGTTCAGTAATGTTTAAAGACACAGAGGCTTTAAGAAAAGTAATGGTATTCTTTTATTTTTAATCCTAAATTTATTCTCAGCAAAAGAGACAAAAGAACCCAATCAATGAAATCAATACAATCCTTTCTCCGCTGAACGACTGTGACTGAGTTTGCTGAAGCAGGACGACAGCAGCTCGCCTGTGGAAGTGCAGAGAAGTGGGACTGATGTAGCGTGGTGACCCTGGTCAGAGGCCACTGTTGACTGATGCACTGCTGTGTCGAGTGCAGACAGCAGCATGTCAAACAAGAGAATTTCCCCTTAACTTGGGGAAGTCTCTCAGGTCTGGTTGTTAGTTCAGACTTGACTGTTTTTAGCCCTAAACAAACCCTGTCAAGTCTCTCTGTGGTTCCCCAAAACCACTTCCCACAGGTTGTTGTGTCGCAGCACTGGCCAGGCTTTAACCGATGACTTCCTCTTTGATTATCACAAACGCTGTCCTTGTGGTATATCACGTCTAATGTGTTGGTCTTGTAAAACTGCAGACACATTTGAGTGCAATTTACAAACATAATAAAATGGTGGGTTTTAAATAACTTTAAAAAAAAGGGACATGTAATGATGGGTCACTACAAGGACCTAAAATGCACCCTAAATTAAAACAAGTTGGTTCCTTTTTTGTGGTCAACATCTTAAAACGCGATTTAATTCCTAAATGACTGCGTTGAGCACTAAAAATGTGTGTTGGCTAAATGAGAAAAAGAGGCAAAAATAGCAAATATTTACAGTAAGTTGCCTGTAGATGGATTGAAATAAATATCCCTAAGATTCTTGGGCTGAATGTGTCTGTTGCCTGTAAATGGGAAGACATGGTTTGGATTCACAAACAAATCTTTTTTGGGCGCAGTGGCTTAGTGGTAGAGCGGTTGTCTTATAGCCGGAATCAAATAAATGAATTTATAATAATAATAATAATAATAACCACAAAACGGAAAACAGAGAATGTTGAACGATCTCATGTTTGGAGGAGTCCAGTGGGCAGTGTTTTCACAGCGGTTTGCATTTTTAGATCATAATGACTTTCCAAAACCCTTTTGCTTGTTGTTTTCCTTTTTCATCAGTAATGTGCCCTTGTTCAAGAAAAATGGAGAAAGTCAACAGAAGGGCAGAAAACCCATAGCATTATTCATGTTAGAGCTACTAATGTATCTAAAGTGCAGTGTGTATTTTGGGAGCACTCCTTTTTAGATGTCATGAGAAAGCAATAATGTACCTCAAACAAGAGGCTATTACATTATTATTGGTTTAGTGGTTCATTATATTTTCAATTACAATTGTCAAATAGTTGTGTCCCCTTTAAATGACATTTTTCTAACATGCACTTACAACTTGAATAAGGATCCCAGTGGAGTACCAAGTCACTATTTATTGTTAATAATTGCTGAAATTACTAATTATTTTAATCTTACAATCACAATGTTAATCATGGTTTTGCCTTTTACCCTCACATTTGTTAACTATCTTGTATTTTTATTTGGCTAAATGGATTTTCCAACATACACTGGAGCTCACAAGAAGAGACTAGATGCAACAAAAGCTATTGAAAACTCAGACAGAACTGTGCTCGCTCAATTGACATGTAATATATTTAAAATATGGTTCAGATTTATGTGACTGTTACATGTTTGTGATGAGATATCTGTTGTCATGAAATTGTAGCAGAACCTGCCACTCACAGTTACAAAGCACTGAAATGAATTTAAAGCTAAAATTTCATTCATTTTCAGAAAAGTCACATGGTGTTACTTTAACAACTATGGATGGTGTGTGCCATAAATCTGTGTTGTTTGAGTGGCCCTGTGGCTCACCTGGTGTCCCATTGCTAGTGGAGGAATGGGCTTGATGACTGGTTCTTAACAAGTGATTTCCTGTTCTCTCTCTCTTTCTATGTGAAATAAAGGTAAAAGCCCAAAATGATGTATGTTACCTCATCTTAGATAATCTTGGAAATTTGCTTGGCAGCTAGCAGATATTGTTAAAGATAAATGTACTGCTCGGCCAGTTTACATATATGACTCATTTAAATCAGTCTGTATGATTTTTTTTTTTTTAAAAAGCCAAAGCAAAACTAAAATTCCAACAATTTTGTTTCTATTTCTCATTTTTGTTTGTGTGATAAACAGAGCTGCAGTGGGACACAAATGTGGCAGAAACCCTGCAGTCATTTTCTTCAAGTCTGCAAGTCTTTTCTTCATAGCTCTATAATACAATGTACTGAAAGCTATAGCATACTGTCTGTATAGAATATTTTAAATAAATAGAAACCCCAACACACTGTACAGTTAAGTAGTTTTTCTTCCACAAAAATATGTTTTTTGAGACTGTGTTGAAAAGGTTGTGGCCTGTTCTATGCATCTAAATGGACAAGCAGTGTGTGATGTGACTTTAGGGTTTTAGTTGTAGAAGCAGAGAAGCACAGGTGCATTTTTCATCAAAACGCTGCTTTATGGTGCTTTTAACATTCATCAGTAACATGAGCAGGCTTTAATATGCGCTTCATTCCTCCGTTATGAACCATACATGTTTCATTAGGGCACGTCTCACAGGACAGAGCTGCATATTGTCTGTTTGCGTACGTCTGGGTGCCGCGCTGCATAAGGAGCTCACTGTTCTTGTAAGCTGCCACTTTCTCCCTGGAATTTCAGTAATTAGCTCAGTAATCACAAGCTTTAGGAAATCTGCAGGAAAAGTGGACTTTGTCGCTGTCTAAAGGTCTGTCTGTGCTGCTTGAGCTGGATATAGTCATTTTATTGTGAAAAATCAGAAAGTGGTCTCAATAAAACTTTGTTTCCAGCCTCTGAAGAGACCGCTGAACAGAAAAAGACACAAACTCCGAATAAATGCTCTTTTTGTTAAATTACTGCATGCAAAAACCATTATACATCGTCTTTAATTGGTGTTTGACCAAATTAAAGTTGAAAAAGGGGTTATATATATATTTATGCACCGTCAAATGGAAACCACAAAAAACAGTTAAGGCCTTTAATGGATCGTATTATCTCTTTAAATGCAGTTTTTGAGTCCAAAATGTAATAGCTTTTAAAAGCATGGATTACTTTTTATTACTCTCCTTCAGTGTTTCGGTGCTCTGTAGCCTGGTCAACCTACAGTCTACTCCACAGCTTTAACTGAGGTAAAGAAATTAAAAAAGGTCAAGAAGACTGAACAGAGTCGGATATAGATCAAAAATAGACCTGGACATTTCATGCCAAAACGAGATATATGTACAGTATGTGCCATGTGCCAAAGCAAGGGGAAGGTTCCTCCAATATGGACACACCCCTCCTTTATATACTGTACCTATGGTAGCCCAGCAGGGACATGCTTTGGTCAATATGAACAAACTCAGAGGAAATTATTTAAATGATGAGTTCGCTGTAAAAATCAGTTTAGTTCTTAAATATCCTAAACATTTATGCAAGATTGTGAATCACAATTGAGTTTCTCTTTCAAGGCCTCAGTTTGTCTGAGCTCCTGTAGAAACAGAGAGTAATGGAGTAATGGAGTATCTGTCCACTTAGTTCTATGGCCATAAAATGATGGGAAAATGGAAGAGTATTCTTTTGACCCAAAAGTACACTTCTGAAAACCGTTTTGACCGATGTGTTTCAACTCTACACTACAAATTTTATATAAGGCACCTCAAAGAATACACTAATTGTGAATACTGTTCTGTGCATATCATCACAGCCGTAATATCTACAGTACCAACCTGTTCCTAAACTTACATAAACATAATCATTATCATTATCACAAAGGTAAAATTTTAAGGGAATGGAGATATTGATTTGAAGTGCTGCCCAATTGTGGTCATTTTTAAATATGTTGCAGAGATTCTGTCAAATCCTGTCAAAGCCTTTTAGTGCTTGAACAGTGAGCGAGCATTCAAACAAGGTATTTGCTCAATAGCTTCGCCAACCAGGGTGCTGTAGGTCTGTATCCGGACTCCCACACATGCAGGTACAATGGTTTTCACACAAAAGGCTGCAGTGTGGGATGAGACAAGAACCGTGGTCTGCTTGTCTCGTTTGTGCTCTGTCCATAAAAACGTGATTGTCCGTCAGCGAGTGAATTCACACCAACACAAATGCCCCAAAGTGTTGCTTCCCTCTTTACGGCTTAGAGAGGTCTGTTTGTGTCTCATATCAAGGCCACCCATCTCCTCTCGGCGCTGAGTGCTTCTCCTGGATGTACAGTGCAGTAAGCCAGGCCCCATAGAAAAGACCCCATTCTTCTGCCATCCTGGCCTCGTAGCAAAAGAGCAGCACTACCTCCAGCTCTGATTTCTGTCCTGCTTTTGTCCTCCACCACCGATAGAGGACACAAAATGGGTTTGGAGAGAACTTAACACCGCGCCCTCACGTTTCTCATCTCCTCTTCCAAGTACCATTCAAGGCAATAAAATGTGATTTTTATCACCAAACACAAAAACATATCGCAAACCTTACATTAGGCAGAGGCAGTACAATGCTCTCAACAGCATCTGTTGCAGCTTATTTTGTTGTTTCTATCTATCCCGACATTAGATACAGTACAAGTATCTGGCCTTAACCTTTGGACAGGGATTTCCCGCTCGCTGCTGAAACTAGCCCAAGTGGGCATCTCCCCAAAGAAATGCCACTGACCCTGTAATGTGAGCAGGATGCCTTTTTGTACCAGTGGAATGTTGCTGGTAAACACCAATTTGCCATTAGATACACCACCGGTCGAAGGTTTGTGATCCCCCACATATCCCACTTTTATGGCACTTGTTCAATTCCAGCTCAAGGCATGCAGTGAATGTTATGGAAACTAAATGTAGATTATAGAGTACCTTGTCTTCCTCATGGTTCCATTACAGCCTAGGCAGTTCAGAGATGTAATTTTCTGTTGAAAGTCATGTATTGGTTTACTGGCAACTCAGTGGTGGCTTATAGAGTCTGACCTTCATGAACTGTTTTGACCAATGGTCTCTCAGGCACTTTCTCCTTTCAGAACATAGAAGATTAAAATGTAAATCTATTTTGAAAGTTGTTCCTGTTTACTCAGCCATGAACCCTTCTTGAGATTCAGTTCCCCAAGCCTAACAACTCTCCCATCAGGAGTCAGGTCAAGGTAACGACTATGAGACCAGAACAGCCTGGTCCTGTCAGAGTTATTTTCAGGTCAAACCCCTCCCTCTAGAGATAAAATCTCAGCTCTTGTATCAGTTGAACTGAATTGACAGTCTCTTGGACAAGGGATTAAACATTTTCACCTTGAAAACTAAGTCGAGATGACTTTGCTTTAAACTTTTCTTTGATTACAAAACACAAACATTATA
Source organism: Perccottus glenii (assembly GCA_024416835.2). NCBI lineage: Eukaryota > Metazoa > Chordata > Actinopteri > Gobiiformes > Odontobutidae > Perccottus > Perccottus glenii. The sequence goes on along the minus strand of CM044564.2, from coordinate 7,510,724 downwards.
ATTTAGTGAAAAAAAGCAATTATGTATAAGTCTATTTCTTCTTTACAGGTAGGTCAGCAATAGACAAATGTGTTTAAGGCCTGGAAGTTACTTATATTGTACAAATGCCATTTTTATGTATTAGTGTGTGTTATTATGTATTATTTTACTCTGGTTTATGCTCAACCCTCTGCAGACGACTGCAGACGTCTGTTTATGGGACTCCAGTGATTTTTCATGGACTTAATTGCTCCATAAAGACATGTGTTTTTCCTCTTGTCTTGCCCACTGACACAACGGCAGCAGCTCGTCACTCGGCCTCATTTACTGGAAGCCTTTTTCTCATCAACTGTCCCACTTCAACTTGTCATGGCACAGACAGAAGCAGGGATGGATGGTTTCTTCTCTGGTTTTTCCTGGCTCAAAGCAAACCAGACTTAAGTGAAAACTGTTCACAAGGGACACAAAAACCAACAGTTGCTAAATAATGTTACATGATAGACAGATAGTCAGATGTTCAGAGATAGTGATATGCGATAAACTATGAAACTAGTATAGCCTGAGATTTTACACTTTTTAGAATTTGAGCAAGTTCATGTCCCTATTTATTGCTTTATTATTTACTTATCCATCCATCTTATCCATTTTGCTACAATCTTGCTCAAACAGACAATGTCAAGGCTTGACCCAACAGTAGCACAAAACCAAAACACAGGTGTCTCTATCTGAGCTGTTTACACTTGAGTGTCTCACGCAGTGATGACCCTCAGAGAAGTTTAGTGTCTGTGTGAAAGTCTGTCTGTACCACAGCTATCTCTAATATTTCACAGCCCTCTGTGGACAGTGGGGGGAGGCCCATTTGTGCTCAACAACACACTGGAAGCTCGTAGCATGAAAGTGGCCAGCCTCTCGTCTGACTGTTCAAACACAACACTTTAGAGCTCCTCATAGATAGACTTCACCAGTTTGATGAAGATCTGGAGTCAGGCCTTAAATAAATTTTGATTGCCATTAGTAGAATTACACACGATACATAACATCATGGTCCACTATGGACAGTAAACAGTATGGATCAGATTTAGCCTTATGCAACACACCTGGTTTCCCGAGAGTTGAACAGACATGGGTCTACTTTGGTTTGTTCCCTGTTTACTGTTCATTCATGTTTGTAACCATGTGTGTGACCATAGTGCCTCATGAAATCAATACAGTTCAAAGACACTGTATTGACAACGTGACTGACTCTTTGGTGCTCTGGCCAGATGCTGTGCTGCTGTTATGATCATTAGGAGCCTGTCATGCGTACTGTGACAACCCAGTGCAGCTGAGTGGAGCGGTGCAGATAGCAGAGGTACATGGCACACGAGGTCTTTACTGTGGCAGTGACTGTAACCAAACACAAGACCAGGAGGAATTACAGGCCGTCGGATAAACAGAAGCTGCAGCAGGGCGTGCTCCTGCAGGAAATTAAAAGCTTCAGCCCTTCAGTCCTACCCTCTCTCATCTGCTGCCAGTCCAGCTAATGACTAGCACTCTAATGGTGTCTCTGCTGTTGTCTGCAGAGCGGGGCCCTCGTACTGTACTTTGTGTTACATGAGCACTGAACAAGATCTGGTAATTACTACTGTCTTAGTGTGATGAATAAAACCACATTGACCACTGGTATTTTGCACTGTCACCAAAAGGACAATGCTCTGTGGATGTTTGCTGTAGTGGGTGCTTTGTGAGAACTCGCCAGCAATAAATAATACATCTATATAGTTTACTTTAACGTGAATGGATAGAGGTAAAGACTCAGCCACAAGTTAAAAATATTGTCACACTTTTATGGTCATTCATAAAAAATGTCTTAATTTTTGGCAAGAAACAAATTCTTTTACTTCTTAGATCAGATGTTCTTTTTATCATCGGAGGCTCAACACATGTCTTATCAATAGTGTTCTGTTGGAAAGGTTAAGCCATTTTCACTCACGACATTCTTTGGAAACTTTGTTTTTTAGCTTCTGGCAATAGTTTATTCTGGCAAATTCCCTTTTGGACTTAAATGTTCATAATTGCAAAAGCCAGCTTAGATACTTTAACTTGAGCTTAATCTGATTGAATGAGGTGAACTATATTAATGAAACCAATAATTAATCCTACTGCCGGAGGTAGAAATAATAGATGAAGCAGTCCAAATGGAAAGTCCTCAGCTACTGCCTCTGCATTTTACTTTGAACATTTTCAACAAAAGCCCACACATGAAAAAGATATTGAATCTCCCTGCGGTTAACCTAAATAATAGAAGATTGCATCGCAAAATCAAGAAGAGCGTGTGCTTTCCACTGCACAGAGACAAAGCAGGCTTTTGGAGTATTTCTCAAAAGCAATGAAAACAAGACCAAGGTCCATCCATAACGACTTGTTTTGGAACATTCATCTCTTCACTATTCAGATGCTTTCTTTGCTTGACTTCTGTGAAAGGAAAAACAAACAGCAGTCATGCACAGAAGGCATCTCAAGCAGTTCACAAACAGAGTAAGACTCGTCCTGGCCATTCCATTTCAATGCATTGCTCTCATACCAGACGCTAACAAATGAACACATTTTCATGTTGATGTTTGCAGCCAATGTTCCGCTAAAGAAGTGTGTCACGATGAAACAAAGGATGCCATTTAATGATGTTTGCAGATGAGATGGTGATCTAAGGTCACCTTTTTCCATTCACTGTATGTTTGAGTTCACCAGGTGCAGCCAACTCAAAGTTCAGAGGTCAAAGCACATCCCATTCAGGAATCCCATCTCCACAGCCAACAATCACAGGAACCAGATTTTTCTCTATGGGGAATACTTTATGAACATGTAGACGTGAAAGTAATTATATGGCTGTCATGTCGCCGAGGCCCACATGTTCAAAACAACTGTGTCTTTGTTTGTCATTGTTGTAGTTCTCATAGAAATGTCCCCAAATGGCCATGTTCAGAGCCACAAGTGCCCCACAGAGTGCCATTTTACTGACCACTCACAGTCACAATGTACAGCTGCTGGACAATCAATTTTCACAGAGCAGCTTTACCTCAGGGGTGACTAATAATGTACGCATTATAAGTGTTAGTCAGTTGTTATTGAGTTGTCATAGATGCCCGTGAGCGGGAGAGAGCAGCTTCAAACCGCACTCACCAAGATAATTTGTGGTTAGGAAAGAAAATACTGAACCATAATGTACTGTGAAGAGCTCCATGTGTGTTGTATCTAGCAATCGATTTTATTTTTGCAGGTTGGAAGAAGATCATGGCTCATTTATTATAGTTATTAATTAATACATAAACAACGCACTTACAGTTACACTTGTCAATATGTGGAGCTGTTGGCAGGATAGTTCATTCCAGGATAGTTCAGGGATGTCGTTGTGGTTACAGCTTAAACAAGAGCAGCTCCAGACACTGCCTGTGACATCATTAGAGGAACTGTTTCCATGGTTACAGCACCTTGATGCCATCTTAATCGTATTAGCAGGACAGATGCTAAACTGAACAACATGGACCAACCCCTGCATTTGGTCTTTTAGAGAACAGAGAGCAGCCAGTGGACGTCTGAGATCAGTTAGCTGCAGGACGGGACGCCACAAGAACTCCTTCTTCCCGACACAGTTTAACTGGACCCAAAAGACAGACTCAAGGCAAAATGTAAGTATTTATTATGCTTAGTAGATGAAGTTGATATTGGAGCTGGTTGATCCAAAACAGAGGTGGCCTGGAGACTCAAAGCAGGAGACTTGGGAACTGCAAACAGAGGTAGACAATCGGAGACAGAGGTACTTGATCTAAGAGTTTTGCAAAAACAGACAACTAAAAATTTACCATCAAGCTGACAAAACAATCTGGCACTGACAGGCTGGAGAGCTGGGCTTAAGTAGAGGCTGGGTTAATTGGAGATTGGAGCCAGGTGAGTCTAAGCTGCAGGAAAAACCCCACCCACACACTCACACACAGGAGAGCCAGTGTCACAGCCAGGAGTGTGACAGTACAATCAATCAGTCAATAAAAGGTGAGGTCGGAATCAATTATTTCACTTTTTAATCAAGTGTCATAACAACTGAATATCTCCTTAAGGGATGAATGAAGTGCCAAAAAACATTAAAACATGTACATACACATTCTGGGGAGAACTTTTGCAAAGATATGACAGAAAGAAGGTTGACGGATCAATCTCAATCGCCAGTGGGTTTTCTGTGGCATTAACATCCATGTGAGTCTAAAATTGCCCATAAGGAATAAATATGAAGAGTGTGTTATCGGTCAGTGTCTGTCTCAAGGTGTAAGCCCTACGTATAACTGGCTACCTGCCAGCTTAAAGTTAGAATAGGCCCTAGGCGTCGGTGAAAAGTGAAGGATAAGTGATGAAAAATGACTGAATGAATAGATGATGCATAAAGACACAGGTCAGGTGTTTATCGTACCCATAACACTGACAAGACTCGGGTATTACATTTGACGAGGTCAGATTAAAGTGATGATCTGCAGCTGTTTAGTCTCTGAAACAGTAGAACACAGGTGTCATTGAGGTTTAAGCCAAAGACCTTCCCTTCCATGTGTTACTGTAATGAACAGAAATGGCCCTGACTCAAACACATTCCCGAGGTTCTTCCACTAAGTCTGCATCGTTCGAGCAAATGTTATTTTATTCTTATTTAAGCCAGGGTTCTGTATGAACAGGTGGGGTCCTGCTCTTACAAATGTGAGCGTTGGTCTTTGGTGGGGGGTCCTTCATCTTGCCATAACCCTCAAACAGCTCTTTAGACCGCAGCGTGGAGCTTAGAGGTGTAGAATAACTCACTGAAGGGGGGCTGAGGCCAGATCAAATGTAGCAGGTCAGGTTTGAAGTTTAAGGTTCGGGGCCAATTGTGGCAGCAGCGTTTTTCTTTTCTTTTTTTTTTGTGCAAATGGTGCGCAGTCTAGCCACTTCCTTGGGCGGATTACAGAGTTAAATAAAGCCGTTGTAACTCCAGGGTGGAAGGCCTTTGTTCCATTCACAGGACTCTGCATTAGTCACTGTACTTCAAAACCCAAGATGTCCATATCCTTTTACTGCAAGCCACTTGTTTGCAGAGCCATTAAAGGTGTTAGAGGTAATTGGGCAGCTCTTTTTTTAGGGTTTGCTCTGTCATTATTTCAGGAGTGTGTTTGAAAAATAATTGCGGAAGGAGCTTATTACCTGAAAGACTGATAGTTTGAGTTGGAGAGCCATCAACATAATAGCAACACTTGACCATAATGTGCTGGCAAAATGGGCAAACATTACGGTAAAAAAAGATCAACATCACACTAAAGAGTTGAAGAGGGCAGGACAATCTGAAGCTAATAAAAAAATAACTGGATCTTTTAAAGGCATTGTGCAAGTCATGTGCAGTTAGACAATAAGAAGTTTTATTTTGTAGCAAGTCATTTTCACTTTCCACATCGAGGACAGCCGTCCACGTTTACTAACAAAGTCTAAAAAAGGGTCTAAGAGCAAACATGTGGGTGTTTTAGAGACAGCTGGCAGAGACGTGAGAGAACGGCAGCTGGTATTAAGACGTCTGGCCTTCAGTGTTTCCACTTTGTAATAATCCATAATAACTCACGCTGGGCTGTCATTGTTAATAAGAGTAAACTCGTAATAGATTTCCGGGGATTTATAAAGGCTAAAATGTTACAGGGCAGCTCAGAAGTGTACTGCTCAGTTTATAAAAAAGCTCTTAATGAGAAAGTCTAAACAGTTTGCTGCTCATAGCACACACACAGACACAGTTTATTCTTTTAGAGATAAACAGTTAACGATTTACATGGATCAAGTGGGATTGTTTTGGAGCAGCTCAGTTCAGTTTGTCCACATGGAGATAATAAGAGCAGACCCTAAGTATTAGTTAGAACAGATGGGATGCAGCAAGAACTCAGGAGTTTGTTTAAAAGCATTTGTAATGGTTGCTGTGCTGCACCTATGTAAAATATATCAGTCAGAAATGTGACACTGCTTGGTTTTGATGTTACAAAACTAGATCTGCTGCATAGTCACAGTTGTATTCAAAATAAATACGTAAAATGACTAGGCATAAGAATAACTCAAAATCTCATCCGTCTTCACTTCTGACACAAATGGATGAAACCTGGTAAATTGAGGAATAAGTAAGTTCATCATGTTGAGCTATTTGCTGTCTCTGTCCGCAAAGTGCCATGTTTTCGGAAGCACACTTAAAGTAATTGCCTTTAAAACCATTTGTTTTGGTAGAATAGAAAAAACAGTGAAGTGTTTTCTGCTTGGTTGTCCCCAGTGAAGCAATAACAACCTTGACAATGAGTTAATGCCCAAACATAAGAACTAAGTGGTTTCATATTTTGTTTTGAGGAGGTTTTCATTCTACGACTGTATTTGGATGCAAATCTGCCCAATGATCTGCATTTTGCTATTACCTATTCCAGAGTTATTACTCTTAACTTTATTGTGCTTAAATATCTATATTTCCCATAACACAAGAGGAATTCCCAGCCTGTCTGTGGGACTGTTTTGTCCATTAGCAGATTAATTTAGCCTAAGGAATATTAAGCCAATGTCAAGGCTTGGGTCAAACTAATATTTGCTCTTTGCATTGTTTAACCTTCTGTGCAGAGGTCGTTGTGCATCACTCAGGAGTCGGGCTGCAGAGCTGGCGTCTCTTCCACATTCCTCATGTGGCCCTCATCACAGAGACCATGTGCACTGCTTTAAGGTAAGAGTCTGGTTGTGCTTCTAAGTTGTATCAAGAGCACACAGCTTTAAATTCAGCGACTGGAGTGAATTAGAAATCTTGAAAAATTTAACAACTATTTATTGTCTTGTTGAAGTAAGTAACAAAAAATCACTATGAATAAAAACAGCATTTTGCTTTGAACAACTATGAAAAAGACGAGATAAGCAAAACTAATTGTACAAAAATATAAAGAAACATTGATACACAATAACAAAAAGTTAAAAACAGTAAAGAACAGAACATCCTCATGTCAGTGTGCAAACCGTTTATACAGATGGACACGTGCCTCTTGCAGGCGACTACATCCTGATAAATTATTTAAATAGCATTTATCTACACTCACCCATTCACAAACCAGGCGCTCACTCACAGCTAAGACAAAAGACCAATAATTTATCCGCTAGAACTGCAATGGACATACATGATAAAGCACTTTAATATGGTAGTATCTCACTGACATTTTCACTGGGGTGGGGACAGGTCCTGGGCTTCTCTCGTTTCAGAAATTGAAATGTTTGACTATTTACAGCTCATGCTACAATAGCACTACAAAGTCCATCAAATGGAAAAAGTACTTATGTTGTTTTTGTTTGATCAAATTATACAACAGCAATGAGGTAATATTTGTACATCAGAGACTTTCTATGTTTTCTTCTCTCTGAAAAAGGCACAATATACACATCATGCCATAGCCCTGTCTAACATTATTTAAAGCACAACAGCTGACGCTGCCTCTGGGAGAGCAGGCCCTGCTGACTGTACCTGATTCTGGGTTAATTTGACTTTATGTTGGATTTATATTCCTTAACTGCCTACATTGTAGGCAAGAGTCAATAAATTACATGTATTTACATAAGTTCAAATTTAAATCCTCTCAAGCTGAGGATGTCTCTTTAGAGACCAAGGTTTTAAAAGGAGCACTGGCTTTAAGCCAGCTGAACCTGTTTCAGATAGCACTTTTCTTTAATGTTCTTCTTGTCAAATATCTCACCTGAGAGTGGACAAGCTAACCAAGCAAAACACATACAGTATGTATATTAAAACTAAAAAAAAAATACTCAAGTTATTTTCTACGTGGTTCTTATGGAGATGGTTAAAACACTTTCTTGTTCGACCCCTCTACTTGTCTCATGTCTCACTCAACTCCATCTGTGATAGTCCATACTAAGATAAAAGAAAGTGTTAATGCTGTCTTCATTCTTTGAGTTCGTATATCTAGTAATAAAGCGCAAGGATTATTTCTTTTATTTGTAGGATGTCCACTCAGGAAGCAGGGCAGTAAAGTAAAGAAGTCACATAGAATACAGAGAGCGATGTAAAAGGTTTGGAAGTGCATAGCGGTCTCCGATCAGAGATGAATGAGGTCTTTCAGAGAGCGGGCAGCGGGGAGAGCTGGGTTAGAAAGGTGTTGCTGTCCTGTTGGTGTAGGCAGAGGCCATGTTTTCTTTTGCTGCTCAGCTCTCACTGCTCTGATGGAAGCTAAAGGGTAGAGCAGGAAGGAAACGGGCTCTTTGATCCTCAACTGGCAGTCGGCCGGTTGGTGCACTGCCCAAACCAGCTTCAAGTTACCCTGAGGCCAACTACAAGCCCTTTGCTCCGTCCGAGTGTGCGTGCCGCAGAAGAAAGAGTCGTGGAGATGAAATTGGTCCCTGGACTTGGCATTGCAATAAAAAAAGTTCAATTTTTTTACAAAAAGGTGCTTTCCTCAGAGCTTCCTGCGCCAGGCATTTATACATCTAGTGACGAGTAAAGAGATGATTAGAGGAAGCAATTTAAGAGCAAACTTAATCAAATGTGCATTTCATAAATACTGTATTTACAAGGTCTTACCTCTGCATTCATACTTGAGGTCTGAGAAGTAAACCATCTCTTGTGAAAACACAAAGAGACCTAGTCTACCACCTGCGTATGTCTTGTCATAAATGCTGCCAGAATCAGCCATGATCTTCTTTCCTTCATACATTACAACTCTGTCGAAGCAAATGAAAAATGTTAGATTTACAAATTCAAAATAAATTACACTTGAAATGGCATTTACGTTTAAAAATACTTGGTGAAATTTCCCACCTGATAAGTCCTGTTCTTGGTCTGTGGATTAGATGCCATCTGTAGGCAGTGAAATCCTTCCATCCAACATTCTTTGGGTCATGCCACAAAGTGCGGACCTGTTACATGAGGAAAAAAGGTGTCAGATGTGTTTTGAGGCACTTGAGGCCCTGTTGCAGTACCCCAGATGGCTCACCTGTCCCAGGGTGTTGCCTGTGTGCCAGAGGGCATTCCTAAGGTGCTCTCCTGGGCCGGTGGTGGAGTTGACTACTTTGATGGACAGTCCGGAGTAGCCCTGAGCCTTGGTGGGTTTGTTGGACCAGTAGGTCTGAGTGATCTGCTTCCACATGACCACATAAAACCTGGAACTGGACTGATAGCCAAACACAAAACCAGCGTAGTCGTCGTCCCTCTCTGTGTTGATGAAGAAGGTTCCGCTGAAGTCCACTGAATTGAACTCATGATAACCTAATGGAAAAAAAATAGTTTTGCTTTTAGTCCTTTCAGTCCACAGCCTTAAAAAGTCAAAATTAATCTTCCAGTATTTTAACTTACCGACAGCAATGCCAGGATCACAGTTGACAGTCTGAACCAGCTCTTTGCCCTGATGGCGAACGACCCAGTTGGGATCGATTTGAGAAGTGCCTTTCGGGTCCAGTGGAACCATCTGGAACTTGCGGAAATCTGTCTCACTGATGTCAAAGTTCTCCGGGCACACGTCATAGATGTCTGGCACATTGTCTTGGTCAAAGTCGTCTTTGCAAGCATCTCCACGACCATCACCTAAAAGTACGGATGATCACATATTAACACTAGATTCCTCTGGATTACCATAGTATCATTCAATAGCACTGTTGCACTAACCGTCAGAGTCCAGCTGATCCGGGTTAAAGACCAGTCTGCAGTTGTCTTTGTCGTCGGGGATGCCGTCGTTGTCGTCGTCATGGTCACAGGCGTCTCCTTTGCCGTCCTTGTCGTGGTCGGCCTGGTTGGCGTTGGGGATGTAGGGGCAGTTGTCCAGGTTGTTCTGGTGTCCGTCTTCATCGATGTCTTGGTTATTGTCACACTTGTCTCCCACACGGTCATCATCTGAATCCACCTGCAAGACAAAGAGATCAAAGTATGCTTCAGTTTCACTTTCTGCAGAACACTTAGGTTTCTAGATACAAGATACAAGTACTTAGTATATTTTGGAACCATGTGCAGACTTCAGAACCATGTTGTGTGTCCTGACTTGTTTTGAATAAGACATTGTTTGAATCTGTTGTATTTTATTATTATTATTATTATTATTTGTTATTTTAACACAGCAGCATTTACAGTTTACTCTACTTTTATCTTCATTTACTGTGAAGTTTCAGTGCTGTAGAGAGAAGGAAATGCAGCCTAACACTGCAGTAAGTAAATTACTTGTTGTCACTTGAGGCTCTGATACCGCTGAGTGCTAAGTAGTATATTACTATCAGGACAACTCCTATTCATTTATGCAGCCTTTGTGAATATAAAGCAGTCAGTGTGTTTAGTTGTGAATGTATGCTTGCTACTACATGGAGTTTAGATTTGCTCTAAACCTTTTGAAAATTACTGGTGTTTAATTTAAATGTTAGTATTCTTGTACAGAAAATTATACTCTGCTTTTCAGTGGTGGTATTAAGACATTTTTGTACAAAAAAAAGCAAAGCTGCCCCATGTCCTGGCTTGTCTTTGGATGTTTAATTCAATCCGCTCTTTTAAAAGGGCATGAGTGTAGATTTGACTCCGCCTCTTCATTCCCCCAGCGCTTTCCTCCGTTGTTCATCACATTCCTATTTCTCAGTGTAGCATGGCACAGGTGGACTGAGTGAGCCGTTGTGCGCAGACAGAGCGTGCATACAGCCCAGGGCCAGCCAATTCCTCACTAATATCAAGCCTTGGGCCAGCTAACGTCAAAGGCCCATTGAAAAGACCCTCACCCCCCCCACCATGCCTTACTGAACTGATGTGCCCTTGAGCTGCACATGAATCCTATGTAAGCCTAATCGCACAGGCTCAATTGAAAAAGAGATATATGCTGAGCTATACAGAGAGATGAATGAGGGTTATTGATGGTGGCTGAGGTGGAAGAAAATGGAGAAAGATGGTTTGTGTCCACACACCTGATCAGGATTATGCTCCAGAGGGCAGTTGTCACACATGTCTCCCACTCCATCCAAATCGGTGTCTCTTTGATCCACATTGTACACATAAGGGCAGTTGTCTTTCTCGTTCACTATTCCTGTGGAGATTAAAGATGAAAGACTTTTGACTATCTGACTCAATAGGTCTATGTCATTAAGGTCAAATTGAAAAACAGAGGAGGTGCAGTGGTTAAAATGTGGACTCAAACTACTGCATTTGTCTATATGCAGGAATCTTAGTTTGGCATCTTTCTTATTGAAAACCTATTGTCTTAACACTTCCTTCCTTTGGATCCCATATTGCAGTTTAAAGGTGTGTTTCTCTTACCATCTCCGTCAATGTCCACAGCACAGGCGTCTCCTTCTCCGTTGTTGTCTGTGTCTGTCTGGTCTGGGTTACTGTTGTACGGGCAGTTGTCACAGCGGTCACCCACATCATCACGGTCATAGTCGTACTGCCTTGGGTTGTAGATGAACGGGCAGTTGTCCTGTTTAAGAAATAAGAGAAAAAAAAAAACATATTGAATTTGAGCTGTTAAGACTGTACAGTCTTTCCCAGATAGAAATCACTTCAAATCAACATTGTAGATTAAAAATAACAGTAGATTTGAAAACAGGAAAACTTAATTTTCAACCTCATGCAAAAACAACAGAAGTAAAGTCCAAAGTTTGAGGAGCAATATGACAGATTCTAATTACAGATATACTTCAGAATCTATTCCTGGAAATAGTCAAACGGATCTTTTTCACTCACCCTATCATCAGGAATGCCATCGTTGTCATCATCATCGTCACAAGCATCTCCAATGCCGTCTTTATCGTAATCTTCTTGTCCAGAGTTGGGAAGGTTGGGGCAGTTGTCCTGAAAAACAAATTATTATGAGACACCCAGACATTGTTTTATATAGTTTTTTATGGTCCGAGTACTCTTGGAAAAGAGATGCGCATGTATACTGCCCAACTAGTCAAAATTATTTCCTGTTTGCTATCATTTTGCAAACTTGTAGCCATAGCAACTGTACATAACACTAGCTGTGAAAACTAAATGACAGTAAGGGGAAGACTGGTTGATGTTCTTTAATCTGTTAAGAGAATATGAGAAAATGGGATGCAGCCACTGAGAGAGAGTGTATTAATCATAAATGTGTTTGTTTTAATGGGATGATATAGTGTACTTAGTTTATGATAGAGTAATGAATACCTACCTTTTTGCAGTGGTAGGTGGCATTCTCCACACAAACCAAGTCTGCATTGGGCCATCCATCCAGATCCGTGTCCTCTCCACAGATATGTCCGTTGCCAGCGTAGCCAGGCTTGCACTCACAGCGGTACATCGGGTCAGCAAAGTGTCCGAGGTAGTTACAGCGGGCGTTTTTATTGCAGTCGTGGCTCCCGTCAAGGCAGGGGTTACGGGGAGTGCAGACCTGAGGAGTGAAGGGGTATATTTAGCCGTACAAGAACAAACGAGCATTGTCCTTACAAATAGATGCAGCTGTAGTTGTATTTAAAGTTGTTTATATCATTAGCTGACATTTATTCTCTCACCAATGACTATTTATACTTCTGAGAATAAGCCTGTAGTCTTTGTTGTGATCTAAGTGGCAGCTTTATGTGCAAACAGGGCTGTGCTAACCTGTTTATTAGCTGCAGCCTGCTCCACACCTTTGCCAAATGGCTGCGGTCCAGAGAATCTTGGAGGGCATGGCAGACAGTTGTATCCGGGATCAGTGTTCTCACAGCGGTGCACGCCATTAAACTCAAAGCACACATCTGGGACCTCCTTACACTGTTTATGGGGAAAGGAAGAGATGTTATGTAACTGAAATGTAGGTTATTTAGAGATATCTTTACTACTTTATAACTGGTAGACAGTGAGAATATATTACCTCGTCAATATCTTTACACTTAATACCATTTCCGGAGTAGCCAGTGGGGCACTTTCCACATTTCCAGGCGCCGTCGGGAAAACTGGTGCATTTGGCTCCAGCAAAACAAGGATTGGACAGACACCCATCTGAAATCACCAAGCTTCAGTTATTGCACAATATACACAACAAGAATTATGGTAACAAAGCAAAGTTTTAAATGGCTCACCGATGGGACAGGCTTTCTTGTTGCACAACTGAGTATCTTTGGTTTCACCAACACAGTCTTTGCCGCCATATTTAGGAGGAGGGCTATTACACAGGCGTTTACGAGTCTGGACCCCACCTCCACAGGTGAGTGTGCAGGTGTCCCATGGCGACCAGGGTCCCCAGTTTCCATTGGCTGAGGGACACAAGAAAGGAGCATGTTATTTTTAGTTCAGACAGCTACAGAAGCTTGATTCAGCACAATGTCAGCTTGTGGACTCACTTGGGGCATGGAGACTTCTGACACTTTTCAGTCTGACGGCCCTCTCCCACACAGTCTTTGCCTCCGAGTTGTGGGGTGGGGGAGTTGCAGAGGCGGATTCGAGTGATGAAACCTGAACCACAGGTGACTGAGCAGGACGACCAGGGGGACCAGTGGCTCCAGCTGCCGTCTTGCTTGACTAAAAGTTGTAAGAAATGTTAGGATTACAATCAAGTGATCATAAATGTATACAGTTTATGGCGGAGGGTGTTGTGTTAACCTACAGCGCTTGTCACACTCCTGGAGGTAGCAGTCGCGAGTCTGTACAGAGGTGCCCTCACAGTTGTTATTGATACGATCGCAGGAGCGGCCACGCTGCTGGATGCCCCGCCCACATGACACGGAACAATGGGTCCATTCAGACCACGGCGACCAGCCATCCTCTGCATAGTCGCTCGCTGGGCAGGAGGGAAAGGATACAAGCGTGAGACAATGAAAGAGCTCTATTCCAGAGAGGCAGCACCCCCTCAAACACCCGCAAGTATGAATGAGGAGGGAAAGCTCTTAACAAGTAAGGCTAATAGTGTGGATTTAGCTGTGAGGCAGACAGAGACAGTTCTCTGTTCGAAGGAATGACAAAAATCAACACAGTGGCAGAAATAGAAGGGCCACTGTCCCCAGGAGCCAAACAGATGCCACAATAAATTATGTTTTTTTAAAGAGGAAACAGGTTTTGAAAACAGAAACCGGGGTTTGTAATCACTTCAACAAGTGGTTGAGGTCAGTTTAAATGCTGCTTTCCATTTATTTAGGGAAAAACTGTGGTCAAGTCTGCAAAGATATGAGAAATATGTCACTGTTTTTCTTATAGTAGATGGGTACACTTATTATTTTAACCAATTTGGCCAATTACACCAATTTGACACGAAGACTTTTGGAGAAGAAAGCTTTAATGTTCCAAATGCATAGGCACACTTTCATATAGTGGAATATTTAATACAGCATATTTAAAGACAAATCATTCCATTAGGTTTTATCTGTCAAAGAGCTGTCTCGGTGAGTGGAGATTTATTTTTCGCTCTGTCAGAAATACATGCCATCCAGGCTTGTATACAGTAGGTTAGGTTGGTTGGTCTAGTTTTATGAAGGCTGTACAATGTAGGTTTGATTTGAGGAAAGGACTTACGTGTTCCACAGCGAGGGCAACACTCTCCATCAGGAACAGTAGCATTAGCGCAGGGGATCAGGGGGCAGGAGATCTTACGACACACAGTAGCAGAGTTCTGCACAAGACACAAAGAAGTATTAACAAAAACACACAACAGAATCAGGGTAGAGTGAAATCTTTCAGCATTTTCTGATGTTCTCTAAGTAAAAGTAAGTTTAAGAAAAATTTATTCAACTCCTTGTCCATGTACGTGCAACCAGCTCATTAAATCCTTGCTTAAAATGTGAGTGTGTGCCGATTTTAACATGCCAGAAGTGCTCTGGTGCTAACGGAGACCCATGCAAACAACCACCTGCTTTAAGACAGGGGAGTGAGGAATGAGTCCAGAATAAAGGATTTTACTGTGGAGTTGCACTGGGCTCTGTGCCTCAGATGTTGGACTCATGTTTCCAACACGACCTGTGTGGGTGCACTGTGAATAACTCCTGCCTCTGAGTGTACATGCTAATGTTTACCTCCTGGATCTGATCGCTTCATGAGTCTGAAGGTAATGAAACCCTTAGTAAAATGCAGAGATCACTTCCAAGTATTTTACACCTGCACCATCCCCTTTCCACTTTTTACAGCAAAAGGTGGTGTTGCTAATTACAGCCACCGGTCTTCTCGAAACATAACATTCAAGCTAAACACCTGACAAAAGTTCCTCATTAATACACAAATTACGGTTGTACCTCCCACGGTGTGTGTATAGCCTAATGTAAACTGTCATTCTGTTCCTTTAACACGTGTTTTGGAGACTTTAAGTTGGACCTCACCTGACAAGTGCACTCTGTACAGTCATCAACCGTCCACTCGTCTTTGTTCTTGCGCACAATGCCATTATGGATGCAGACGCCACTGTAAATGTCGATGCGGTTGTTAATCAACTTGTTCTCATCTGTCTAAAAAGAGGCAAGTATGAAAGACACAAATTAAGTCAAGTTTTTAAGAGTTTAATTCATTCCTTCACTACTGTCTATAGTTACGCATGGTCATAGACTTACTAAGTAACATTAATCTGATTATAAACTAAAATCATTATTTTATTCATTAATTTAAATCTTTATGTACATGTTTTATTTTATTGGATTAATAAAATAGCCAATTTATTTCATTGTAAGTTAGAGACATCATTTGGCTGGTTGTATTACGACAGTAAACTAGAATCTACTAGAGACCACACACAGCTAAAGTAAATACCAGACAGGCACCAGTCTCTCCAGTACATCTCCTCCTTACCAGCCTCCGGAGTTCATTGGACAGCTCCTTAACCACCACGCCAAGACTTTTCAGCTCTTTAAACATGCTGATCAAGTCCTCGCAGGAAAAGCCACAGACCATCTGCAGGTCTTCAGAGCAAAAACACACAGGGAAATATCATAATTAATGATGTACATGCACAGTTTAGTGATAGTTTGTAGCCTATTTTGTCAAAAGAAGAGCTAACAAGCAACAGTGTTACCTTTCGTCTTGTGTCCAGTGTACTCAGTTCTGATGGCAGATGAGCCATTGATGTTCTCCAGGAGTCTGGTGTCTGTTGTAATAGCTAAAAAAAAAAAAAACAGCAACTGCGTAAATCCAAGCTCATATCCACTTGTCTGTAGCTTATTAATAAAGATAATTGTTCAATGGGTTACCACACATCCCACTAGAAAAACATTAGAAACATTTTGTTCATGCAGCACATTCCTTAAGACCACAGCATCGAGCATTCCTTTGACATAAAGTGATTAACATGCTCTTGAGGAGAAAGTTTAATGGAGAAATCAGCTGCATGTCTTTGATGAACACTTGGATTGGGCTACACTTAGATTACTCACTGTTCTGGCATCCTTTGTTGCGGAGAATGGCATCCAACGTTGTTCCAAACACAAACCGCACATTTTGAAGGACCCCCTACAGGAATCAAAGCAAACCCAATTAGTGCAAGATAAAATAAAGCATGTAGGGCTCCACAAAAGGTGTTACAAACTGTATCGTAAGTACTGTACTGTAAGTATTTTCAAGCTTGAATTTGCATTTTTTCATACATTGTCTTGTTAGTTTGTAAGCTGTGGTAAATCAATCAGTCCCTACTTTGCAAGAATGCAGAATGTTATATATTGAATTTGACAAAATATACAATATATATTCTCAGATGTGTCATTAAGGCCAAGGCACATCTTCTCTTTCAATAAGGAAATATATATATATTAATTTTATGTATTTTATGTTATAATTCATAATGAGGTAAAGTATTTTCAGGAGTAATACCCCTGGTTCCCCCTTTTCTCACCATGAACCGGTCCTTCACAGCTCCCTTGCCGATCCTCAGCTGTGCATTGGTTGGAGTGTCCTGTGTCAAGATGCTCTGAATGGGTGCTTCCAGCTCTGCCGTGTTCACGTCTTCACATCCCACGTACAACTGTGCACGGTCCTCCTGGACAAACAGTGTGATATTCTTCCAGTGTCCCGTCGCCAGATCCACATCTTCTATGGACACCACCTGCTGCTTGTTCTCCGTGGATAAAACTATGTCCAGAGTGTTGGCTTTGCCGTTGGAGATGATCTCAAACACAGGTCCAGAGCCATCCTTCTTCTCCACTGTCAGTAGGCTGCCTCTGGTGCGTTTGAACTGCTTGAAGTTGAGCAGCAAGAGGAAGCCTCTGTCAGCGTGGATAGTATCTATGAGGTCCCTCAAGGCGCTCTCTGGGACCGGGGGGATCAGGTCCGGGTCGATGATCTTGTAGGCAGGGCTGTACGGGTCGTCTCCTTTTACCAAAGTGACACCATGGTTCTTCTTGGGAACTTGGACAAGCTCAAACAAGTCATAGACGCTGTTGTCTTCCCGGCTTTCTGCAAAGGAATAAAACAACAGTGAGATTAGGGTCAATGCAAACTTGACTACATTATATCTTATTCTAATTTTAATTTTTCAATCTAAATCTCACGGGCATTCATTTTCTTGCACCTTATTCCATAAAACTTTGTGCTGCTGTGCCTATAGGAATGTCCCTGCCAAACTATGTCTTCTGGCTGCATCTCTCCCTGCTCTTAAACTCTTTGGCACTAAAGACTGAAAACCACCATTCTACATAATAACAATAATATAAATAATAAAAGTTTTTAACTCCCATCATTTATGAGGTTAAGGTCAGGGTAGACTCACCTGCGACCCTGGCACCATCACAGGTCCATAGCATCAACAGCAGAAATATCCCCATCAACTTCATATTGAGCTCTGATCTGCTGTCTGTGACACAAAACAGTCAGGTGAGAAATGCACGCGCTCAAATATGAAATAAACATAGCCTTACACAACCACTGAAGTCACATGTTTAACTAAAATAATTTATAGAGACGGTTTATGAAGCGTTAGCATAAGGTCAAAGTAACTTTAGCTCATTTTCAGAAAAATACGCTAAGTGAAAAGCGTCATTGCGTACGTTGCCTAGCTACTCACCTGCGATATGAAACAGCAGACCAAAGGAAAGTTAATTAAATCCAAAAAAACCCGATAGAAATCCAATAGTAATCCTTTATATCGATGCGCGAAGTAATAAAAAGTCCCTAAGTGATGCAGTCTCGCTTGAAAACTTGTCCGTCCTGCTTTGAGCCGCTAAAAACGCTCTCTTTTAAGTCGACTGGGGACAAAGTGCTATTTAAATAGTTTGATGCCATTCCTAAGAAGTGGCCTCGTCCAATCAGAGCGAGGGGAAAAGCGACGGGCCATGCCCCTCCGTTTGAGAGGAGAGGAGGGAGACTGGGGAGAGGAGCGGTGCTTTCCACTGCAGCGGGACACAGGCACCGGCTTCATCTCCGTGTTGCTTTTTTAATGGACCAGTGTTTCCTCTCGCTGCGTCCATCCATCAGCCCACAGAGCTTTTCCACCTCACAGCGACTCCCACAAGACACGCTCAAAAGTGTTAGAGCACAGCTATCGCACTGTTTGTTGGGGAAGCCCACCTTATTGCAGGTGCGCACGTGGAATGCATATAGCCAATTATTTAAAAAATCCTAATAAAAGATGGATTCTTATAAGAATTACCAACTATACATTAAAATTACTTCAATATAAAACGTGTAAAAGTAAGTGTCACAGCGACATTTTAGGCTTCTTTATTGATGCTGATGCAGAGCTGTCATTTGCTGCAGGCCCCGGTGTGGCCACTAGGGGCCAACGTGTTCTACAGCAGCAACACATCCTGGGGCAGCTGGATGCATGCCCACACTTACCAAAGTTACATTTGAACTGTCTTAAACAGTGTAGCTACAGTTAAAGTAGATACTTTAAATCTTCATATTATTTGAAGGATTTATTTTTAGTCATAATATTCTACTTTGTGGGCTTACTGTGCAATCCTAGAAGAAAAGCAATGCCAATTTTACATTCAGTGTTACTTTAAGTGTTGCATAAAACAGCTCGGGTGTTTATCCCTATAATCCCTATAATGGAAAGGGAAACTTTCTTCTCTCAAAGTGGTTTTGAGCTTCATAAAAGATCTTCACCAGCATCAATTAAATCAATTGCCTAGGCCTAAAATTAGGTAGCGTAACAACTAAATATTGCCATTTGCTGGTTGTGATGACTCCAAAAATAGAAACGGAAAACGTGTAATGCAAGTGCAAAGGGTTCATTACTATTAACTATGTAATAGAGATAGTTTAACTTAAAAATGTGTTATATAGAAAATGTTGAAATAAAACACAGATGAAGCCGTTAGGAACAGAAAGCACATAAAACCTTTGTTGTAAGCAGGTTTTAAGATGCCCATCTGTCTCCACATGAATGAGAATCCACAAGGCTTTTAGTTGTTTCTTTTAAATACATTTACATTCAATCATAAATACAGTCTGTCTTCCTATTATCTTTTGTCATGAGTGGTGGAGTCGCTGTGTTTTTGGGCACGAGGTCGGATACATCCTGAACACAAATGTAGTGTAGTGCTCTAGTACTAACCATTGTCCCACCCTGTTTATTCAATGGTGCTATGACTCAGTTAAAAGATAATGTGCATGAAAGATATCTTACTTGAAGTGCTGATATTAAAAATACAAGTTTAAATGTTTGACAAAACCTAGCTTGCATACTCAATGACTCCATATGTCAGGCCCTTTATTCAATGATAATGTTTTGGCTCCAGTTTTCTTTAAATCATAGCTATGGCTAACATTGGACATTTGCAAGTCACGATAATGACTTGCAATAACACCAGACATCAAACAGGCAACAGCTTCTTTAAACTTGACAGGTAACTAATTCAATTGTTTATTGTCAAAAACAGCTTAAGAGTTTTGGTTATAGTTATGCCTCATTCATGTGCTCCCCAGATGGAGTTAGGAAGTTGTTTTTCCTTCTTCATGTGAGTTCATGTGTTTTTGACTAAGAACTAATGTTACAGTTTATGGACAAATTATTAACAAGTACATTCTTTTTTAAGCAGATTTGCATGAAACTTTGTTGACACACTTAAACCTAACCATAATAGACCATTGAGTGACAGGGAGAACAATTTGCATAAGACAAAGTGTGAGGCAGGTGTGTACTGGCCGATCGGGATGTGAGGGTGTTTTAGGCGTCTGGAGGTGCAGCCTGTTCCCTGAGGAGTCGTGAGGTCAGACCAGAGCTAAATTCACTGGTGCCTGTTTGTCTCTGTTTCAGACATTAAGCAGCTTGTTTGAGCCTGTGGAAATCACACACTGAGACCTCATCATGTGTCTATTGTGCTTCCTAATGTGAAAATATGTTGATTTGTTAACAGGTTGGGTTTATTTTGTTTGGAGACGCTACAGCTTCTGTAAAACTCAAGAAAGCTTTTGGTTATTTTTCTGATATATCAGCCAGCGAAGAAGAAAACACATGCAGAGAAAGAATGTGCTGCTGGTTTTGGCAGGACACAATGTAAATACAAGGATCAAGGAGAAATTTGTCTAAACACACACTGGACACTGCAGACTCTTCCCTTATTTCTCTGTGGTACAAAATATTGAGCAAATGACACACAAATAATGCTGGTGTGGGGCTTTAGGTGAAGGACAGTCATCACATCAGTCCACACAGCCCAAAAATAAGTGCATAATTGTTTTTTTTTATTAAATTTTTTACACTTTCCACAAAGTCATATACACATCGGAACTTGGATGAGCCTACCCTGGCATGGATTTGATTTATTAAGACAACTGAAGTTAAAAGTTTTAAGGTCTGACTTGTGGGTCAAGCACAATTCAGATTTTATTTTTTAGACTATAGTCAGTTTACCATAAAACCTTTCCTTCTATTCTTCTTAATTCAATGAAACAGAATAATAAACAGCTCTCCTGCAAAACGTATGACAGATCAACTTTCTGTAAGATGACACTGAGCAATTCTAAACATTTGCTTGGATATTTGTCATTGTTTGGACGGGCTGGGACAGTAGCCTACCAAAGATTATTCCCATGCCCTCTGAGCAATTACCACTGAGGAGATGACATGGAGAATTTCTCTCCGTCAGCAGCTTGTATTTACAGTAAACCCAATATGAACACTCCATTTGACCTTTCATAACAGTCCACTACCAGTCCATCAGCTTCAATTTGGTTCGGTTTAGACTGTTAAGCTATACTTTTCTGTTCTGTATTTTCAAACAATTATAGTTTGTGTGTTTGGTTATTCTTTTTAGATAATTAAAGTGTTTAAAAATGTCTATCTATCATCCTTTTGCTAAGGCTGCAGACTCTTATAAAATCACCACTGATGTCTCACAGTTAAAAGACATTTGCTGCCACAGACCTGTCCCCTCTGTAATTTCTAAACATCTAATAGTCTTTAGGAATGCACTTTTGATCCAGTTCCATCTTCAGCCAATTAGGAGGGCATGGTATGCCAGCTTCTTTTCATGGCTGAGCTAGGACAATGTAATTTGCATTCCCCAGCAGAATGGGGAAAAAATATGTTTGGGTGTTCAGTTCATCTGATATAATCGCTGTTGAGAGCGTAACTGCCCATTCTGTTTAATTGTAATGGCCCTCCGCTGAAATGTTTTCCCCAAATTTGGAGAATGAATACGGAGCCTAAGCAATAGTGATGTCACAGCTGTGAAGCAGCTGTTTGGTCAGTTATACTTGAGGCAGGTGGGAAATAAAAACTTTAATCAGCCTGCCTTCCCTAATCTGTGGATATTTCCATAATTATTACTAAAGTCCACAATTGCTTCATTTGTAATTCAGCCAGTTCTCAGCCCTAACATGTAATGTGTGGACGTGTGGTTGACACAGTCCAGCACAGGAAGGAAAACAGTGTTGACATGGATTTGTATAGAGGAAATTCAAATGTAAAAGACAAAAATCATAAATACAAACAATAAAAATATATATAATAAGAAAAAGGATACAAAAGTGTACTACTAACAAGAGGTGAGACCAAGTCATCGAGTGCATCTAGAATTTTAGAACAAAATTAACAAACTATAAAACAGTCCAATCTCACATCAATAACAAACTCATGTGTGTTGGGTGGTACTTGAAGGATGAAGGAGTTGGCACCGTTTTTTTTACCTTTTTAAGATAAAATTATGACGTTTTTCCTCCAATAACAAGTATCATACAGTGAAATCAAACAACTATCATTTACTATAAAATTAACTATTACTGAATGGTGCAGGCTGTGTGAAAAAGAAAGTTTTAGGAAATTAATATTGTCCAGGTCTTTTGTTGGGTATATTTCTTTTATAACTCTTTAGATGAGCAGAAGGTCCGTATCGTTGTCATGGCACAAGCCTGTCAGAAACTGCTATTGACTTGGGATAAAGGCAGGTTGTGTCTCCAAACCTAGTGCATCAACAGAAGAGCAATTATAGAGCTGACAGATGTCATTAGTTACTGTATGACATCACTTTAACTTTCTCTGCACTTTAATGGCAAATTATAGATCAATGAGTGGAAAATACTCATCACTGGTGGAATATTACACATCCTCAAGCTCAAAAATTAAGTCTTGTCTGTCTTTCCACTCACCTTTAACCACGGCAAACACAACACAATTTCTGTTTCCAGAGACATCATTTTAAGGAATTTCAAACACTGGCCGTTCTTTACGCCTCTGCACACATTCCTCCGGTCAACACAATCTGTAGTGACCTGGGCAAAAGCACTAAGAAACTGTTGTCAGGGAGCCTTATTTAGAGATATAGAGAAGGTCACCTGCCATGTTCACATTCTTAGCATACCTTTGTTAAACACATAAATAACATAAATAAGCCTTGTTCCTGTTTGCCCCCAGTGTTTATCTGTCTATAAGGCGAGACAGAAATCACTTTGATTGCCTCTCAGCTCACTCAACACAACAAGTGCTGCTACAATACCCCTCCTTGTCCTGCGTCATCAGTGAAAGCAACAACCCTTCTGTTGGAGATTGTATAAAAGGCCTCATGCTGATTTCTGTTTAGGAACTTCTTTTACCTGTTTACTGTTTGCACATTTCCAGAGAGGCATCCCATTTCTGTTCTGACCTGTATGAGTAAAAACCAGGTAACACATACTAATAAAACTCAATAGAAACTGCAGATGTTCAAAGAAAGGCCGTGAATCAGGATTTGGCAGTGAGACTTTATAAGAAATATCTTTTTAGTGAGGTCTTGTTTGGAGGTACAGGCACTCCCAGTGTTGGCATCCTCACAGTGTTTACATCAGCTGTAATGGTTTCACTGAATGATACAAGCTCATTTGCATTTAGCCTTTATAGTATGACTAAGCTTGCGTTAACAAGTCTAATCTGTTCTTGTTGTGGCACATACTGTATATTAATGAGTCCCTGTATCAACAACATTATATCTTTTAATTTGTTGGTTTCAATTTTGTGGTAGTATTATTTATCGGTTTCATTCTAAGAAATAGCATCAGTTTTGGCAAACACTAGTCACTTGACAACGAAACCCTCCTTAAGCAAGAATTTTCCTCCCTTGGGTTTAAAACCTCTGCAAACCCAGGCTCAATGAGTCTGTCTGTATGTCTGTTTGTCTGAAAGGGACTTTTGAGTTAGTTTAGCAATATAGCCATGATTTATTATTTGAATCTGTTGGATTTACTAATGGTGAATGAATCCTCAAACCAACTGCTCTTTCAGGACAGGCTCACTGTTAGATATCAGTCTTGTGTCCAGTCCACTCTATTGCTTCTACAAATACGTCTACACGTGATAATTGATGGTGAAATGAGGCATTATTTGACAAAGACAGGTCATACACATGATTTGAAATAATATTAATGTGGGTACAAAAAAAGTTGTGCATTAATTTGCTTCATTGTAATGTTAATGTTAATAAAGTTGCCTGATGTCTTAAAATCCTGTTGGACATTCAGTTGCATGAAATGAAAGTGCAAAGCTTACACTGTTACTTGTCCTTGTCACAAAATGGTCACAGCGTGTATTACAAGAAGCGGTGCGGGTGGGTTTCTTCTGGGTACTCCAGTTTCTCCCACCAACAAAACATGCTGGGCGCCCCCTGGTGACGGCTGCTGACAGTAAATCTCTCCACAGTGATAATGAAGTGATAATAAACAGTAAGATATGATACATTGACAAATCATCCCACCCTTTTGTGAATGCTGAAAGTCAAAACTACTCTAGACCCAGACTTAAGGATTATAGATCAAGAGGCATGTAACTGTATTGTTTAAAATCTTGATTCATAATTTCTATTGGATTGAATCTTGGTTTGGGGAATCCTCTCATGAATATCTCAGACGTTTATTGTAAGATGTTAGTTTCGTGACAGTCCGGGCTTAGAGTGATGCTGTTGAAACAGTTGTTTGACAAAGACCGGTGATGCACATGACATGCAACTAGAATGAACCGCCAAAGCACCATTGTAAGTTTAGAAAAATATACTATACTATAGTTTTTGAGCATTTTGTAGAAAACTGTACAAACTGTCACCATCTATTGAGCCTCAGCTTGTTTGTGCTGGAGGCCACTTCCTGCTTGTCGTGTTCCTTCATGTTATGTTTTTGGAGATACAGTGGGACAGCGGAGGCTATGGGTTCATGTTATATATCTTAACAAAAGGCGACTCTGTAACTCTGAGAACTCCTCAGTGCGTTTGCTCTCAGAGGGAGAAATCCATTGTTTAGTAAATCTGTCTGGCAAAACAGATGTTATAAAATGTCAGACATGTCGAGTGTTTACACAGTGCTTCCTTATTTGTAGTTTCATGTTTGGCATTCTGTCCCCTAGATTTAGAATCAAAAGACTCTTAATGCAAGCTACTGTGCTGCTGTTTGTGTAGACTAGTCTTATTCAGCAACAAATATATAAAACATGGGGCCTCCAAACTACACTGTATATCAAAACAAAAGCTGTAATCCTGGCCCACATTCAGTTTAAAGCCCAGAGATGAAGCAGAGGTCCTCTGTTCATCACAGAGCCAAATGTAGGAAAGTCAAGAAAGGAAGGAAAAATCACTTTCTAGTGGTTTGTGAACTCATTACCATGACCAGACTGTATATAGAGTGAGTTTGTGGAGAGTGTAAATAGACCAAATATAATTATCCAACATAGAAAAACCTTGACGTCATTGAGAAATGCTCATGTCTTTTCTCAATCGCTCGCTGAGTTCAAACAATTGACCAAGAACATATTGTTAAGATATTTAGATGCTGTGATGATGATTTGATATTTGAGCTTTTATTCTAGTCATATTTGTGCACTTATACTGGAGCTATCTTTTATCATCTCTCTATCAGCTGCTGTGCTTAAAGTACTACTTCTCTGTTACTTATTCATAGAACCAATCTGTAATATGGATGCAATTTGTTCTAAAACCCGGTGCCGCTGTTGTTTTTGTTTCCATGGATATGTGCTCTTATTACGCAAAACTACCTTATGCACAAATTGAGAAGAGACTTTGGAAGAGCTATGTTTACTCTGGCAAGAGTTTTCAAAAGGCTGACCTAAAACATTTTGTGAGTTACTTGCCTAAGTCCTACAAGAGCATAAAAGCTGACAATTCTCCTCAGTTTTTCTTCTCTAACTTCAATCAGGGGTGCATGGTTCCTCAAAGCAAGAAGGTTGTGGGTTCAATCCCCGGGCCAGCCAATTCTCAGACTTTCTGTTTGGAATCTGCATGTTCTCTCTGGATCCAAAATGGTTGTCGGTCAATGGCCAGGGTTTCATCCGGGTATTCTGGTTTCTCCCACCAACATCAAAACATGCTGAGCTGTATGTGATTGCCAATGATAATCAATATGATTAGATTTCATCTCACTGTTTTCTGTCCAAGTTGTGCTTTGACACAATTGGCTTTCTAAAGTTTGTCTTAAAGGTGAACTGACAGCTTTTTTTGATCAATCACAGTTCAAATTTCATTCAACACCAGAAAGGCAACCAAGGCTTTTGACTCTACATGCCCTCAACTTCCTGATTTTGGCTCCAATTAATACCATATACAGACAATTGTGAAGGGAAAACGCCTCATTGTCATCAGTAATAATATTTCTGTGGAATGACCAAACACATTCAATTTTAAGTGTTTCATTTATAAACTTGACTTTTTTCAAACTCATTCGTGACTGGAATAATTTAACATCTTCATAGTTTTATTTTGTTCTCCATAAAGTTTAAAAAAGTGAAACCTGTCAGGATGAAAGCTAACTACTTTCCTCCTCTGCACAGTTTAGTGAAGAAAAGCTGCCACTGTAACATCAGAAATCCTTTCATGCTGATAAACACTTGCTTACTTTGGCCAGAGGTCACATATTTCCTGCAGCTAACCAAAATATTTACTGGACATTCGATGAACCAATCCCCAAATATATCTCTGATGCTTCCTCTGGAGTCAGCGCTGATACAAACCAGGCTTGTGTAGGGCCGCTCTGTTGATGGGGTCTCCCGGCAACAGCGGGACACCAGGAGACTTCAGGGTGCTGACCCCATTAAAAGCACATAAAGCAACAGAGATAGGTTGAGATGTTGACATACACACACACGTGCCTTCAGAAAAGTGAAGCATGAACTCTCACGACCCTGTAACCTCACTCCAACACATACTTCTGAATGTCTGGCTCCAAAATGCCACCTTTTACTTTGACTTTTAATGGTTTACCTGATATATCTTGGACATATTTTATGTGAGTTGTTCCACATTGCCAATCATTTTTAATAGTTTTTTTTTGGAGTTTTTTGGAGCCCCGCCTGACTTTATAATTTGCCCTGAGGCACATGAGTGAGCGTGCAGTTGTATAGTTTCAAGATGATGATGTTGTCAGTCATCAGCTTTAAGCTCCTTAGCATCTGTGGGTCACTGAGAACATGTCAGGAGCTGCGACTTTTTAATTTCATCTGCACTGTCATTCCCTGAGGTTACCGTTGTGACACCATGAAAGAAAAAGTTCACACTAGTAAATGGTGTGCATTTATATAGTGCTTTTTTGCACCCTTTTCAGTCACCCAAAGCGCTTTACATCGTGCTTCCACTCACCCCATTCACACACATTCACACTTGGGGCAGACAGAGAGGGGGGCTGCCATACACACGGTGCTCACAGCTTTCTCTGACCATCTCTACAATCATACACATTCATACACCAGTGCTAAGGACAAAGGAGGAAAGGTGGGTTAAGTGTCTTGCCCAAGGACACATTGACAGTATGAACAGGGGAGAGCGGGAATCAATTCACCTGACCATGACACTGATATATGGGGCTGTTTCCATATATAGGTCAGTGGTCAAGACCAATACTCCAAGGCAATAATGTTTCATAGTTATAGTCCAAAAAAAAAAAAGATACAGCCTTTTTGACGGTTTGTTCTGACTTTGTGTGAGAAGCACAAACAGCAGCACCTGCCTCTGGTCACATTCCCCATCCCTCAAGCATCTCGCTACATTTCTTTGGGTCAAAGGTCACTGTGTTGGACTTGACTGTGTACTGTGTACTTAGGTTGACGCTTGACAGGTTGACATCTTTCATGTTGAGTCTCCATAAATATTAGAGACATCTCCTTCCCAAACAGCTCATGGAAGTTAACAAAGACTCGCATCATAAATCACAAAGTCTAAAAATAAAAAATTCAAAAAAGGCTCATAGTTTCTATGTTGTTATCAAATCCTTTTCTAACACTAAACTAGTTTTTTGATGTCTCAATTTTCAGTTTAACGTTCAGTTAAGAACACTATTTGTTAATGATAGGTAACCAGAAAACACGGCTATGGTTTGAAAGGAAATTACGGAAGCGTAGTACTGTCAATGTTGTTTTTCTGACTTTTTTTTGGGAGGGGAATTGTTTTTCTGTTATTTTTAAAGCATTGAAAAACAACATTGACAGTACTACGCTTCCGTAGGAAATATTGCAGCGTAGCCAAAATTAAACATACAAATAGATCTAAAATATTGCATTTTTCAGTTCTTGGTTGAATATAAACTGTAACCTCGATGACAAGGAAGAACTCTCTTGGGATATAGTATGGTCTCAGTCCCACTGCCAGCAGCTCCAGATCCTGACAACAGTCAGAACCAGTGTTTGTTCTCAAACAAAGACAGCCCTCTTCCCTGACTCCTCCCACTTGAAGCATCTCTATCTTCTCTTGTTAGTGTGAATCCACGTTTGAATCATAGTCTTTGTTTTTTAACCAGGGCTCAGTGAACATGTTGTAGTATCTATTAAAAATAATCTATAAAAACGTTATATAATCTGCACAGTGAACAGTGAAAATGTGTGTCATTTAACTTATTTACAGCTATTGCACTTGTAAATACATGTAGCACACAGTTCATATAGTTCATATTCTATCCTATTTATAGCATTGTGTACTGGTGACAGGTAATAATTATACATTATCTTTCCTGCAAAACTTTCCAAAATATGGAGTTTATGTTGGTGTCTCGTACTTTTTTACTGTACAGCTGCTTCAGAGCACAGCATTATTAGTTTGATTAGAGCTATTTATTTGTTTACAGTTGATTAGCTATAATTGAACTAATCTTTTCAGTCAAAATCTAAAACAAAAATATAATGTGTAATCTGTAAGAAAGAACATTTTAGCTAAAGTACTAACTTTAACTAATCTTTGTTATGCACCAAGTTAGTGGTGGTATAAAGAAATAAATAATAATAAATAATATTCAGGAACTGGTATTATCATTCATTCCTTATATTAAAACGTTTCACCATCTCCAAAATAATCCCTCTCCACGTCGCCCTGGCCCGGCCTCAGCAGCAGCCCGACCCTGATTGGAAATGTGTGTGTTGTTTTATGGCCCCGTGTAGCCCGTGTTCGGTGAGAGAGGTCATGTTTGTGTGGATATCAACAGGATTTACAGTACAATAACCACCAAGTCCCCCCTGCTTTGGTCCACTATGTGACACGGAGCCAGAGTTGAACCTGTTTCTACCAGGATTCACACTGCTTTTGGGCAAAGCTCTTTAAGAATTCAGTGAGTTATTTATAGAAATAAGAACAGCAATTATTGACATATTTTTGCAAGCCATGTATTGAATTATGGGTGTCCCAAAAATAGAAGTACAATATAAGATTTTCTCAAAAAAACATCTGAAACTTTGTAAAGTTACTTTTAATCTACGTTTTTCAGATTGAATCCCAGTCCAAGTTAATTTGACTGTAACTCTCACTTCAAAACTCAGAAGTGATGGGTTATTTTCTCTGGAGTGGGGTATCATAAAGACGGCAGACACCACTATTTGTTCACAGGCGTGACCTTTACTTATACCTGAACTATATCCCCTTAATCCCATCCTGATGATGAAAACCTGATGAATCAGATCCTGAAAGCGCCCGCTGCATGTGTTTTGATACGCCACAGATAAAGCCCATATCGCCGCTCCAGCCTCCTATCTGCTTCCTGCCCCGGGGAGCCATCCTGAAGTCTGTGAAAGTCTGTCACAGTCACGGCTGTGGAATGCTCTGCGGAAAGGAAAATCTGCTGAGATATGATTATTAACACAGTCCTGGATATAATATCGGGTTTCCACTGGTAATTAAAAAGATTTAAATACTTCAAGGTTAAAGTGGCTTGTTAGCCTCAATGTTAGACAGGATTTGTAACCTGCCGATACAAATATGATCTCAGACTAAAATGACTGACTTTTTAAAAACTTTTTTTCTAAGGGCATTGAGGGTGGCTGAACAAAACATGCCATGAAATTATAGACAAAGACATTTTTAAACCAGTTACAGTCTACCTTCCTGTGTGGTTGTTTAGTATCGGCAACCACCCGCAGCGGTAATCTGAAGAGAATTGTAGGAGATACTGGAGATGGGGAGTAACTTAGGAATAAGCACACATTTTGGCAGCTCATTGTAATTTGATGGATTTCGGGGGTGTGACGTAAATAAATTCTCTGTTTTTTTGTAGCTCAAGCGTGTTATTTTTGAGTTGAACAGCTGAAACGTGTTGAAAGGTGTGTAGTAACTCTTGTTGGCAGCAAAGAGTCTCTTATACAACAAATAACTTTGTTTAATCTAAGCATTTGTCAAACTGGGTGGTAGATTGAACTTCCAGTAGACAGCAAGGTTTACACTGGAGTGACAAGTGAGTCATACAAATTCCTTTTGATTTATTCATTCATCTTATCCATCTGATTAGATTTAGTTGGGTCTCTGTGAATTTAAGTTGGATTTTAAGGGTCAGTATCAGCGGATGGTTTCTGAACTCACCTGGAGAAACATTATCTGCATTGCAATAATATGCTTGAATTGTAATGTGCTGCAATTCTTTGTTTCATTCACAATGTTTGAAATGTCAAGGTCATTGGCTGAGGACAGCAGTCAATAAAGCACCAGTGAAACCAGTGGATTTTAGTCCTGAGTTTGCATCTGTAGTCCTTTTGTTTCTCTGCAAGGGTCAGTGAAGGGTTAAATTCCATATTTTTATTAGTCCAAAGGTCCATCCAGTAAATATCTTTGATGAATGTCTGATAAATGTATTCAATGCCTTCCTGTCTGCATTACAGTCTGGCTCCATGTAACACACATTTTTTTTTTTATCTCCATACTAGATGTCTGCCATTCTGCTGATGCTCTGATGTCGATTGAGTTTTGATGTAATGTAATGTCTATTTTTTTTTCCTTTAACTTAACGTTAAACTCTGACTCATCTGAACTATTGAGTTTATCTTCTAAAAGGTTTATGAAAAGTAAACATGGGCCAAACCAGGTAAGGGTGGATGAAAAAGCACTGTTTCTTCTTTTTTTAACTTTCTGTTCTTTTCTGAGCCGCTTGTGTGCTTTTTTAAGCTGCTTCCTTTCTTGGAGCATTTAAAGCGAAAACGTGCTGTGTGTGAACTGCCAGGTCAAGCACTTTGAATCAGCATCTCTGTTGTTGGCATTGCATCGTTATTGCCTAACTCTGCCTCTGTGCTCCATCTGTTGGTCCTGCTGTTTACTTGACAATATGGACCTTACTTCTGGTATCTGATATTTTTATTGACCCATCATGGGATTCACCGATGGTTGCACAATTCTGACTTTATGTAAGAAATTATTATTTATATTCTGGACATGCTGTCTTTAGTGGTGATAAGACAAGACAAGACAAGACATTTATTTTTGTATAGCCCAATATCACAACAACAGTCGCCTCAAAGGGCTTAACAGACTGCACTAGACAACATCCCCTGTCCTTTGACCCTCCATCAGGGTCAGGAAAAAAGAGAAACCTCAGGGAGAACCACAGAAGGAGGGATCAACTCCCAGGACGGACAGGCCGTGCAGGAATGTGTCCAGGACAGTTGAAAAATACATAGAAATACACAAACATATTCACAAATAAAAACATTATGATAGCATGATTACAAACAGGTAACTGCTGAGTGGGGCCTTTAGGAGAGAATATTTAACACGTTGGGAGATTTTTTTAAAACTCTGTTACTTTTCATAAGGATGTGATTCTAAAAGTCTAGTCTTTCTTTGTGCAATAAAGTCACTCCACACTGAAAGCCTCTGAAGCCGTTCAGCACCGAGTCACATCAAAGAAAGAATCTGACTAAAGAAATGAGTAATTCCCACAAAAATCCAGCACAAGATCTTCCTTCAGATCCTTTGGTTTAGAAGATCTGTACTAGGCCTGCATAGCATTAGAAAATGACATTTCTTTAAATTTTGTAACTAATGGTTTACACAATGATGAAATAAAGATGAAACCTCAGAGTGATTCATTTTCTAAAGCAATTACTACAAAGAGTTTACACTTTGAAACTCTATAAAAGAATGTGAATATGGATTTTACTCTAAGGATGGTGACTTTACAAGAGAAAGGTCTGTGGTTATATATTGGCAACAAATAGGATTCTGGAAGAAAAGTAATATGGAAACTATTTATCTGCATTACAAATGTTTTGGAAGTTTTTTATGGCATAGCAAAATTTATAAAAAAAAACTAAAACCTAAATGGTAAAGGGCTTAAGTCCGTGTACTTCCTGGACAACAGATTACGTCTGATGAGAAACCACAATTGAGCTGTTTATATAAATAGGAAATCCAGAAATGACCTTTTCATTTTTTGGTTTAAAAAAATGTGAATTAGAAAACCAGCCGTTATTTGATTTTACAAAAAATCTTTAACCAGAAAAAAACAAGGACCGGCTCTGAGTTGAGTTGCTCTGATCTGTGCAGGTGCCTCAGGGGCTCATTCAAACTCAAATGTGTCTTAAATGAGCAAGACAGGAGACATTCCAAGCTTCCTTTTTTGTCAGGCAGGTTTTATATTAGTATATTATATTATACCATTAGTTAGACATATTTTAACATTTACAGACACATGGATAGGTATAATATAACTTTTTCAGACGTACATTTACCAGTGCCTTGTGGTGTTCAACCAGAACATGAACATATTTTGACTGGAAACACAACTCTGAAGTCTCCTGGAAAAATAAATCATAAAAACCAGTAAATTTTGTTCAGTCATAATTAACTTGCGCTGACCTAATCCACAAATACATCTATATGAAAACTTGTACACGTTTGTGCCAACATCTGCTTTGTCTGGTGTTGTTTTCACATTATTTTAAAGCCACTACAAATCAAACTTAAGATCTCTAAAAAGTACAAAAATTAAACCCAGAGAGCATTTGATAATCAACATTAAATTACCAGAAGTGAGCTCAGCTGCGTGGCCTGGTGCCAGCAGGTTTTCTATGTCGCCTGACCAAAGACTTCTCACTAAGCCACCAATCATTCGCCACAAAGCCTCGGGCCGTGTTGTTCTGTTTGCACGGCTTTGATTTAGGTTCACTTGTAATTGACTGGTTTTATGTGCCACAGATATGCAAATCTTTTGTGACCACCGAAAGACTTCATGAGACGATATCTGTATGACTAAATGTGTGCAGAGGACACGTCTGTACACAGCACAAAGCAAATATTAGGGAAACTCCAGAGGTTTTTCATTGTACAAAAGATTGCATGAAATGAATAGCCGATTGTGTGGCTGTGGTCAGCAAACAGTGGGATGTGAGAATGATATTGTGAGATTATGTGGCTCTTGTTGTCTGGATTAGCAATTATTGGATGCTGCTGTTAAAGAGAGGAATCGAACGGCGCTGCAGATGCTGCGGATAGTACAGTCTGGTGTTTACGGCAAAGGAAAAGGAATGTGAAGAATGTCGGCCGTCTGAGTCTCTCCCTGAATGAAAGGTGCTCATAAAACGTGTCCCTGGCAACAGCGGAAACTATCTCCAGTTCAGACCGTGATGCTGTGAATCCCCCAGAGAGTATAGTTTTACAGAGACAATGAAATAAAATAACCATTATATGTAACTGACATGACTCAAGAAACATAATGGCTTTTCCTTTAATAGTGCACTGTACAGTGTATATTACAGAAGTAAGTCTGGTCTATGAGGGAATGTCTATGGGTGGGAAGGAAAGATGGTTAACACAGAATTGTAAAAAAAAAAACATGCATAATTTAGCCCTAAAATTATTTTGACAATTATGCAGGATAAGAATTTATAACAGATTTAATAACAGATTAACTGACAGTAAAACCTTTTTAATATGTTGTCAGGCTTATTGAAAATAAAGTTAGTTTGCAGAACAATAATAGCATATGCAAAAACATGTAATCAATGAGCATGATCCACTATATCCAGTACTTTACTTATGCATACATTTTCTGATACATAACAATTATGAAATATTATTAAGATGCACGTGGCACAGCAAGAAGGTTGTCAGTTCTAGCTCTGGCTGGCCGCTGCATGTCCTCCCCGTGTTCCTGTGGTTCTCTCCAGGTACTCCGGCTTCCTCCCACCGTCCAAAGACATGCATGTATAGGTCAACTGGCAAATCTAAAATATCTGTCTCAAAATGTCAGCTCAGCGACTGACTGGCCATGTCCTGGGTGTACCTCGACAAAGGCCCAAAGTTGCTGGGATAGACTCTAGTCACCTGCAAGAAAATAAAAATAAATGAATGAATAACAATTGTGACCTTCTTTGCAACTATAAGAATAAGTAACCTACAAAATGCACAACAAGAGGTATAAACAAAAGAAATATAAAAGTAATCAAAGTATTCAGATTGAGGCTATTGTTCTGTAATATCTATTACATGTAACCCTGGATACACTACAGAACATTTTCAGAATAAGGTCCTGTTTTATGATTTAGGGTCATTAACATTCTTTTATGATTTAATATCCTTTTATTGTTCCTGTATTGTCACAGTGTAAACAATCGAACAGATAATAAGAGACACTCACTCAAATGCATACTTTATTATGAATGAGGAAAAGGCAATATTGAAAGGCGTTTAAAAAGCATTAGACAGTTGGAAGAGAGTCGGATAGGAAAGATAATTAATTGCCCCGTGCTTAGTTTTAAATCACTTCACTAATTTTAACACAATATTCTCTTTCTGTCTAATTCAAAGTGCAGATGTCATTTAAATACAAACTGTATTTGAATTGGGTGCAATCACTATAGGGTTTATTTTCCCTTTTTTGGAGGTATGTTCCATGTCCTGTGCCCATGAAAGCAAAGCACTCACGTTCCCCGCCTTGTGACCGGCCACTTTGCTCCACTTACGAGCTTATTCTGCACAGTTAATTTAGCAGGATTGGAACGCACACAGCTTTGCGCCGACACTAATTGACTGACTCACATAGGCTTGTCAAATAAATACATTTGTACTCATGGCTAAACCCGATAACACGTGTTGTGACATTTACAGGTCTCCGATTGTTAATAAAGAGGAAAGAACAGGAGAGAGCAGTTGTATGGATTTGGGAGGCTTAGCTACTGTGAGTAAAGCTAACATTAAAAACAGAGCTTTGCGGAACAATGATCTTAAACAATGCTGCAATAAACCATAAACAACCCATATTGACTTGAACATATAATCGTTAAAGGCACATTTCCACTGGTCACATTGGTATTGCACACTTTTAGAGGGGTTTTCATTAAAGGGAAGGTGCAGCGTATCACTTTTAAAACAGCTGTTTTCAGGTTTAGATCGAGTCTATATTAAACACAAGCATCAAATAACGTTTTCTGATTCTGAATCTCTCACACCACTGTACATGAGGATTTTTTTTGGTCATCCCAATACATCTACATCAATCAAATCGATTTATTTCTCATTTATTTATGGTAAGTATTACACCTTGCTTGTGAATGCAATAGTTTCCAGTGAAGCTGAAATTAGCACACAAACGTATTACAGTCTTGTAGATGGAGTTTAAATCAAAGCTGCTTCAAAGTTGAGGTTTGAGAATTGTTTTTCTTTAGTCTTTATAACTATGTGTGGCCCTGGTTTTACTAACAATAACTTATAAATAATATATATGTACGTTAGAGCAAACACAAAGCTCCTTCGATCAGAGGGTAAAGGTGATTGTTCACTGTACGACTGGTGTCTGTCACTACTTGCAGCCTTCGTGCACTTCTTATTTATCTTTCTTTGAGGTTTTCTGTTGCTAGAGCAAAAAATATCAACAATATGTGCTATCCTGAGAGTTGCCTTCAGCAGAAATCGAGGTTTGGTATGTTGGGCCACAGAAAACACATATCATTGAAACTCCACAGCCGTGTTGTGCTAACCTCTGCCTGGGACAGACGCCTTGTTTAATTTGGCCTGTTCCATGTTTCAGATTTGTCTTGTGTTCTTCTTTATTTCTTGCTGGTTCATGATGTTGTCCAGGACTGCTGGGGATGTCTGGCACTCTGAGGGAATATCAGGTCCAAACACAAAACTACAAGTCGTTCTGGAGCGTTGTCCACAGAGCTGCGGCACTCACAGTCTTTGGACTCTCACCACTAATGACAGAGCAAGATCCCGCCTTTATAATTGTGTTTGCATTGAAATTACAGCTTGCGTGCCGCTACAGGATTGGATCATCACTTCAGATTTGCTCGGGGGAACAGCAGGAAGCCACAAGCTCCGAGGCAATGTACTACACAAACACATCAATTTAGAAGTAAATATAAATGCGACTAACTGGCCACTGTCCAGGGTGTACCCCGCCTCAGGCCCAAAGCTGCTGGGATAGGCTCCAGTCACCCGCGACCCCTAACGGGACAAAGCGGTAGAAAATGAATGAATGAATGAATGAATGAATATAAATATTTGCATATAACGTTCCCTTTTATTCCGATGTTTTTCTTTTGAGGAATATATCATTTTCCATTTTGGTCTCTTGTTTAGACAACCACACCATGTTTATTTCCATTGGGAGTTATTAATTTCTTATATTGTATTATAGACTTTTCGACATCTATCAGCTTTTGCCCAAACTGTTGTGATCCTCCAACAATAACAGTCCGTTGGCCATGTTCACACCTGGCATCTCCACACATTTCCAATGCATTCAACACATGACCACATTTTGCGGTGGTCTTGGCTAAAATCTAGTTCATATTATTTCACACAATTGAGGGTGTCATAATAAAGTGTTTCAATTGCTTTGGAAATTTGACCTCTTCATATTGTTTCAGAAATTGTGTCTAATGGCAGAACACGTGTTTGTGAATTGTTGCAGAAGAGTGTTACCGTGTCGTATACAGTAACTGTACACAACAGGTTTAAATGAAACAACCAATAAATACAGATGGAAAGAGAGAGTTCTTTTAATTTTGTTTCCTAAAGTTCACAAAAGTATAGTTCATATGGTTCACAAACTGGTTTTCATGTTGGCAGAGCTTTTGCCTGATTCATGGGCTGGTGCTAAACCCATTTCTCAGGTTATGTTTTTAATCACAATAAAGCTATAGCCTCTCTGTCTGAATGCCATATAGTTTACAATTTTTAAAGGTCACAGGTGTTATATTTGTCAATATGGTTAGGATATGACCCAGAGACATGGATAAATCCACAATGACCCGCTGATTTAGGAGATTATTGTGACGTTACTTTGAATGCTTTACAGGAAAACTTACTATATTTTCCAAAAGTTGTGTTGTGAGGTCTCAAAATGATAATAAACTGGCCCAATGCATCGTTTGAGTTTATCTGATATCTGCTGCTGCTGTAGATCAAAGCAGCAGTCACACAGTGAGAGGAAACATTGTTAATGCGTGCGATAGCGTGCCGTTGGCCTATTTGCTGCATGTTCAAAATAACAGGAAGTCAGGAGAAATGAGTTCTTCCATAAATACATCGGCCTTGATCGTGTTCTGGGGGTAAATTCACATTGACTTCAAAGGCAGGAATGTTGAATTGTGATCGAGTATCGGGGTCCAGAGGCAAGGACAGAAGTGATCTATATTAAACCATATTACCTCTTCATAAATGGGGCCAAAGTAAGCTCAGCAGTAAAGACAAGAGGAGGTACAGTAGGTTAAACTGTTTTTGACTTAAGTTAGATTTTATTGTAGCAGGACTGCACAATATTTGGCAATGTTAAAATAATCCTCCAAACAGATTCTTAAATCAAACTACGTTTTTGTTTAGTTCTGATTTAGCCCTAGTTTTGACAAGTGGAAGTTAGTCCTGGAGGATTGAATATCTTCAACAATTTGAATTTAATAGCACTTTTACTCTATCAAAAGGAATATATTTTAGTCAAGACCAGACTGAGACCAGAGTCCACAGAGATCAGAGCAATGACCAAGAGTTAAGGAACTAAAATCAT
This sequence comes from Perccottus glenii, assembly GCA_024416835.2. Taxonomy (NCBI): domain Eukaryota; kingdom Metazoa; phylum Chordata; class Actinopteri; order Gobiiformes; family Odontobutidae; genus Perccottus; species Perccottus glenii. The sequence goes on along the minus strand of CM044564.2, from coordinate 7,473,211 downwards.
AAATACATTATGACCAAAACCAGTTATGACATATAATAAGATCTTTAAAAAAAAGGTTTTGAAATGGAAACTGCCAATTAAACAAATTATAATGGCTCACGGAATTCCCAGGTCACTCTGCTGATCTTCCTGGTCAGTACCTTACTACAGACAGACTTCTCCACAGACCACGCCAACATGTTCCTTAATGAGCACACAAGGTTTTGCTAAACTGAGCATGTATTTCAGAATCGGAGTGGGTTTCGTTAAGGTCCCCACAAATTAGCCCATATTTTGTCCTGTAATGAGTTCTTAGGGTCCTCTATGCAATTCCTTCATTGTACAGTATTTTGTCATCGCTAATACCAAATAATTCAACCTGAGTTTCAGCTGAAAGAGGATTGTCAGCCTTGTAAATGGACCAAAAGGTCATTTAAAACCCACTGGCACATGCTACACAGAAACATCTGATTTTCTTCCGGATGTTTCGTTTCGACTTGAACACCGTTGTCTTGAACCACACTTGAACCTGAGGCTGTTCAAGTATCGACATTTTTGAGTTGCTTCTTCTGTGATCACTGCTGTTTGTTGTCTTTGCAGCATCTGCTTTGTATTATGTGTTTCCCTTTTCTCACATTGAAGTCCTTTAGGCTGATTGCATAACACAGGATAAACGGATCATTAGGACTGCCATTACCACAGTCAGATGTGTCAAACAGGAAGTCGTTTTTTTACAGTAACTTGTTACTGAGATGATGGGATAAGACCCTTCCATTGATAATATGAGTCGACTGAGTTCATTTATTGAGTCGATGATCTCCAGGTTTATTTTCATTGTGCTTATTAATAGAAAGCCTGTGATACATGTTTGTGTTTACGTGCTTCACTCTCCTGAAGAGATCCTCGACGGGCCACAGGCTACAGACCACTTGACTTGGCCTTTTGTTTAGCTCAAGTCGACTGTCGTCTGTCCCGAGGCTGCATTTGGAGCGTCAAAGAAAAGAGAGTAGATGACAGATTAATCAGAGGCTCCACCTCATGACCTGTTAGTTCTGGGCATCCCACAGACTAGTGACGCCGTTGTCGATTGTGGGGTCAAATCTGATTTTACAAACTGTAGATGCTTTTTGTTGAGTGTTTATCAGGGCATGTGAGCACAATAGTTAGAGTTAGAGTTCAGTCAATTTTTTGCTAAAACTGTGCCTCTGAAGCATGTTTTAGTGTTGTTCTCAAATCAAGTCACTGAATCTACAAAAACCTTTAGGAACCATATAAGACAGAGTCAGACATACCAGTAGATCTATAGTTAAAACAAGTCCATGTTTAGTAATAATGACAATTTCATGAATGGAGTGAGCACTTTAACAAGGAGGTGGGTCATGCTGATTCAAAATGGATTAAGTCTTGATCAGTCTGCCAATGACAAAAGTTGGGTGTTTCGAAAGACTCTAACATGAGACTAGAAACTTTAAGAGTTGTCTCAAGACCTAAACGTGACATCTGTCATTGGCAGTAAGATCAATAGGAAATTTAGTAATGAATGTGTAAAATAAAAACCAAACCATCCCAAAACGATTTGACAAAAATGGAAAAGTAGCTTTAGACAGATTTGCTAAAAAAAACATCTTCCCTGTTTAAATCTTCAACAAAGCTTACAGAGATTCTAGAAGTTGTGGAAACACTTGACATTGAACTTAACTAAAATTCATATTCCTACATTTATCAGTATTAGATAAGAATAAAAAAAACATGATTTAGTCATTACGATAACATGGCATTGGTTTTCTCTTTCAGAAGGTGTTCACTCAAAACTTATGTCACTGACAAAGAATTCAAGTGCTAATGTGTTCAGTGTTGGTGAATCTTCTGAGAATGGTAAATAGTGTACATTTATATAGCGCTTTTTTGTACCCAGCACTCAGAGCGATTTACATGAGGCTTCCATTCACACTCATTCAAACCTGGGGCAGACAAAGGGGACTGCAGACCATAGTTAGGTTTGTGTTGCAGTGTGGACAGACAAAAGCATTGACTTCTTGCACTAGTCTTCTCTGACCTGTTGCTCGGAAGGAATAGATACACACCAAGGAGTCTCAATTAAAACAACTGCAGTTCAGATAAAATACTATATTAAACATTCATGGTTTTATGTTATTTTGAAAATATTTTTTTTAAAGACATCATAAACTGTTCATCGTAGTTTGCAATGTATTCCTTGCCCCCTGTTCAAGTCTTTGTGCTTTGTAGTCTTTCAATGTTTTTTTTATGTAAATTATACTGTATGTGTCTCTGAGATTTGAACTTTAATCAGAGATCCTGGAATGGGATCTGAGCTGTTGCACACTTTTGATTACCTCTAAGAGTTTTATGTAAGGACACAGTTTGATTGTGCGTTAATAGGTCACAAACAGGACTGTAGCCCATTTTGTTACAACATATTTTTTAGTGCTCACATTTTAAACACATAGGCTCCACTCTTTGTCTCGCACATCAGAGAGCTTGTAATGGACGCTGGAGAATGGGCCTGTTGTGCACCTGATCGACGTGGGACCGAGAACAGAGGCTAAACCGGAGAGGAGTGATCAGAAGATTCACTGCGATCTGAGAGAAGGGATTAGAAAGTGACCTGCCAGACTCTGAAATCAAGGACAGTGTGAGTGAAGCCCAGATTGGCCAAAAAGAAAAAGGCCAGTGACAGTAATCCTTGGGAAAATGTGGGCCACAATGACACAAGACTCCTACAGCTTTCACAGAGGAAGAAAGAGGGGTTTGAAAAGCAAAAATACACTTCCTCTGTCTATTGTTGTTTATTGAGACACTTTTATGAGTGAATAGAGTCATAAAGTAATAAAAAATACAAAGGTTTTAGAGCTAATAAATGTTATAACAGTGTTATAAATGTAATCTCTGACCACCCACACTTCACTTAATACTTTTGTGAAACCAAACTGACCTCCTTTCACACATGCACAATGTCTTTAAAGCTTTACTATTGTGGATGGTCAAATTATGACTGTGCTCTTATTGGTTTTATGTCATGTTGCAGCCTTTAATGAACAGATAGACATGGAATAAAGCCAAACAAAAGCAAACACTGAAATGTATGATGTTATGTCCAAAGTTTAAAGGCCTTATGCATTCATTTTACATTTACCTTACTACCACATTCCTAACATGCTTTAAATAAAATGCACTTTTATTTCCCTGTTTCTGAACTAAGCCTAGGCCGCTTTAAGTTGAAAAACAACTTTAACAGTGGAGTGAACTTTGTCATGAAACGTGGACCGCAGCAGGGCCACTGTTGCGTAACAGTCCTCTTTAAAGTATTAGATTCTCTGTGGGGGGTCAGGTTATCAGTTAACATGCCCACATGATACCATCCCACACACACTTTTACACAGCCCTCTACACCTTCGGGCCGCAGGCAGAGAAATCACACCAGAGCTGCTTTTTCGGTCTGTTTTCCACTGAGGGTTTACCTGTTACCCAGCTCTGAGATAAATCATAAACAAATAAAACAAAAATGGTGATTTTGTCTCTTTCCAGAGGAGCTAACAGACACAGGATTATTTGGTTTGCAGATGGACGCTAACATCTGTAAGGTTCTGGCAGCTTATGGCTTGTAACTGTAGAGCTTGACAGTGGATAACAAACTTAATAAAGGACTCTGTATAAGAAAATAGAGAAAAAGGGCTTAAGAGTGATGCGTGTTTGGTTCTTCTGACATCCCTCAGTAAGTTCTTCACAGAAGCCTCGTTGCCTGTGTAGTGTTCTGCCTGGTGGGAGGAGTGTGAACAGTTTGTCTGTTGGATCCTTTATGATGGAGGTTGCCCTGCTCCGGCTGATGTAAATGTCATCCAGGGAAGAGAGGCTCATTTTTATTGCATCAGCACTGTGCAAAATCTGTTTTATTAGCTTAAAGAGTCAATAAAATTGAAAAAAAAAACATTTTGTTGTATTTGAATAGTTTGTTAAAATCTGATTTCCACGAGGATGCACAGTGTAACAATACATTTGATCAGATAATTTTTTTGTTTAAACATTTATTATCAAATGTTAGCAAAGCTGCTTAAAGAAAATCCTAAATGAATCCATTCCTGCTGCTCAGTAAGTGATAAGGTGTTGCCCCTCGGTGCACCTGATCACACTCTGCATTGCTCGCATGCTTGACGGATCCCAGGTGCTGGCTTACATAAGACGTGGCCCGTGCACCAAATCCAGTTATGCCTGGAATGGCTTTTTAATTAACTACTACAGTGTTCCTTTATCTCAGTTCAACCTTCCTTTTCTTATCGTCCACTGTGTCAAACCTACGGCACGTGTTGGTCACCCATGAAGAAGAAAGACATGGCAGAGGTTATCGGATTTCTGTGCCACCCAAACTGAACATTCTTCTGTAGACATCTGCAATATTCCCCTGAGTCATAGCATACACACACACGCACACACACGCACGCATGCACACACACACACACACACACACACACACACACACACACACACACACACACACACACACACACACACACACACACACACACACACACACCTTTTATAGGCGTTTCAGAAAGCTGTTATGTACAGAAAGGTATTGTGGATGAAATCTGAGATGCTATAAAGAGTTGCTGCGCCATAACACAGCAATAAACTTTAACATCCTGCCCCCCATCATGGTATTAGTAGCTGATGTATGTGTGTTTTTGTTCACACTTCAGTTTTCCCGAAAGCACTGTATCCCCTGTCCTCAGTTTCTTAGCCTCAGCTTGTGCTCTGCGGTGGGTCTTCCAGCAACAAGGGAAGCTGGCCCTTTGTTTAACTACACATAGTTAATCCCCCATTTATACAGGCTGATTAATCCCAACATAAAAGCCTTCTCCTTTTTGCACACAATGGCTCTGATTATTTTTCTAACTCCACTAAAAAGGAAGTTGACTGAAGCTTTCTAAACTGGAATTAAACATATTTCTGTCTCTCTAGCGCTTAATTTATTACTTTAGCTCTGATGTGTTTTTTTCCTAGCTGACAGTCCGGATTACATAATATACAAAACAGCAAAGAAGCTAAGGCTGGGGCTTGCATGAAGTCCCGTTTCACTTCCTTGAACAACATTAAACCCAGTGGAAACATCCACACATCAAAGACAGAAATGCAGATGGACTCTTCCAAAACGGTGCAGCACTGGACAAAGGTGGGCTTGTGTTGGAAAAATGGTCCATAAAGGCCCATTGAGAGGCAGAGGGGCAAATAAGTGTGGGCTGACTGAGGAAGGCGTGTTGTGACGGGACGAAGGACGTGTCTGGATGTAGAGGAGATCTGTGGCTGGAGGCGCAGCTATGCCAAAAATGTCTGAATGTTTGTACACTTTGGCTGTGGGGTAACGCCTCATTAAGTATTCAATAAATTCAGTAACCGTACAACTGGTTACTGACTTTTTACAGTCAGCCTTACAGCTGGACAAGGCACAAGAAAAACAATCTAATGCTGGTACACAATTCAGTAAAGAAAAAGTGTGCTATTATACTGATGATGATACTGTCAGGGAATGTTGAATCCAACCCTGGTCCAAAACCTTCATGTTTGAGCACTCCTGATGATTTTAAAGCTAAGTGTGGCTCATCCTAATGTGAGAAGGCTTCTCCTAAATTAGATTTGGTAAAAATCTGGGCTGACTGATTGAGCTTGGGGAGCAGTGGCTCAGTGGTAGAGTGGTCGCCTTTCAACCGGAAGGTGGTTCGATTCCCGCTCTCCCCACAGTTCATACTGTCGTTGGGCAAGACACTTAACCCACCTTGCCTCCAGTAATGTTCCAGCTCTGACACTGGTGAATGGAAACTTCATGTAAGTCGCTTTGGATAAAAGCATCTTCTAAATGACTAAATGACTTTAATGTAAATGGCTGACAAAATCACTGGTAATGACATTGCTACCCAACGTTACAATGTATTTTGCTGTGACCGTCCCAGAAAAGGTGGTGGTGGTTTATGTAAGGAACTGATTTTTGTAACTGTTCTGTCATTGTTGTCTATTAGTAAAAGGTTTGAATTTTTGCTTTGAAATTAGAACTTTATGAGGGCTATTTATTCACAAATGATGCCCTGTCCTTATTAACTGAAAGACTAGCAATGCTATACTTCAATGAGATTCTCCTTGTCAGAGATTTTAATTTGGATTGGCTGACATCTGTTTCTGATAATTTTAAAGTCATTTGTGATTCTTTTAATTTCACACAGCTAAGCAGTAATCCAACACGGCCAAATCTTAAACAGCCAATAAAATCTTCCATCCTTATGTCCCGCATAAATATACTGCTGTTGGAATATTTGCCAATGATTTAAGCAACCATTGTGTTATCACCACTGTTAGACAAACAAAAATTATTAAAAGAAGACCTCAAATTGTGTTTAAACAGGATTTAATTTTTTTTTGTGAACAAGCTTTTTATCATGACTTGTGGACCTATGACTGGAAAAAGATTTTTCTTATAATTATGTGGAACTAGCTTGGAAATACTTTTTTTGCAAATTTAAAGTAAAATGTCGCAACAATCCTTGATTTTCCTGTGAGCTTTTAAAAGAAAGAGATGATGGCTGGACTAGAGCGAGAAAAACAAAGTCTCAGGTTGACTGGCTGAGTTTTAGACAACTTAGAAATTGCTGCGCTTTCCTTATTAAAAAAATTAAATCTGAATATTACTTCTCCAAAACTACAAGTAATCAAAATGACCCAAAGAAATCTTGGAAAGTTATAAAATCTTCTTACGGAGTCAGAAGAGATTTGGGTAAGGCAGCATTTCAGTAGCTGCCCCCTGTGCATGGAATGAACTGCAAAAGGACTTAAATCTATCTTGTTACTTTAGGAGAATTTAAATCTATTCTAAAGAACCGTGAATTTAATGAGCTTGGTAAATGTAACTGTTTTTAAACTTGCACAAACTGACTATTTTGTAACTCTTGATTGTAAATATTGTTATTTGTCTGTTTAATAATGTCTTGTTTTTGTCTGAAACTGTGTGTAATGCTGTTGTCTTGGACAGGTCCCTCTTGGAAAAGAGATTTTTAATCTTAATGAGGTTTTTTCACCTGGTTAAATGAAGGAAATAATAATGATGACAATGCCTAAAGTTTGGCAGTGCCTCTTTAAGTTATAACAGATCTTGACCTTGACACATTACTTAGTTTGCAAGAGAAGAAGGAAGTTATGTGTTCATTATCTAATGCTCTGTCCACACATAGGCAAGAATTTTAAAAAACCTTTAACTCTCTTTTGTAAGTGTGGTGACGTCTCTTCTTGATTTAAACAAGCTCATTGTTTTTCTATAAAAACAGTTAAACCCTAATGTCTTCACATACAAATCAAAAACATAAATGAACCTATTGTAATGGTGTATTGTTTTATTATTGGTGGCCTGATGAACTTTTCTGTTTTGGGAGATAATGTCAAAACATGTATCAACTATTAAGGCACAAATTAAAGGACATCTATTTTACAGACATCTCTTTTTTCAAATCTATAGACTGAACACTGTTGTTTAAGCTACAGCCAGGCCTCAGCCACTGTTCCTGCTCGAGGGCTTTTACACACACACTTAGCCACAATGAAAACACACAGTCACCGTGTGTAATTGGCAGTAGGTGAGCCACTATTGAGAGGAATCAGTAGCAGGAAATCAAATGCTCTCCGACGGTTTTATTAGCCGCGTGAGCGTGTCTGTCATCCTCCACCAAGACGGCTTCGGCCAAACAACACAGAACAGAAACGAAATCTGAGCGGGACCCTCGACACCGACAGGAAATGAATGACATTCCCCAAAGTAAGAGGCTGGTTTCAGGCTCTCATTGAAATAAATGGGGTTTGAATGGAAGAGATGTAAAAATAGGTTTACTTGGATTTCCTTTTTTAATTCAATGGCGTTTTAAATGTTATTAGATAAGATTAATGTGATGTCTCTGTTGTCCATGTGCCTAACCCAGATGTGTTCAATTAGATGAATCAAAGGAAAGCGGTTGGTTGTGGAGGGCCGTGACCTTGTTGAGTTCAAGGTCTCATGTTTAGTTCAGTTAAAGCAATTTCTAGGTCAGTTTCTCCTCACTGGGTGCATGCTTCTATACATCACATAAATGAGTAACTTTCTAATGTATTTTGGACTAAAAAACGGACAGACAAAATGTGCTTGTGTTGAGATAAATTAAAATCAAGTCCATTCAGTACTGCCAATATTGTTTTGGTTCCTACACAAAATGAACATCCAGTTAAAGCTCCATTACCTTTTGTCATCTTGGTCTCAGAAACAACTCTCCCAGGAACATTCTGGAACATTATATGACAAGTCGGTGTAGAGCATGTTATTTGTGCGAGCGTGTGATTGGTTTGCTGTTTGCCTTTGGGTAGAGGTTGTGATCTATCAAAATCTCTCATAAAAAACAGTAGATGGCATCATGAAGCCTGTTTTTTCACAAATATAAAGTCTATTTAATGTCTAGTCTTATCCACATTGACACAGCCAAGGTCGACGCTCTCATTTGAGGAAAGCACAAACTTATGAATATGGCCTAGAAGGTGTTTTTTTGTTCCTGCACACATGTTCTCAGTGAAAACAATGACATCCCAGTATTATTAATTAGTATTTCTGTAATAAAAATGATGGTTAGACAAAATCATTTTCTCTGGACACTTGTGTGAACTGTGGTAAAAAAGTTAAAGTGTTTACATACACCAAGTGTAAGTTTATTGCACTATAAACATATTCATAGCCCTTCATTTGACAGCATTTGGCTCTTTACTGAAGTACTTCCCTTTGCTGCTACTGAAGCTGAAGTCCTCTGAGTCTTTTAAAGGTCTCCAGAGGCCTTACGTAACAGTCCGGCGTTGGGAAAGGCCCTGTCCTTAATTGGTCACGCTCATGCCTCTGACGCCCTGTTTGCTGTGATGTCCAGGGCTCAAATGAGGGGTTACGTTTTTTGGATATCCTATCAGCAGATAAGAACTGAGGAGAGGCATTTTTCAGTGGCAGACCGACTGTAAATAAAGCTAATAACGACGAGCAGAGAACAAATCACGTGGCAACAGCAGCAGATTAGGGCCGCAGAAGAGGAAATGTGGAGGAATGTGTTCTTTTCAACACTCGCAGTGTGATCCCATCAAAACCCAAACAACTCCCATTGTTGAATCAACTACTGAGCAGTACACAGACTGCACTGTAAACATTTTTTCCAGTTTTCCTTTGTATTTGACAAATACCTGGCATCGGAAAAAATGTTCATAAGCTTAAATTGCATTATGTTTGTAGTTGGATTGTGACAAAATGAAGAAAAGAAAACAAGCAAAGTTTTGGTGACAGTCAGGTGACTATAATTCATTGAAAAGCCAGAATAAACATGGATTTTGAGTCATTTTGATTTGTTTGGTTTGGTTTCATTTCAAAATCCTGGATATTGTGCCTTTAAGTTTTCAAGAAACTATGGTAAAAAATAAAAAAGACCATTGTTCACCATTTTATCACCAGGTTGAACTTTGATGTGTTTTTATTTACTGCACAATAAACCACTATAAAATCGTTATTAGTCTTTAGTTATTAGTTATACAATCATTAAATGAATGTATAACTAGAACAAATCTCGAGCATCTGAAGATCCTCCTCTGATACTACCATACAAGTTTGTTACTGACTGCTGTCTGACTTTCTATGCATCTTTCTTTAGAAAAAATATCCTCTGGGAATAATGCTTTTCAAAGAACGGCAAACTGCAGATGAGGGCCAAGGTGAGAACACTAAAATACTCTCTCATTCAAAAGTGCACTTAAGAGGATTGATGTAAGTTTTAAATCTGTCGTCCAGCAGAATTACAGCTGGTGTTAGACTCACTCCTCAGGGATTCACTATCGAGGTTTTTTTACAGTCACGTCAAGTGTATAGTTTTCTTTCCAGTGCAGTAACAGAGAATTTGTCTGAAATCAACAGAATGACAGATACTAACTTTATATTCATTCACGTCGTAAAACATGTCACAGCAGTTACCAGCCCAGCTCTGATTTCAGGTGTGTCCAACAAGTTTCTTTTTTTTTTGCTGAAGCATTGTAAATCCAGCTAAACTCACATAACATATTAAGTGTTGAACATTGGACAGGTTTATACAGACTTTAACATAAATTTAATCTTCAAATTGCACGTTACAAAAAGCTTTTTAAAGTCTATTTTTGAAACACCTTGTTTATTTATTCTTGGCTCTCTCTGGGTACTCCGGCTTCCTCCCACTGCCCAAAGACATCCATGTAAAGGTTAATTAGTATCTCTAAGTGCATGAATGTGAGAGTGAATGGTTGTCTGTCCCTAAAGGCCATTACATACTCCGCAAGAACAGAGATAGTTGGCAGTGGAGTTCTTGCAGCTTGTTCTTGACACATCATCTGGGCAGAACGTTTTTCTTGTGAATTTCTTGTGAAGTAATGTATGAAATGTCCAATGTAATGGCCTTTAGCGTCAGCCCTGTGACTAACTAGCCACTGTCCAGGGTGTACCAAAGTTGCTGGGATAGGCTCCAGTCACCTCTGACACCTAACGGTACCAAGAGCATGAAAGTGAAATTTAGTTTTGTGTAGCATATTGATTGTTTGAAATCTTCACAAACATTGACACAAACATGCATCAGGTGTGTTGTACAGGTCACTGTGAATAATAAATTACATGAATTACAATGAAATGTGGAGGAGGAGCTGGTGATGACAAAGCAGGAGCTAGGATTGATGCCTATTTTCATTCTTTCCTGTATAATAAATCTGCAATAACTTAATTGACATACTGTAAGTAGTGCTTGATGTGAGAGGAATGGCTTGCAGTGGTTAAAAATAGACATTGACAACATAGGCCTATTACCATGGCAAAATCAAAACACAGTCTGCACTATTGGAGGTTACTTTTTTTCCCAGTAAAGCATCCTGGTTTAAAATACTCACCAATAAATATCTAAAGTATTAGCAATGAGTCAAAATCAATAGTTTTAAATATCAAATCATGGTTGTTGTTTGGTCACATCTTTCTGAATAGAGCCCATTCTTGGAACTCATGTTTGTTTGTTTCCTGTTTCATTAATGGTTCCCGTTTGACGTCACTGCACCATGAACTGTGTGTCTAAGACTTAAAGTGAAATAAGGAAGCCTTCTGCACAAACAAGAATAGCACACATGGGTTCCTTTTTATCACTGACATGGAAACAGCTCATTGTGTCGATTAGAAAATAAACAGTTGCCTGTAAAATCAATGTGTAATGCTACATGTAAGGAAGTAGACATGGTTTTGTTTTGTTTTTATTTTTGGGAAAGGTGGTTGTAGCTAAAATTAAAACTTTTTTTCACAATGATTGTATAATTTAGAACAAAGTATTTTTAAATTAGAATTTTGAATTTAATAGCATTCATAGACTTTCCATAGAAGGCATTTAGTAGCTCAGCCTCACAAGCCTTCTGTCTCATTAAACACTGGCACTGATCCTCACATTATTCTTCCTTCTCGGAGAAATTTGACCTAACAATAACTTCCTATGGCAGAGACGAGCCAGTCAGAAAAGGAGACATATTAAAAAGCCATTCTCTTTTAATGAATGGGTTTCATAACTGTACCTCGATTAAATCCCCCACCTAATGCTTCTTACAGAGACAGTAACTTGTGTAATTCTTGGATTGTTTTGCTGTCATCAAAATCAATGTCCATCTTAAAATCCCTTTTTTTTCAACACTTTTTACAACACTCAACTACAGCTAATGGCCTAAAGAATGAAAGACACGTGAAACAACTCATCTATTCAATCTCTTTGCCAGCAGTAAAGATGGCTGCAGTGTATAAACAGAGTATAGCGTATCTGTATCTGTGTGCTACCGGTTTAAAGACAAGTGTACATTTTATAATCACACCATAAACCGAGCAATTAGTGAGATAAACATCTATTTATCTGAGGCTGAAACTGATTGTTACATAATCTATTTAAGTGTAAATATTACATAACAGCTAATTGGTGGTGGTTTTAGTGGACACGCTTCTGAGATGAACCAGATGTGGGCTCGTTTAGTCTCGGGACGTACACTGGATTCATTCAGCGCCAAAGACGGTGCGAGTATCCTGTCTACAAGGCCTGTGTGTGTAGTGTACTCCAGGAGTCGTCTTTACAGGGGCCAGGGGCTTCCTAAATCCAAGACTGACGGAACTTTGGCTCATTATCGCGCCACAATTTTGCAGTGGAAGTGATAAAAACATGGCTGGCTTCACCTGTCACATATTTAGCTTCATTTTCCATGCATCATAAAAATAAGGTTAAAGCCTTATTAAATTTTATAAATGGATTTTGACGAAGGCTTTATGAGCAGAGTAAGCATCATACTGTGAGTGTGAGTCTGTACACATTTTGGAATAAACAGGCATACATTGCTCTGTATGGATCTTTAGCCTGAACTTTGTCGACTGCTACTGTTTGCAGTGGTTACTAACAGTGGTGCGAGGAAGAAAATATGTTGAATAACGTGTTTCTCAAAGTCTAACTCGGCATCTAAATGTGTTAGCTATAAAATCTGTGCAGATATTTCCAATGGACCACCAGGACACGTGTGTAACAGAGGGTGGAAATAAGTACCCCCAAGAAAAACACATTTTACTTTTTTTTGTTAATCCCGGACTTTTTTTTGTGAGGAGCCATGGCATCAAGACTCTGTAAAGTCTATTACTCCATGACATACCATTGGCTCCCGTTCAGGGTCTGGAGGTGGACCAAAGGACAGTCTGTGATGCTTCTGTAAAGTACATATTGTTCGTCAATGAAGATTTATAATAAAGCAAAAGGTAAGGTTAACAGTGCATTTGACTTCCTGCTGAATCCGGCTGCATTTTCTTAATCTGGCAGAAATTCAGCTTCAAACTGAAAGATTTGGTGTGTTTTCCTTGAGGAAGAATGTCATCTGTTTCAAAGAGCTCCAGGACCAACATCAATGATGATCGTAAATCTCCAGCTTCCCTCACTTCTGTTGTGTGCCCTTTTCAAAGTTATATCCCTCTGATGAAGAGACAGGATGAGGTTCTGAGTGATACTCCCTCCCTCTGAGCGGCTCTGGGCTTGTGCCTTTGGGAAGCAGATGCTGTGGGGAACATCAGTCTGGGATGAGATATGAGAGAGGCCAATGTCTGTTTACAGGCCACAAACTGTCTAAGATCGTGTGTGAGTCAAGCAGATAGTTTTAAGTGCCAACCAGCTCGTGTGAAAACCTGTTTACTGACAGCACAGATTTGTTTTTTTCAACAATGAGTTTGCCTACGGGGCTTGAAATTGAATGTTACAGATACATGTGATAGTTATTTCATCTGTTCACTGAGTAGGTTTATACCAAAGTAAGTTTTTAGTCTGACCACAAGTTTTCCATGAACCATACTGGAGGTGATAGACTGTCTATCCACATTTATCAGAGATAAACTTAGTAAAAAACATGAAGGAAAACATGTTGTCTTTTTGTTGAGTATTTCTGAAAGCCACAAATCTAAAATAATATGCAAATACTTTAAGTCAGTATTGTGTAAGAACATATCTCTGCAACAACCTTTCTACACAGCACATCACAGAACTCTGAATTACAATTTCTATCAAATGGCATCTTGTCATTGCTTTAGTTCACTAAAGGTATTTGAGTGTGTTTGAAGCTCTGTCTTTCACCATTTCTCTGCAGGACTGGTCCACTTGAGCAGCCACTGGACCACCTCTCCTCAAAACACAAAAACACTTAATACTTTGCAGGGGCCCAGAAAACATAGCCAAGCCACCATTGATAACACATCTTAGATATCTCTTTATAACCCATTTGTGCAGGAGCAGTAGTGACGATCCTTGCAGATTACTGGTTCCTGTTTGCTTTATGCATTATTGGCATACCTCTCCTGACTTTCACGTAGTGTGCCCCAGCGCTGCCGTTAATACAAGCCTCATGCACAGCTTAGGCCACTGCTGTGTAGGTCTCACTGATATGTTTTTCTGTTTAGTCTCAGCGAGCGTGTGAGGTGCGCCCTTCAAGATTCGGTTTGTGTTTTGTGAAAAGCAGTTTTACCGCAGGCTTAACGCAGCTATCTAAACATTTGTGTGGGGATGAGACACTCAGATCTGCTGCTCATCTAAAGTTTTTTCCTGTACCATTTGCCAGAGTGTTACACAACCACTTTCCCAGCAATAGACACATTGAGTTTTTACTGAAGAATTCCACTTAAAACAACGGGGAGACTTCTTATTCATTGCCACCTGCCACATGACTCCACACTTTGCAATGACCATATTTCACTAATTTCTAGAAAACAAATAAATCTCCTTCTTTTAGTAATCTATTACTCCATGGCCTGCTGTTTTGGAATTTCAGTAAATGTGAGACTGTTATTAAAACCAATACTACCTCTAGAAATGCTCATTTACTCACCATATTTTAGTCTGAGTCATGGTCAAACCAGGACAAGTCATACAGAAGGACTCATCCTCAATGTCTTTATTTTACGACTTGTTATACAACATAATGATCTGGTTTTGTAGTTGTCGGCCTAAATTCGTTGTGCAGCTGTTTTATTAGTTAGGAAGAAGATATTAAAGGGATGCGATCAGCATTACATCACACACGGTTATATAACTTCAGAGATTGGTACCAGCTTGTAAGGTAGTTTATGTGGAGATGAGACCTCTTATAAAACACTGCTAAAATACAGGCCTCAACAAGCAGCTCTTAGAAAATCAAATGGGGTTTTATAAAGACCATTTTAGACTGACCTATGAGATTGATCTATGTTAGTTAAAAAAAAACACCACCTCAAAGATTTGACTGAAGTGTAGAGTGTTGTAACTCAAATTTGCAAAGCTACTTTTAAAATGTATTATTATAATCTGCAGCTAGATTTGTGCACATCTAGAAAGGATAGATTTAATATGCAGTGTGTAGTTTGAGTGGCATATTTCGGCAACTTTCTGTGTGCATCTATGGTAGCCGTGCAGGGACATGCTATTTTCTATGAACATATCCAGTGAAGTGAACATATAAGTCTAACTATTCGAACTTTCATTCTAAAAATCCAATAAGCTTAATCAATCTGGTTCATAAATGTCCTAGGCCTTTATGCAAGATTGTGTCAAAAAAGAAACTGAATGAATGTGCTTCTCCTTTAGCGGTGCTCAGTTTGTCCTCTCTGGACAGCTGTGGGAAAAGGAAT
Source organism: Perccottus glenii (assembly GCA_024416835.2). Lineage (NCBI taxonomy): Eukaryota > Metazoa > Chordata > Actinopteri > Gobiiformes > Odontobutidae > Perccottus > Perccottus glenii. The sequence goes on along the minus strand of CM044564.2, from coordinate 7,458,021 downwards.
AAATCAAACTTCCTCTAGATTCTATGGTGCTATGGCCTTTTGTCAATTTCTCAAGTCAAACTTTATTTCTTAAGATAGACAAATGCAACATATAAGTCCTAGAATATTGCAAATCAATGAAGCATAGTTTTGACTGATCCATTCCAACAGTATTCTGCATATATTTCACCTTTCTCCCATTTAAATATGTATTTCTTGTGCCTATAATTGACTGTCATCTTGGCTGACTGTGTAACTTGTGACAGAACAGTGCTGTAACCATTAGCTTAATCCTTCTCCCTTCAAGAGGCCAAGAGAATTGGCCTGATATTACAAAACTTACAATAAATTACATAGTGTTAGTGTACATTTTCCAAAGTATAGCTGAGGACTTCCTTTTGTCTGGCTGCAAACCAGATCTAAACTCCTCATCACAATTTGGTGACATTTGTGAGCTGCTTAGTGACTTTTATGAACGTTTCGAGTGGGTCACAATGAGGGCTGCTGTGTCCCACTGTAGCTCATTAGTAAAACCCCAGTGATAACTTCTGAAAAAACAAACCAATGAATGTGTAAATGACAGCCAAACAGTGCCATGACATAACCTATAAGTTTATTTTTTCTTATGTAAAACTGTTGAGGGTCTTCTAATGGACACACACAGTCCGTCTGCACACCAATAATCTTCTCCCAGCTACAAATGTGCTAAAATACAATGATATTGACCCAGTGTTACGTCAGTTTTCTCGTGGGGTCAGACCGCACAAAACTTTAGAGTGCCTTTAAAAACTAAAATAACCCCAGCTGCATTCCTGTGGTCCTCCTGAGAGAAACACTTCAGACAAAACACTGTTGTGACTGTGTTTTGTTTAAAAAGCGCTACTGGCGTCTTATCAGCTTTGAACCATCAGGTCTAATCATTACTGAGTGAACGCTTGGTGAGAAAAGGCACAGGTGCAAGCTGCATTCATAGACATTTGAACACTTTGGATAAGGATCCAATGGCCCATTATAGGGTTAGAGGACCAGAGAAAATCTTTAAATAACCAACACCGTCTGCCAAATCTAATCAGAAAACACATACTTGGTACCACACAATACAATACAATTTCCAATACATTGTCCATGATAATGATGTCTGTCAGGGATTGAAGAGATTCTTGAAGTATGTCCCCAGTTGAGGTCAACAGATCCCTACCTCCACTGCGCACAGGGTTGGCGGAACACTTTTTCCCTCTCCTGTGGCGCCGAATGGTTTGCCAAAATCTCTTTGAGGCTGATCATTCTTCCTTCTCCATGGCCTCCCCAAACTCAACAACAACCCTGGCTGCGGTACATTTTCAGAATATAAATCGCAGGAATAAAAAAAACAAGTGGACTGTCTATTTTAGAAGGAAATTTGTTTTATATTTTTAATCACATCCCACACTCCCAGACCACTCAAACAGACAAACAAGGCACGATAAAGTAATAATAATAAAAACATTCTTGGAAACAACATACTATAATACCATAATAATCTAAATCTTACAGTTAAATTATTAAACTTTGTGTTGCAGGAACAAGCAGCTACATTTTTTATGATATATTTGTTGTATTCTTAAAATTACACCTTGGACTGATGTTTCTCAGGTTTGGAAACTTCTCATGCAATGTGATCTGATTTAAAATGTCAATAGATAGATATAAGAGTTAACATCCAACTGGAAAAACCCATTGACATTAAAGTCCTGGTGGTGAAAGACACAGGACTTTACGATCTTTGACAGCATTAGAACAAATAATAGGCCTCTGTCAAATACACAGCAACCACAACAGCAGCAGCAGGCCTGCCATAGACCCAGAGGACAGGAATGTGCACCAAAACTCTTCAATATTTTATTACACACAGCAAAGCTAAAGAGACAAAACCTAATTATTTTCTTCACTTTACTTATCTGTCGATGTCAGTGAAAGCATTCTGTGAAAAGATAAACCTATTCATAACTGTAAGTGAGAAATTCCTTGATGCTTTGTTGCTATCCAAAATAAAGCGAGTCTTCCTATTTGAGCTGTCAGCACCTCATTGTGTCCTATTGCACTGGATAAATCAAAACATGGCAACAAAGAGCACGCAAGCAGCAGCCGAAAAATCATTACCAGGGAAGATAAAAGGCCCGACAAGTATGGGATGTTGGGTAAAGAGTGATGTTTGGGCTTGTCATGTCACGTCAATCCTCGGCTCTGCGAAGCACGCCATAACAAACATATCTTTAGTATCGCTCTGGAATCATTAGCACGCTTTAGCAGTATTTGTTCATCTCGAGTTTCATCCTCATTTGAAGTCTGTCAAACCTCGTTGTTCCGTGTTGAACACAGGACAGGAGAAGAATCTGCGCTGGAGGGGTGAACATATTTCTCACTTTAATATCTGTCCTTGCATCTGTCAGATAAAAGGCCATAATGAGAGGCGCAGCAGCTGGGAGATAATCTACAACATCATCTCACTGCATGTTCAACAGCGCCAAGGGCAACACTTCTTGGCTGTCAAAGAACATACAGTACAAATTAGCCGGCAGAGTACACACTGTTTGACGTTTTGTACATTATGTTAGGACTTCTGAGGAGGCGTTAGCTCAGAGTTGGTTACAGCGGGTCATGGCCATGAACTTTCTGGACATTTTGGTGCAATAATTTATATCAATGAGATATGTCTGGAGGTAAAATAAAAGTTAATTTGGACAGTTCCAACACTGAGAACATTCTGTTAGAGTTGTGTTTCTTAACATTTGAAGCTGTGATTGTGCATGATCAAGCAACTTTTCGAATGTCTTGTTCCTGTACTGTATTCAAAAAATGTTAGCATTTAGCAGAGCAGTTGCAAACCTTTTTTTTAGAGGTCTCAGGATTTCTACTCAACCAGCTAAGACCACAGTTTATTTGTACCCTCTTGGGCTTTACATCATGCTTCCATTCACCCATTCACACACACAAGCACACACACTGGTCACACTGGTGGTAGTAAGCTATCTCTGCCACAAACTGAGGGAGATGTGGCTACCAAACCAACATTACCAGCAGCCTCTCCGACCACCAAACACACTACTACAATCCCACTGCCACATTCATACACTAGTGCCACAGACACTGTCTTGCCCAAATATAACACTATGACTTGTTCTCAACCCATCATCAGTCATGACTCCTTGATAAAGGAGTCTGGACAACACTAATTTAACACTATTAGTCTTGACTATGATAATATTGCATTATAAGCATAATGATAATGGTCTGGTCATTATCTTTATTAAACCTGAGGTTCATAGAAGTCAAAGCTGACTAATAAACCACTCCTGTATTTGTATTGTGTAAGATAGCTAATAGTTCTGGTACAATAGGTTTTGTGTAAAGAGACCAAGTGTTCAAAGTGCAAAGAGAACTTGAATTATGGGCACAAATATTGAAGCAAACACTAAACACTTTTTATTTTCCAGTTTAAGGCCAATAAGTGTGTCTTATGTGTTGCCATTCTAGACTTCTACTGGAACAAAATGGCGACTCTGTGAATGAGAACTGGCTTTTTCTATCAAAATGAAGAGCACAACCTAAGGTAACCAGCACCAGGCAGTAACACTGACCAACACTACATTTGGATATAGTTCTATGAGTCATTGCAAATCCTTGGTACATTTTATCACTAAATGTCCTTGGCAGTCCTAACAAATTTCCAGCATCTCTAGGCTTAGCTGTGAATGAGCCGCTTTGAATGTGTGCCAACTGAAGGTGGAAAATACTGTTGCATAGCTTGCCCTATTATTTTCTTGACCCAATGAACAATCCACTTTTTAAAAAAACGTCACAGAATTTATGCTGTCTTTATTTTGGGGTCTCGAAGCCAAATCTGTGCAGAGTGAGAATGCTTTGTGAACAAGCAAACGAGTTGAAACCAGATGTTCTCATATGATTCGTTGATGTTTGGAGACTAAACCACACGTGCGTACATCATGCTGCCTCCGTTTATCATCTGAAAACAAGAGTTTTTGTACATTTCTTTAATTAATAGTTTAAAAATATATAATCTTTAAGGTACCAACGTATTATTACTGACTCACAGTGCCCCAGTGCCTCCTTCTATTTAGTGTAAATGAGATATTACAGCCACAATCATTTTCCACAAGCCATAGCAGTAAGAGCTCAAACAGGAAGTGCACACAGAGCTGACTTCCCTGCTGGCTGACTGGACTAATTTGCCCATCTGAGACAAAGTGTGGACTGTAATCAATGAAGTAGCTGTCAATCATTTATAAAAAAAAAAAGTAAAAGACACAATAAAGCTGTGCCATTGGAGAAAATGGAAAAAGGACAGAAAGCTGTGAGATGAAAATAAATAAATGTAGAATGAAGTCATCTTAGGATAAAATGGGGGGGGGTCTCATGATGTGTACATTGGCGGTAAAGAAGGAGTGTCAATCATACCCCCGCAGGACAACATGGAGGCAGCTGATTGGTCAGTTATTTATTTCAACATCTTTAGTTATGGGAAAAACATCAACAAATTGATTATGGAATTAAAAGACTCTGCAGAAATAAAACGACAAAGTTAGAATCATAACTCTGACAGAAATAGAGACTAATTGATGAGAATTTTTTGAGTGGGAGTCAATGGGAGCCAGGCTTAATGGAGCCTACCCCTACTTCTGTGTTGGCTTCAAACCCAGACGTGGGCTTGCTGTGTCAATGGCTGTGTACAGCAGCCATGCAGATGGGGACAGCGGGTATAAATTGGATCAATATCAGTCAATAATTTTCAGTCAACATTTAGAAATTAGCCTTTATCAATTTGTTTAATCAATTCTTTTGACTTAAAATAGGTTTTTCAGTACACAGTACATGCTATCATAATACATTATAGGTTCTTTTGAAACAGGAGTGAGAGGGGCTATAACATATATTGTATATTTTATTCAAGTGTCTTATGTGACAGCTCTACAAATACAAATTAATGTACATTGTCAATTTTTTTGTTGCACTCTTGGCAAATTAACAACTCCCTGTTAATTATCAACATCCTCTATTGTAACTACCGCTCAGATTGATTCTCCTAAGACATTTCTGTCTTGAAGCTTTCATTTCTGAGTTTCTGCCCCAGCCCTGTGAGAGTGATACCCCTGGGAATAAGCGACAGTCCAGAGCAGATGAAAAGCCCCTGTGGTGACACTCAGACTGTCTGTCTCTGTCCCTGACTCACTGTCATCACTGTCATAAAGTCTTCCCAAATCTACTGTCTCTCTCTAAGCTTCTGTCTGCTTGGTTTTACAACATGTGGCTTGTCAAAATGTTGGAAACAAGGCGCTGATTCCAAAAAACCTCAATGCTTTCTCGCTGCTTTGTCCAATAAACAAACATCAACGGGATCACGAGTTTTGCAGGTGCGTCCAACTTTATTCTAATAAAATGTGTGGCAGAATTGTCTGGAGGAGTAGGTCTTTTAAAATCCAAGTGAAACATGGAGTGTCAATAGAGGATCTGATGACTGGGTTCCTGGAATGGAAGACTGGTTTTGACTTAGACTTCCATCGAATCCCCATTGTTTTGAAGTAAAACTGCCGGCGGCTGAGGTTGCAATGGAAAAGCTCTGCTGCTTTTGTAGAAGGACACTCTCTGTTCTGGTTACAATTAAGTGAGTTATAATCTGGCTGCCGGTCTGCTGGGTGTCTGGGGTTCTTCTTCCTCTGCCGTTTGCTCAGATTATTCAGACACCGCTGTAAAAGCACTGTGGGTTTATTAGTGGCCAAACCAAAGCCTGTGGACGGGTTTGTCATTTCTCCTGTCAGTCATTTTTATGAGTGGAATGTTTTCTGCAAAATGCATCTGCAGGTTGGCACAAGCACCATATCTCAACAAAACATGCAAGAAAACAGCTTGACCAATCCTGACAAAAAACATTTGTTTTATTTCTTTTACAGCACCAGCATTGAGTAACAACACTTTATTTTATTCTCTCTGATCAGTCATTGCAAGAGAAGTAGTGTGTTGTTATCCTCACGTCACATTTCCTGCTCCTTCAGCTCATCCGCTCTGTTACGTTAAATTCATAAACCAGTTGTTTGTGTGCAACATTTGAACTTAATCATGGTTGTGTTATGCCTTCAAATCCTATCAATAATCAATTTAAAACAATCTTTCTGTGTGTTTATTCATTTAAATTGGTATCAATTATTATCAATGTCTAGTTTATTTCATCAGAACCTAACTGTAGCATTTCAGATGCAGATACCTGCAGCAGGAAAAGGGGTCATGTGACCAGATATCTTTGATTTACACTGAATCTGACTTCCATAAATGTCAGATACAAAGATTTGTTGTTAAACAAATTTGTTTAGTTGTTTGGTCCAGACAGAGACACTGTAGGGTTTCTGTCTGTTTTTTTTTTTTTTGGAAACAGTGCCAAGATTTAATTTGACAAAAATACTCCAGAGTTTTTGACTAGACTTCATTTAGCTTTTGAAAAATGCTAGTTTAATTTATGGGAATATAGTCAGTTAAACCAACCATTTTTTTGAATGTTTGTAAGTTATTCAACCACTTAAATTACATTTCCATGGTAACAGTGGTTTCAGTTTAATACTACTGACTGGTCTAAGACACCTTTGTAAAACTGCCTCTAAAGACCAACTAAAGTCAATTTGCATTTAGGTTAATATTATCTCAAGATAATTTGACATTAGACATTGGTGTAAACTCTCACATTTTTATGACTAGTTGCTAAAACAGTTAGCAGCTATTTTCAATCAACAACTATACCACGACTTCACCTTGGCCCTGTTCTGTCCACGAAGCTTAAAGCCACTCAGGGTAAAGTAATAACGCCATGACTGAAGGCAGGTAAAGTTCCCCTTCAGCACTTTGAACTGTTGTTACATAATGAACCTAATACATGACAGAAGCTGGACAAAAACCCAATAGCTTCGGCCAAAAGTATGCCTTTGATCCAGAAACACTGCCTCGAGCCCAGTCAGCATCTCGATGGATCTGGCTCCTATTATAGAACAATACAGACTTATTTCAGTGCGCTTCTTTTGTTATCAATATTATATTTCCATTTGTACTGACTACGTGTTCATCCAAAAGTGTTCCACTGGAATGTGTTTTAAGCTTGGTTATGAGCTGAAGCTTTGTACTCTGTTTTGGTGGTCCTGTTATAGATCATATTATACAATAGAGACAACAAACCTGAAGTTAAAATGGTGCATATTACTCTTCAAACATCTACTTTACATTTCTGTAGCGCCACCTTTTGCTAGTATTTTGTTTGTCTTTTCTTGTCTTCAGCAAAGAAATAGTTTAGTCTTCTTGTCATTCTTGTCATTCTCTACAAATGTGTTACCAGTTATCGCTCTATGAAATCAGAAACAGCTGATGTTGTAATTCTGATATTTGCAATGACAAAGTTTATTTGACAAAAAAAAGGTCTGTCTCCATTATTTTCTAACTGGCAGCACAGATTGGCCCTGTGTCCCTCCAAACCACTGTGCTGCATTGCTTCTGCAGTAAATAAGTGGACATTTATTATTATGATATGTCACATATAAACTCTGAAGCATGAACTCCTTACAGGGTGTCACTAAAACATCACTCTTGTTACTCCGCACATTGCCCTGTATCTTGTACTCTCATATTGTCAGGTCATTGAAAGACTCACACTTGTTTAGGTCCCATGTCTGATACTAGTCTATTCACACTAAACTCAATGCACTGCACATTGCGTTCCTTGCTGCATCTGGTGGGAATTTGGTTTTCACAAAATTTCAAAAATGCTAGTTAAATCTGTTTATGGGGAAATTTGACTAATGATAGAGAGGCATGTTTAACTCTCTTCTGGTAAAACGCCTTGCTTTCCTATTTGTTTGTCATTGTTCTGATTTAGGGATTTTATTAAATTAGTGTCTAGATTTGAAAAATTTTAACTCCTGTGGGCCCCTCTAATTTACTACCCTCTGAGGACTAGGGATGCGTGTATCAATACTCAGTCTCCATTGCTTTCAGCTTAGTTTTGCTATAACAGCGATAATGATTGACAAAAATGTACAAAAATGGCCTCCTGGGCTCCCTAAAGGTTAAATGCTGTAGTGTTAGTTGTGCAGTAGACTGCATAGTTGCTACCTTTCTACCATTATGTGACATTTTGAACCTTTAAATTCTTTGATTAAATGTGTGTTATTACAAAATCTACCCGCAGACCCTTACCACATAGACCTCTGTTTGTTTTACATTATCTTCTTTGAGGGAGAAAGGATTTTACAATTGGAAAATGATTGGTGGCAAATTGTCAGATCATTAGCCATATCCACAGTTCCATTGCATTCACTGTTTGGACTTATTTATAAAGTTATGCACCATTTCCTCCTAATTAAGTGATTTATTCTGTTCCCAATGACTTCTTCTTTGTCTATAATAGTCACATATCATGGGAGCATTTTAAGTTCATAAAAACCCTACAGTGCTTGGCCTGACTGTTTAAACAATATAATGACTTGTTTAACCCTCAGATGGAAAAGCATGTTTCCTGGGTCACTTTGACAAATAGAGTAAGCTCTCTTATATGTATTTGTTTGGCTGTTGTTGTGGAGTTTGTTTAGCCCCTTAACAGATGTTGTATCAATAAGGATCAACACTATTTTAGTTTGAGGCTGAATACTTGGTCTTTGGTTTCCAAAAACGTGTTTGTTGTTTGAGCTGATCCCACGCAATGTGCACTCACATCTAACTGAGCTGTGTACCACTCTAGAGAGATGATTTTAACAAAGTGCATATTCAGGGGGAAAGGTCCATCACGGGTTGACAAACAAATTCATTGTATTGGAGCACTCTTTAGGGTCCATCATTTTAACAAGACAAGTCATAAAAACAATCCCATCTTTGGTCCCACTATTGGTTCTCTTCTGGTAAAGGACGACTTCAATGTGTAATGCTTAGCTGTTAATTCTCAATAGTTTGCAAAAATAGTAACATACGATATCCAAAATAAGGCTAAAAATAGAAAAGTTGCTACATACTTCCTCTCCACTACACTCAAGTCAACCTAATGTATAAAAGCTGTGCCCTGAGTATCATATTGCATTAGGCTTCAATTCTTCACAATCTCTTTATTCCATGTGTCATTGCACCCATCTGCTCGATTCCTTTCTGTAAAGAACAGCCACAGGTGAAAAGGCTCCCGGCAAATGTACCAGACAAGGATGCTTTGGATTACAGACAGCTGCTGGTGTGGAAGTCTACATCTGGACCCGTGAAGGAGGAACGCAAAGGCCATGTGAAGGAGAGACATAAATCCTCTTTTGTAATACACCTTTCTGCTCTCAGATCAAATGTGACTGTATTGCTGCTGGGACTTGTATCGTTACAAACAACGAGATGCAATAACTTATTACTCAGTTGTTTAGCTTTATGGGCAAGAATAATCAATTATAGACATACAACTATAGCCTCAGATTTGAGCCACGTGTGACTGAAATGCATGGAAGAACACCCAGCGCGCAGAACATAGGGATTTGTATGACTATTTGGTGGGAAATATAAAATTTGATTCGATTCAACGTTTTTGGAAAATAATTTTAGAAAGTTGGTGCTTAAAACAAGGGTCAAGCGGTACAGTACTCAAAAGGTCTGTTGATGAGAAGCTTTGTTATGCAATATAACCTTTGAAGAAAACTAAATTAGCATTTTTGAACTTTCATCTACTGCAAGATCTATTCTAACAAGTCTGTGGTAAATGATGTTTGCCATGTCTCAACAAACAGACCCCACAGTCACTGCCACCAACTCTTCCATCGGATAAAAGATCAAACCTAAATCTGTCCTGTCATATCCTCTGCATCAGATTGAATCAGTCAGAACCATTACCATCACATATAAGCCATGTTTGCCATGATTTTAGCTGTGTCTGTTGATGACTTTCATTGAGGGAGATCTTTTAAATTTCTCTACACAGCTGTATGTTCTCCACAGGAGCATTGCTAACAGATAAGGTCAGAGACATTCAACAGTAGCCCATGGTTCAAACTAGTGGAGGTTTACTCACACAGTGCAATAATGCTACACATTGACCGATGTTTTTGTCTGAGTGGAAATTGATGTGAATGGTTTTAGGGATTATGATGTAAAAGTTATGACTGGCCAGGCTTATAATCTGATACAACTAAATTGGTCCAAAACATCAAGTTACAAATTGATTAACTCAACTGCTCAGTGTGACCTCCCAGGGCATGTGTCAACTTGATGATCAAGTGTTAAATTTTCTTTGCTAAAATCTGACTGGTGAAAAACCTCTTTGTTAACATACTCCTAATAAGGTTAACATTAAAGCTCTACTGGATTTTCTTTTTGCCGGCCGTTTTAGACCCACTCACCTTCAGAAGCAGCCTAGGGACCTCTCCTGCTTGTCTTTTACTAACAAAACCAAAACGGACAAATTTTTCCTTCACAAAATACTAATACATTCCACCAAACTGAAGATTAGAGCTTAGCGCTGACTTAGCATTAGCTTAGTTGTGACTTCAGTGTCAGAATGGCAATTATCTCCTCCTCGTTAGTAAACACTATGTAAATGAATTGACAGTTTTTATCCTCGTTTCACTCTTCTCTGTTGAGGTTTTTCTTTTTTGAAGCTGTTTCTATGTGTAAAAATTCATATTTAGCACTGAAAATACACTAGAAGAAACAAAATTTAAATCAGGTACCGTCTGTTTATCCTTGCAGTTTTTTTCATAATCAAACTACAATGTATTATGACGCGTGACTCTTACTAAATCCAACCTGCTGTCAGCTAACTCATCTAGATCAAAGAGTTAACCACCTTCCCGCTTTCAGTTACAGTAAACCAGCCTTTAGAAACCAGTCAAATACACCTATAAATATAGCTCACGCAGAGATAATTGGCTGAGGTTTACTCCATGGAGCTCTGACCAGGAAGCTTCCACACCGCTGCCTGATGTTTGACAGAGCAGGCTTTGTTTTAATGTGCAGTGGGTGGCCCGAACAGGTCGCTGTGCAAGAGCCGCCACGGTGGCCCGGGGTCTGAGCCACGTGTGAGTTTGTGTGTGTGGATGTGCCTCTGCCAGAGCACACAGGCTGGAGATAAGAGAGTATGTCTGAACAAACTCAGAGATCAACTGCACCTGTAATGTATGCCATTTTAGAAAAGAACATACAACCCATGCTCCCTGCAAAGTGAAAAATAGCTCATAATATTTAGCCCAACCAATTGTTTACTAAATATAGTATTTCCAGAAATAATTTCTTAATTTAAAATACACAGTTGTGAAGTTACGCTTTCCATTCATGATGTGTAGATAAATAGTCATTGGCAGAGTAATTTGGTCTTGAAAAGAGTAACTTTAAATTAGTTCAACCAGTCAGTTTCAGTGTTTAGACTACAATTATATGCATCCAAAAGTTTCGAAGATGTATGTTACTGTGTTATAAGTGAAAGTCCGGTAGAAAAGCAAAGTTTTTACAATGTCTTTTTTCTGTTTTATATTTAACTACAATAATACTTCCCCCAATATACTACATTCATTATATTATAGCTAACTAAACTATAACTTTCTTCATTGGTAAAGAGAAATGTCTATTTTCTCACTGTTCTCATTGTGATCCTTTTGGTTTGCCCATGAGGCCTCTGAGTTGAAGCCAGGGCCTGGTCTCTGTCTTTGGTACGTGCAACAGAAGAGCACGGTTTACTTTCAGCACTAGTCCAGAGAGAACAAGCATGAGTTGTCGAAGTCTCATATAATCTCCTCTTCAATCCGATTTGACTTGGACTTGGACGCCGCTCACTGACTAGACAACAGAAAGGTTCAGGCGGACACAGCCTCAGGGTTGTCAGCAACTTTTCAAGAGTAAAGTTCTGTTTCAAAACGTGGCTCCACTTACTGTCAGAATTTCCTCTCTGCACGTGACGAAGTCAAGGAGGATTGTGCTGTGGCGCTGGCAGCGTCTAACACGAGCTACCAGGGAGTATTTTCTCAGCCACAGGAGAAAAGGTTCAAAGCTGAAGAAGAAGCCGGGTGAACACAGGGAGCACTATCAGTTGGACACTGATTAGATTGAGCCCACTCCGTCATCTGAGTAAACACAAGTAAGTATAGAGATCTGTGGGAACCTCCAGACACTGAATGTTTTGGACAAATTAGGATTTAATGGTGTGTTTACTCTTTGCTTTTTTAAAGTTTGTGTCAAAACAGAAAACGACACATCGGTTACCTTTTGGTCAGCACTGGACCAAATATGACATGGTTTGAGCTTTGAAGCACCGACTAATGTGCACCAAATCCAACGTCAGAACAGGAAATACTTTGCACCAGTCACAGAGGACAGACAAAACATTCATGCCACAAACTGATTTCTGTATTAAACCCTCAGTCATCGTCTTCATTTATCTTCAGGCCGGATGATAATAATGTTGACATGATGGGCATATGTTTGCCGTGTGTTTCAGGGTCAAACAACACAAATAGGAAGTTTCCAGCCACAAGACTGACACATGCTTGCTCACTGCTTACAGACAAATAGATAACAGACTGAAGCTTTTTACTTTAAATGGCCTGTCTTAAACTATATACAGTCATGTTTTAAAGCATTGCATTAAACCAACACTTAGAGGAAAATTTGACAAACTAGTGTTGAAAATGTTACCATTGTAGTCATTTTGATTCAAGGCTAACAAAATTTAATTTGTGTGTACAGTGCCTTGCGAAAGTATTCGGCCCCCTTGAACTTTGCAACGTATCGCCACATTTCAGGCTTCAAACATAAAGATATGAAACTGTAAATTTTTGTGAAGAATCAACAACAAGTGGGACACAATCATGAAGTGGAACGAAATTTTTTGGATATTTCAAACTTTTTTAACAAATAAAAAACTGGAAAATTATTCAGCCCCTTTACTTTCAGTGCAGCAAACTCTCTCCAGAAGTTCAGTGAGGATCTCTGAATGATCCAATGTTGACCTAAATGACTAATGATGATAAATGGAATCCACCTGTGTGTAATCAAGTCTCCGTATAAATGCACCTGCACTGTGATAGTCTCAGAGGTCGGTTTAAAGCCCAGAGAGCATCATGAAGAACAAGGAACACACCAGGCAGGTCCGAGAGACTGTTGTGGAGAAGTTTAAAGCCAGATTTGGTTACAAAAAGATTTCCCAAGCTTTAAACATCCCAAGGAGCACTGTGCAAGCGATAATATTGAAACGGAAGGAGAATCAGACCACTGCAAATTTACCAAGACCTGGCCGTCCCTCTAAACTTTCAGCTCATACAAGGAGAAGACTAATCAGAGATGCAGCCAAGAGGCCCATGATCACTCTGGATGAACTGTGGAGATCTACAGCTGAGGTGGGAGACTCTGTCCATAGGACAACAATCAGTCGTATACTGCACAAATCTGGCCTTTATGGAAGAGTGGCAAGAAGAAAGCCATTTCTTAAAGATATCCATAAAAAGTGTTGTTTAAAGTTTGCCACAAGCCACCTGGGAGACACACCAAACATGTGGAAGAAGGTGCTCTGGGCAGATGAAACCAAAATCAAACTTTTTGGCAACAATGCAAAACGTTATGTTTGGCGTAAAAGCAACACAGCTCATCACCCTGAACACACCATCCCCACTGTCAAACATGGTGGTGGCAGCATCATGGTTTGGGCCTGCTTTTCTTCAGCAGGGACAGGGAAGATGGTTAAAATTGATGGGAAGATGGATGGAGCCAAAGACAGGACCATTCTGGAAGAAAACCTGATGGAGTCTGCAAAAGACCTGAGACTGGGACGGAGATTTGTCTTCCAACAAGACAATGATCCAAAACATAAAGCAAAATCTACAATGGAATGGTTCACAAATAAACATATCCAGGTGTTAGAATGGCCAAGTCAAAGTCCAGACCTGAATCCAATTGAGAATCTGTGGAAAGAACTGAAAACTGCTGTTCACAAATGCTCTCCATCCAACCTCACTGAGCTCCAGCTGTTTTGCAAAGAGGAATGGGCAAAAATTTCAGTCTCTCGATGTGACAAACTGATGGAGACATACCCCAAGCGACTTACAGCTGTAATCACAGCAAAAGGTGGCGCTACAAAGTATTAAGTTAAGGGGGCTGAATAATTTTGTACGCCCAATTTTTCAGTTTTTTATTTGTTAAAAAAGTTTGAAATATCCAATAAATTTCGCTCCACTTCATGATTGTGTCCCACTTGTTGTTGATTCTTCACAAAAAATTACAGTTTCATATTTTTATGTTTGAAACCTGAAATGTGGCAAAAGGTCGCAAAGTTCAAGGGGGCCGAATACTTTCGCAAGGCACTGTAATGTCCTTCCATAGATTACTTTGACGTCAGTTTGTCTTCTTGCTAGCTTTGGCACTTTCTCAAATCACTCTTTTGATTATTGTTTCAGCCCCTGCCAGCCAAATAATCAGTCTAATCTGAGTTTAACAAAATAAACCATGGCTCTCTGTTCACGGCAACCTTGGCATTTATGTTATTTAAAGCATGCATGTGAAAATGTGTCAAAATAATTCATCAGTAAAGGTTAGGAGCTCTGAAGAAAATGTGGGGATTCAGAGCTTAATACTAGCCTGTCTGTGATTGAGTTAAAGGAGCTGCTGTGAGTCAAACTGAAAACAAGGCAACAAGACATTATTTTTCCTGATTAAGTAACGTTTCATCTAAATTAGAGGACTTCTTTTATTTTCTGTTGTGAGTAATGGGGGTGGTGCACTAAGAACATTTATTAACTAGACTTACTCACACTAATCACACAAGTCAATTTTCATACTTCTCTTAAGCCAAATCTACAATGTCTATGATTACTGCTATTCATTATCAAATTCTTATTTTCTGACTCTGCTGTTTGGAAAGAGAGATTATGTAATGCTCACAGACAATGGTTTTTCAGTTTGTTAAGTGTGTTGCATTTGTTTAATGGCCACAGTTTTAGTGGGTTTTGTATTGGATTCTATAGAGTCATTGGACAATAACTGGTGTTGTATTACAAGTGTTATAAACAGTGGCATTGAGGTGAGCTAACTTCTTTCATTCAATACTCATGTTGCGTTAAATCAACTTTGGTTTATACACATTTTGTCATCAACACTTCTTTAGGACTGCATCCCGTGAGAGACAGAACGTATGCCCTCTTATCCTGGGCTTGTTTGTGGATCTCAGTTACCCTCCTTAATCCTTTTTTTCCAGTGATTCTGGCGTCATCTGCAGTTTTTCCATCCTGCAGTGGTGACCAGACACATCACATTAACATCACGTGTCTATTCTGCAGAAGATTAAAACAACGTATAAACAAATTAAAATTTTGGGACTACCTTTGCACAGATTCTTTATTAGGTTGAGATTCAAAACTAGCTCTGTCACAGCTGCAGTGCCTAGGAAGTATTCAAAAGTAAAGGCCGTTACTTTTATACACTTCATGCACCATTAAGTTGATATGTTTAACAGACTTTGATTGGAAAAACTGTTGGTTTCAAGGAACCTTTAGTCAAATGAGATGGACAAAGGCGCCATTTTCTCATGTTTTGTGTGACCCGTGTGTTAGTTTAGCTGTTAATTAACGACGACAGTAGAAACAGAGAGAAAATGACTTTAAAAGATTTGGGACAAACCCGTGCTGCTCTGTTTGTTTGCACTCTCCAAGGTGAACCCACATCTAAGACTTTTTAATAGAAAACTTTTAACCTAAAGCCTCTTTCTGAAGTGTGGCTGGATCTGCCTTACATCTCGTGGACAGATTGACGTCATTGATCACTCTGTTCAGTCCATGTCATCTCATGCTTTCAAAGACCAGACCATCCGCAGACCACAAATTTTAATTCTGCCAGCTTTCATGACTTTCCTGCCCCAACAAAGAGGCCCGGGAGTGCAGTGACTGTTTCTCCTGCCCCTTTTTTACAGGAATACTCTGATTAATATGATAATGACTGTGTTTCTGACCCCTAGTTGATGTCAAGTACACGGGTAAAGTGCCAGGGCAATTTCTGGGCATGTGCAAAACGCATTAGTGACATTAAAAGTCAAGTATGATGAGAGTACGAAGCCACAGAAACCGCAGTCCGAATGAGGGTTTTATTGAGGCTGCACACTGAGGCTGCAGAGCTGAATACATCAGAGCAGGTTGTTTTACATTTTGAAACATGGCATTCTCTTTAATATAGTCAGTGTTGAGGATGTAATGACTGAAGAATATGTCCATCACCAGTGCAGTCTCCAGAGAAATCAGTGTACGGACAAACGTCATCACTGTGTGGGTACAATAACCAAAAAGGATTGTCAAAATAACTAATGTCTTAAAATGAATAAAATGCCACAAGAAAACTGAAGGGTACAGACTAAATATTCCAAGATTATCCTCATTAACTTGTCAAAATATCTGACGCCAATTCATAGTAGCCCAGTCCAGCGTGTTCTCACAACCTGCCAGTAGAACATTCTTCAGTGTGATGGTAAACAAAGTGTCCGACCAGGTTTGACTTTGGTTTTTGGTCAGACCTCTGTCCCACTGACCCGTGAGCCGCTCTGCCAGTGTGCTCTGCCTAAACACTTTCAGATGAGAGAGTCCTGACGTAGGCAAGCTCTCCAAAATGCCAGTCTGGGAGCACCAAGTACACTTTGAAGGCTCATTTTCAGAACACTGACGTGCTTTCTAGCTCTCAATAAACTTGCAGCTGTCAGACTAACTGATGTATTTGTACATTATGGTTATGTTTTCTTATATATTAATACACCCAAAGCAATCGACTGGAATGTTGTAGTGCAGTGTTGTTTGTTCTATTAGTATTCCCAATTAGTCTGCTTCTGTATTGAGTTCATTTTCTGCTTGCGATTCCATGGGTCCATAGAAAACACTCAGAAAAGATGAACTATAGAAATAGACATTGCATCTGTATTAACACTGAATGTCTAGCTAAGAACGGGACCAAAATGTTACATTAGGTCAAGGAGAAGGCTTTTACTTTGCACAGTGGGAGTGCAAGTTTTTATATTAGTATTTTAATTTTTACAAATAACATCAACATATGTTACTACTGTGCAACAGTGAAGAAATACATTTATGGAGATTTCTGTTTTAAATCGGTGTGTCCTTGTGATTGTGATTAGTCCTTTTGACCCAAGGGTTGATGGACAGGCTCACTGAGCAGACAGAGGCTGGTCTTGCTTCAAAACAAAAACAGTTTGTTCCCAAACAGTCTGGGGAGTGTGAAGGCAGCAACTCGACTCTCTTTCAGAGGAAACAATAGTGACTTTGTGCTTGTGCTTTAGCTCCGTTCCAATGGTCACCTTCTGCACCTCTTGTCTGCGGGCATTCCTGGCATTACTGAAGTCTGGGACATTACACAATCGTTTGCATAATGCCATTATTAAATCCAGGGTGTTCCAGTAAAAGCATGATTTTGTTTGACCGAGAATCAACCCCGCTCAGGAGTTTTGAGATGCTTCTTCTTTATTACACACTGTCATCAATGGGCAAGAAGTAAAAGTTCTGTGTTTGAAAGTACAAGGTCAGGTTTAGTGGTCTCACATATCAGCATGTGTGCAAAAGTATTAGCCTCTGTATATTTTATATGAACAGGGGCTTTTTTAACTTTTAGAAAATAACTGTCTTGTTGCATCTGACACACTTCCAAACACACAATTTTCAAAATAGTTTTTTCACGTTCATTATATTTCTCTGCCTCTAAATTTTCTTCAAAGAGTTTTTCTCTTCTGGAACAGCTCAATCTATAAACCATCCAGAAGGCAATGACTGTAAATCATTGGCTTCACCTGCCAAATAACACACGTGAATAGTATAAGTACATTTGTCCCAGACTTAGCAGGATTCATGTGTAATAGCTCTTAATGTAAATATTTTGTTGAGCAGGACTTCATGCTTACTAGTAATAGAGTTTGTACACATTAATCACAGACCGACCTCTCTGGAAGCCACTAAAATAAGATTAGTGAGTGTCAAAGATAAACTTTAACCAATAAGATTCCAACTAACCCCACGCGACGCCAGTATTTGACCTCCAGCCGAGGTTCACATTCTCCGCAGCTCATTCAGACAGACTCCTGGAGAGACTGTATAAAGATGGTCCTATGTAACTGGCCTTTAAGAAATCATTACACTCATGGGATCTTTACACTGTTACAGTAACTATCTATGAAACTAGTCACACATAGAAACATGGACGGAGAAAGATATTCTCTCTAGTTAGTATAGCTATAAAGCTATAAAAAATGATAATACAGTAAGCAGTACAACATTAATATATCATTCAATTCATTTCTTCTGGTAGATGCCACGTGCCACCATGCTTATGAGTAAAACGTGCCAGATTTACAGTCTTCCCAACACTAGACTTGACTGTGCCGTCTGGAGGTCCAGCTACTGCAGGTAAATGTGTTGTTGCAGCTTGTATTATGTTACACTAAAATTGGGGATAGCATATTGAATCAATGGTCTTTTTTGTATAGTGGGAAAATAATAGCAAAAAGTTAAACTTGAAAATGACAGCTGTGTTATTGTTACATTGGGGAGAGGGTTTTCGGAGTAGGTAAATTGGTAAAGGTCATGTGTCATCTGTCAGTGACACACTTGCTGGGACACTCACTCCCTTATGTGCACAAGGAAAGCCCCTTGATGGCAGATATGAGCCTCTTACAGACAGGGAATATCAGGGAATATGACTCTAAATTAAAAGTTGAAGTTAAGATCGTCTTGTAGCCTGCCAGAACATTTGTCAATTACCTCTTGTGTCAGTAAATGAACCACATTTTAAATAACAACAGGCTAAAACATTTAACACAATTTGTGAACGTTTAGGAACATAAAGGCCAACTGAATGATATTTAAACTCTGCACCAAACCTCTGCACTGCCCTTGCGTTCTACTTTTTTTCCCCTTCTTTTTCTTCTAAGGGACCTCCGTTTCCATGTGTAAAGCCAGGTCGGTGATCAAAGCCAAACTGTCCACGTGACGTGCAGTCCTCTAACTCGTGTTCCTCTGAATCGTAAACTTGAGGAGGTTTTTGCCGCTTCCGACCTCCCTCCTCCTTGTTTTCCAGCAGCTGTGTCCTGATCCAGCGTTGATGAGACAACGTTGATGACACAGAGTCACCCTGCTCCCGTCTTTTGAAAGTAAAGTCTGGGCTTTCCTCAAGAATCTGGTCGTCCAGGGCTCTCGATCCTCGCCTTTGAACGTACAGCAGGTTCCAATTTGGACAAAACATTTGAAGGGAGCATGCCGCTTTTAATTTTACTACTTCTTATCCTATTGTTTTGAGATGCAGACAAAAAGTCACAAGAGGAAGAGACCGAACAGATGCATGGAAATTCCCAGTCCTAAAGACGTTTGAACTCTGACGTGAGAAAAGAGAAGAATGTATTACTCACAGATTGACAGAGAAGGGGAATCTCTGCAGATAGCTTATTTCAGTCAAAGAGTCATCCCTCAACAATTCTCTATCAAGATAAAGCACTCATTTCACAAAAATTCAGGAATTTATCACCATCTGACACAGTATGCCTTTTATTTTTTATCAGGAATTATGTGTAAGTGCATTTAACTCAGAAATGTCTTTGATTGAGAAGAACAACTTGCATAGAGATGTTGCATTTAAAAAAACAATGGTCCTTTCCAGAGAGCTGCTGCTGGAAGCTGGTTGCAGAGTAAGTTCTGAGTTTATCAAACCAAACAAATCCAAAATGGGAAACTTTGGGTTCTGTTGCACAACGCTGGTTATCAACTTTCTCTTTCAACTCAAGTTTAAACCTTAACCAATCATCACTGGGTGTGTCTGTGCAGTGAACAGCAAATGATGTTCAACCTGGACTGGCCCCTTACTGCTTACTGTTTCAAAAACTAGGACCAAAACGTTTGGTGACTCTGCGTTTAGCCTTTACGCATCGAGACCAGAGAATCTGTGGATATTTATACTGTAAATATATATATATATGTTCTGCTGTGATTGAACCAATAACTTAGTTTAAACTAATTCAATTGACGGTTTCTGAACAAAACAAAATCTTTGTACTTTTTCTTGATCATAACAGAGGGTTGTTACAGACTAAATATACTTCAAGACTTATTTCATTTGTTTTTTAGTTTAGTTTAGTAACCATTACATCCGTATCAACAAGTTGCATTCGGCCAACAAGAAGGTCCTCAACTCAACACCTTCTAACATGTGACTGGCCAAAGCTTCTGTTCAGTTACAATATGATATTATTAGGTAATTAAACTGTGGATAAATGGAGCACTCAAACACAGGGAGAGCATTCAGACTTCACACAAAAAGGCTGAAATCTGGTTTCGGGATCAAACTCAGAACCTTCTTGCTGTAAAAAAAGGAATGCTATTTACTCTACCATTCTTCCTTTAAAAATATTTAACTGAAAAATGTATAACACAAAGACTGTAGGTATAAGAGAATGTGCAAAGTAATATTCATTAAATTACATACAACCAAGCATGTTTTTTTTTTGTTTTTATTGTTTTATTGCAGCAATGAACTGAATGGGCACATGTTATTTTGCACTAGACTGTTGGAATAAGTCTACAGTCTTTGTGCACTGGTGGGGCAGTGGCTCAGTGGTGGAGCGGTTGAGGGATCAAGTCCCGCTCTCCCCACAGTTCATATTGTTGTTGTGTTCTTGGGCAAGACACTTAACCCACGTTGCCTCCAATGCTGTTCCAGCTGTAACACTGGTGAATTGAGGCTTAATCTAAGTCACTTTGGATAAAAGCATCAGCTAAATAGATAATAAATAGCTGAATAAAGATTGAGAATGTACAAAGTAAGATTCATTATATTACATACAACCAAACAATTGCATGTTTTTTTGTATTTTATTGTTGCTTCTATGGCATCGTTAGATCAGTAATGAACTGAATGGTCACAAGTTATTTAACACTACACTTCCTTAAGTACAATGTAACACACTGTAACAAACTGTAATAACATGTAACTACATAGTACATACATACCTTAATCCTACTCTACCTACAATATGTAAGTACACATGATCCCAATATGTATGTACAATGTAGTTTCATGTTATTACAGTTTGTTACAGTGGTGTTACATTGTACTTAATGAGGTAAGTGTAGTGTAAAATAAAGTGTTGCCAACTGAACAAAAGTGTTACCGATGCCATTCACAGTCTTTATCTGGTTTTGATCTTCTACTTCAGCTGATGGATCTCTTCCATCAGCGCCTCGTTGTGTCTTGTCAGTGCCTCCTTCTCCATCTTCAGAGCCTGGTTTGAAATCACCAGGACTTCTTTGCCGTTTATTCTGGCAAACATCTCCTCCGCGTCCTTCTGCAGTTTCTCGTTTTCTTGGCTCAGATACTCATTCTCCTCTCTAGCTGCATCGTACTCGTCTTCCAGAGCTCGTTGGTGCGACAGTTTCTTCTGCAACTTGGCCAACTCCTTTTTCAAGTCGCTCTTTCTGTGCGTCAGTGCCTTTTTATCCGCCTTCAGCGACTTCAAATTCACCTTTAGTGCGTCTTTACTCATTATCTCCTCGTTTATGGCTTGGATATCCTGGTGAAGATCACAGTTCTCCTCTCTCAAATCGTCCAAATCGTCTTTAAAATGCTCCAGTTCTTTCTCTACGTCTCGTAGCTTTTGCAGCTTGTTGAAGAGCTCGGTGCGTTCTTTAACCAGCATCTTGTTTTTAGCTTGAACCACAGAGTCGTCTGCCTTCAGCTGCTTGTAATTTTCCAACATGTCTTTCCGATTTTGTATTTTATGGATGATCATGTTGATTTGTTCTTGCATGTTGTCGTTCTGTCGCCGAAGCTCCTCCACTTTCTTCACTTCCTCCTTGTACTTGACCGCCTTAATTTTCTGAAGGTCGTACTCTTGGCATATCTTCTGGAATTGCTGCTTCAGAGCGTTGTTTTCGTATTCCAGAGCATCTTTGGAAGCTTTCATTGCCTCCATTTTCTTCTGCCAGCTCTTTTCTTGATAGATTTTTTGGTTCATCTTGGAAATATCTTGTTTTAGGTTTTTGTTTTGCTCAAGGATCTGATCTTTTTCAGCTTTCAAGGCAATGTAGCTGTCTTCTAATGGCTGTATTTTTTCCACCTTAGATTTTAGACATTTAATTCGCTCTTGGTCAATATCCTTCTGGAGTCTCATGAAGGATATATCCATTTCCATTCGCTCACACTTTTGCTCCAGAGTCAATACACCTTGCATTTTCTTTCGTTGCTCCAATAATTCATTTTGCAGGGCCATGTGCTCTTGGGTCACAGTGTCATGTGCTGTTTTTAATTCAGTGAACTTGTCTCCCAAGACACTTTCTTCTGTCTTTTTTAGGCGTTCGATTTCTTGACGCAAAATATCATTATATCTGTACATAGCCTGGTTTCCAACATTCATAATCTCACAGATATCCTTCAGTTTGCTGCACTGTCCGGTTTTCTCGTGAAGCTTCATGACTTCATTCCTTAAAGTGACGTTTGAGTCACTTTTTGCTTCATGTTCTCTCTCTCCGATGTAAAATTTTGGTTTTTGAAGGTTGAAACCTTTTGGAGAACTAATCTTTGCGTTGTGACTCATTTTTTCCAAGTTTTCTGCTCTGACGTGCTTTGGCAATGTTGTGTTGTCGGTTGACTTTTCAATACTGATTTGGACTCGCTTAATTCTGGTTCATGTTATTATCGGTGATGTCACAGGGCCACCTGCTCACAATCTAGAATATTGAACCGACCAATCAGAAACAGAGAAAAAATTCAACTGAACCTTTGCTCAGAGTTCCGATTGGTTACCGAGCAACCGAAGGGCAGGGTTTAAACCTCATAGCAACCAGAAATTTCCTTTATCTCTATTGATATTTTTTTCAGTCACGTGACCTTTGCGGTGCTCGGAAGGCAGAAAACAGTGCTTCCCCACAAGAGACGCAGTAGGAGGGGACATTTTCCTTTGATTTGCAACAGTAAATGTTCAGATAAATTTAAACAACAGTAAACATACTAATTTGAAACAAACTGCAAGGCTACTGGAGATTATACAGCCTCTGTATTTCAGTCTTTATAAACAATTAAAGGACAATTAAAAGTATTACAGAGATTGTTTTTAATGTTAATTTTTTTTCTATAAGATCTAAAACTGCCTTAACAGATATATAACCAACTGTTAAATAGGTGGGACTAAAATAACCTCAACCAATCATAGACGCTTGGCGAGCGTTATCCATTGGCCCTCTGGCTGGTCAATCAAGGTTTTAACGTGCGTTGCATTATGTATGTGTGTTCATGTAGCTCCGTGCTATCCTCAGCTTTCCTGTTAACTTTAAGGACAACCAACATGTTCTCATATACAGAAACAGTTTGAGTGTAACTTGGCTGTTTGTGATAAAGACCACAGAAATAATTACCATCAATAAGATAGTGAGGCATCAACTCCAGATGTTAAATAAAATACATCTAACAGTCACCATTTGCTCTACAATTTACAATCCTTTTTGAGGCTTTCAGTGTTGTGCAATTTCTGTGTCATTATCTGTGACAGACAGGCACAAAAGCTGTCATGAGATTCTTGTGTTACATAGACAAAGTGTCAGTTTTATTGTTTGAGTCTCAGCTGAAGCTCATTAAGTACAAATGATTTTAAATTTATTATATATATATATAATATTGTTATATATAGTATTATTCAATATTGAGCCAATATTGTTCTAATCCAAGGCTGCTCACACTTTTTCTGCACGCGAGCTACTTATAAAATGAGCTACTTATAAAAGTCAAAATGATCTACCCACTACAAAAATGCAAAACATATATTTATTTACAAATATATTGAGGATTCTTTATATGTACAATGCATGTTGATGTACCTTGCAAACCGTAATATTGCACAACACAACATAATTAACTATGTACAATTTTCTGTCATTACCAGAGTTTACACTGATGACTTGCCTTGAATTGAATCAGCCAGGGATGCATAGTCCGGGCAGTAGCTGCTGACAGATGAGGCAAACGCACTTCGAAAATGTCATTGTGAAAAAAAAGTCCACTTCCCATTCCGTGTGAAAGCGATACGTTTTTGTCTTCTTACTTGGTCCAGCTCCCTCACTCGTTTTTATACCCTTTCTTAAATTTCAGAGAAAAAAAAACGAGGTTTAAAAATTGGAGGTAAGTCGATTGATTGTATATCAATCAAGAGATTGGCTGGATGATTTGTTGACGTCTATTTTTTGTCATGCAACATGCAATACTCCCTTGAGATTGACCGGTAGATCGCGATTGATGTATTGAGCACCCCGTTCTGAACCTAATACTATGAAAGTCCGCTGTATTATAATAGGGCCACATGCAGCTGAAGGGGCACTTTAAGCCCTGTTATGACAAAAAGACAAGTCATAGGTTCACAATGCTTTGCGTAACTAATGACTGATCATATGTATTTGACTAAAATATATGTTCTACTACGCTTATACTGTCAAATTAAACAATAAAGAACAATTACAGTCAAAAGAGACTCAGAATGATGCAGATGAGGTTGAAAACTGACGATCCATTAAACGCGAGCGTATTGTTTACTCAAAAACTGTCAGGAGCTGAAAGTTAGAAAAATACTTTGCATAAGCAGCATAGAGATGACTCTGATGTGATCCAAACACTAGCTTGTTGATTAACCTGAATAAGCCTGGCTGTTACTTGCTGTGGAGCTTCCTTTTCCTATCATATTGACACAAACTGTACAGGGATAATTTTATTCATGTTGGTAGGTTTTCTTTTGGTGTGGCGAGTGATGACTTGACTTGAGTGTAATCCCCCATAAATGCTTTCGGTCCCGCTTTAGAGACAAACTCCAGCCTAAACAGCCACTAAATTGCGACAATTTTCAAAATAAATTCTAGTGTTAAAACTGCTACAACAGTCAAAAATGATGTTGAAGATTTTTACTTATCAGGAATTAATAAGTGAATACAGAAGGTAACAAATAACAATCAACAAGGCACCAAACACATCCAACTATTGTTCATTTTCCAAAACAGTTTGGCATAGCTGCAATTTAGGCTTCCAGTAAAATAGAATGGATGAAATTGGGTGGTCTACAATTTTGTACAACACGCCAGTGATTTTACTTTGGATGTTAACAGGAGATTTAAAAAAGAGGCTGAATATAATATAACTCCCATCAATCTCTTTGAGGTTTGCGTCCCACCACAGCTGGAAAAATATTTTCCACTTAACATACAATACCCCCATCACCAATAAATCAATCTCGCTGTTTGTGTTTTGCTACTCTTTTCTTCTTGTACAGTGAGACTGTATCTTTAATATTTTTTTGTACTGGATGAAACAAACCAAACACTGGCTTAATGTGTTAAAGTTTCTTTGGCAGACGCTGTGCTTCTGCATCCACATCCAACAACAGTTCCTGTGTGCTCTGCCAGCAGCTGTCAGCCTAAGACCTGTGCTTAAAGTAGGTCCAGACTCTTTCACTGTACATCTCTTTCAACAAAACCGGATCGAACCTCTCTCTGCAGATGATCTGGTGGGAGGTCTTCTTTGGTGATGAATCTGCAGTGAATAAATTCAAATTCCATATGGATTTGTGGGGTTAGAGTGTACTTCCTGTCTACAGAAGTCCTTATTCAGCATTTTGAGCTCAATGTGTGTTTCAACTGTGGTAAACATGTCTCTCAACAATAACATATCTATTCATGGAGTCGTCCAGCGTTACTCCTGCTGTCTCCTGCCTTTATCATTCCTTGATACTTGAAGTAAATTGGCCCGCTCCCATCGTTGATTTTAATTTTTATTGGCCAGAATCTGATTTAGTGCCGACATGTTAAGATACTGCACTGACTGCCACTGAAGTAGTCTTTGACTCCTCATTTCCTGCCTCCCACAGAGATGCTTTTTCAAGAAGACTATGTTTTTTTGGAGGCAATGATTTACCACATTCCCATCTGGGGATTGCAAAATATTTAGTATGTTATAAAACATTTGGGAAAATATTATACTATGACTATTCAGTTTTCATGGTACATACAGTATACGTCAGATAATGTTGATGATTGTCATTCAAAGGAGGCTAAAACTATTGCAACTATTGTAGTGAAGGATAAACTTCTCAGAGATAGATGGTACCAGCATCTTGATGATGCAAATGGCAAGTAAGATCCATAAAACTACAAGCTGCATGAGGGACTGTTATTGTGAAGCTCAACACAAGAGGTGGCCATCTTTGATACAATTACTACATACAATTTCTTTCACAAAAGCAGCAAGCAGTGAGTGGTCCATCCAAGTTTAGGGTCAAAGCGGGTGAGGGTTGAAAATAACTCAACATTTGTTCTTAAAATCTTTAGATTTAAGTATTAGAAGAATTACCTTCACTAACATTGTCCTAGACATTTGTTAGAATTTTGTTTAGCTAAGAGCCATTTTCTTTTTGACAAATTCTTCTTGTTTTAACCCCAATGTATTTTTTTTTGACATTTACATTGTATAATTGTTTATAGGTTATCAACGGTAGAGTGGCTGTCCTTCGACCGGCGGGTAGGCGGTTCGATTCTTGCTGAAAACATCCCAAAACATCATAACATCCCGCTCTCCCCCCAGTTCATACTGTCGTTGTGTCCTTAGGCAAGACACTTAACCCACCTTGCCTCCAGTGGTGTTCCAGCTGTAACACTGGTAAATGGAAGCTTAATGTAAAGCGCTTTGAGTGCCTACTACAGTAGGTGGAAAAGCACTAGCAAAAAAATAGCAAAAAGCTTCTGAAATGTCCCTTTGGCACTCAGGCAGATTGATTATTTTGGTGCTACCCTACAGCTCACGTAAAGTCAAATGCTTGGAGTGAACCAGATAGTAAAGATAGTGTCTCGTTGGGCGGAACAGTGGCAGTGTGGTTAGAACTTCTGCCTCACAGGAAGAAGGTTCAATTCCCAACAGGATCAGGGTGTGTGGAGTGTGCATGTTCTCCCGGTGTCTGCGTAGGTTTCCCCTACCACTAAAGACCTCTACAATAGTTTGTCACTGTAAATAAGAAGTGGATTCTCAATTAACCTACCTGGTTAAATAAATCTCCTACCTCCTCATTTTAACAGTAAATCAATTAAAATTATTTCTCTATTCTCCATTTTGACTGGATTCACTCCAATCTGTTTCTACACCAAGTGGAGCATCACAAGTTCAAAATCTGCCTCAGTGTCCTCTGGGTTTAATTTAGTTTCCAAAACAGAAGAAAGTCTGGAAAATGTGCTGTAATCCAGAGCTGGAGCTGGTAAAGCACTTGTCGAGTCATTGATAGTGATCAACATAGAATTTCCTGTGGCTCTCAATTCTGGAGCAATAAAAGTTTCCTGTTGATTAATGCATCACTATCACTGGTTTGTCAAAGGCTCTGAGCACTCTGTCACTCACTTAAATACTCTTTGATTGAGTGGCAATAAAAGGCACATCATTTTCCATATTGTTATTTAACCTGTATTATTTAGTCTATTGTCTTAAGAGTCTGAAAAAGGAGTTAGAATCTACAGCTGAGAGGATTCACAGACAGAATGTGACTTGTGAGGGTTGGACTGTGCCAAGTGAAATAAATCAGTGATTTTTCAGACTTGGTTTTTGAAGCAGCTCTGATGAAGATGCATTAGCCTCCAGTGAAGCACTCTAGCACAGGAGGGGAATGAGTCTTTGCTGTGATATGTGATGAACGGCTGTCTGGAAGAGTGAGTCTTGGCGAGCAGAAAGGACTAGTGCATTCTTTGGACTCCTGTATATGATGCACACAACCTTTGTAAAAGTGTTTTACCAGGTTTTTGTGTTCAAGGACCACACTCATTAACAAAGTATGCTCCATACCATTGTTTGTTCAGGGGACCATCCTTTCTTGTTTTGAAGCTGTGTTACAATTGGATGACTTTAAGCTTTATCACGTTTGGCAGGGAGCAGGTTAGGCTAGTGGATAGAGTATACAGTATATTTACAAAATAAATGCTTTTGCTAGGGCTAAGAATTTGGTTGAGGTACAGCCAAGGTTTGCTTTATTAGTTTGTTTTAATTGAGTTGGACATTGTACTGTATTTTGCATTATATCATCCATGATGTCCTGATTTTGTGCTTAACCATATCCAGTTGTTGTAATATATTTTTCCAGCATAATATCTTGCCTTTTTATCTTGAGAAACCAAAACTTGTTAAAATACATACAACAAAATTTGGATGCATCGTCCAAATCCGGTGCATCTAAAATGTGGCAAATTAAATTTTACTAAAGGTTGGACTATTTCTTAAAGCTGCAGTTAAAAATTCTTGACAGCATCTAGTGGCAATGCATGAGATGATATAAGATTCTGACTGTATATTGTGTGGACAAATATCACGGTATTACAGATACAACTTAAAATGGTGTTCATTTCCTGGTAAATCTCAGTGTTGTTATATTTTAATAATGTAGTACAATACAATACCCCAATACAATTTTATACAAGACCAGAAATGGTCTTGTATAAAATTTTACATGAATGGTCTGCCACAGTATTTGTGTCTTTTAATACTACAATTATCATGGCACTTTAAAACCGCGGAATACCTTGAAAACAGATGACCCATGCCTACTAGTGGCAAGAGGAGGCAATTGCAACTTCACAACTCCCTCGCCCTTCCTTCCTATAGCCTGTGAGCACTTTGGCTAGCACAGTGGTAGAGTGGTTAGCACCTTCCTGTGTTTGATCACCGTGCAGGTCAGGGCCTTTCTGTGTGGGGTTTGCATGTTCTCCCCGTGTTTACGTAGGTGTCCTCCGGGTATTCCGGTTTCCCCCACCACTAAAAAAACATTTACAATAGTCCCCCCCTCCCTGCAAAAGAAATTTGTAATCTCAGTGGGACTTTTCATGATAAATAAAAAGTCTTCAAGCACTCTAAAAGATTGTATGTTCAAAAATAGAAACTTGAATTCTATTCTCTTTCAGCAGTACTCAGTTTGTCTTTTAGGAATAGGTACAATAAGTAAATCATTGAACTTCCACCATGAAGCTATAAATATCTTTTTAACAGCAAATAAAACATATCTTTGACCTATGCGTTGATCTGACACAATGCAGAGGAGCACCTGGCTTTGCACATACAGTAGCTGTCCCTGTATCTCTTACTGAGGTGCATGAAGGTCCGACCCAAGACCCTCCACCTACTTCCCCTGACGGACAGTGGTCTCCTCTGCAGGTGTGCATCAGCTTCATAAAGACAGGTCTGTGAGCGTCATGTTTGCCCTCGGTCCGTTTCATCATTAATGAACAAGAAAATAAGCGCAGTGGGTAAAAGCGCTCCCCTTCTAGGTTTACCAATTTATAAAGCAGCTTTCATGAGCAAAAGGGGGCCCCTGCTGCCAATCCCGCTGAACACACGGTTGTCTGTTTGCAAAGGGAGCGTTCGCTGTGTGGCTGTCCTGGCCTGCTGCCCCATGAGCAGGTACCCCTCCTTCTGGGCTCACCCCTCAAACATACCACTAACTGAACTAGTCATTTTAGTCTCCCACACCCTCACAGCTAAAACTACTCTCCCCAACTCCCAAACCTTCATCAGCCTTCACCCTCAGATGGAATGCTTTTACAAACAGAGAAAATAACCCACTGCAGACCAACACTCAGACCCCGTTATATCTCGCCAATCCAAAGGGTGGTTTTAGAAGTGTAACAGGACAAGTAGTAGCTTTAAAATCAGGCTATCAGTTACATACAAATACAGTTCAATAACTAAAACTAAGCTACTTTTTGGGATTAAGGGATGAGGAAGAGCGTGCGGCAATAGTAGCTGCTTTGAAACTGTTAAGCTGGACGTCCAGTGTCAAACATTTCTTGGGTTGCTGTTCCTCTGTATGCACCCACAGAATGGTGCCTTTGTGACGGAGAGTCCACCATTACGTGCTCGGTCTCGGCCTCTAAGATACTCTTTTAGACAAATGCTTCATCAAGTTCAGAGGAATGGTTTTACCTGGGCCCCAAAGATCCACATGATGACTTTTGTAACTAGTTTTACCAAACATATAAAGAATGTGAGTCTAAATTACGCTAATCTACCCTGTTCTTTACTTTTGTTTTGGTACTGTAAAGAGAGCAGGAAGTCCATTTTAATTGTTTTTACCTGAACTGGCACAGAGATTTGCTTTGGCACCCACTGAGCTGGGTGTTTCTCTTTACAGCACTGACTGCTCATGTGTTACAAAACCAAAGGTTGATGAAGGACTGAGAGGATATAAGAAATGGAAAAGGGATTCATCATGGCCAAAATTATTTCCACACCACATTTACCAAGTTCAAGTCTCAAACATTTCCAGCCGGTTTTAGTCACAACACTTTGGCTGCACCGCTTCATGAAGTTCACTTTGGATCCATTCTCATCATTGATCTGTTTTCAATTATAACAACAGCAGATATTACACACATACGTCAGTGTTAAGTCACCTGTAGTTTACTCTTTCATTGATTTTAGTATTTCAATTAAAAACAAGTTCTGTCATAACTCAAGTTTAATAATTTGTTTACACATTATAAATTACTTACTAAATTGTTAGGTAAACAATTAGGGTAAAATTTTATCTTACACTACACTTAAAATAAAGTGATTTGATATTGTGTTGAAAGTTAAATTTCATAGAATCTCAGAGGCTTGAGTAAATCTCATTTTAGATAGTTGCATTGTTTGTGTAGGCCATTTTGTGTCTTTGGAGTACTGTTGACAAAAGCAGTGTTTAGGCAATTGTCTATTATTTTTGATCACATTAGAAATATATTGTATTTGTTTTGTTTTGTTTGTTACAATTTCATGGGTGTTGTATGTTGTGGTGTGTTTTTATTTCTGGTTTAGAATAAAATTCATGTTTTTATGGCTCCACAACTGCACTGAGTAAGATAAGCCCTAAATTGCATGGGATGGGACAAACAGAAGCCCTGTCTTTAGGTGTCTTAGTATGAATATTTCAGGTTGTTTTGGCCCCATGATAACCTCTGACTGATCCAGGGCCTGGGGCTCAGGATGTTCCGTCTGCAGAGTCCTGCAGTGGCACACAACGTCCCTGAGGCCAGGGCCAAGTTGGGTCAGTTTACCGTGTACCAGCCGTGTGGACCCAGCCCATCAGATAAGGGTCCGGGGACATTCCTGAGGCAGCCTCTCCTCCAGGGACAGGCTGAAATTTCTACAGAAAGCTGGGAAAGTCTCCCTCCATCATTTGGATTTTACTGATCCATAACAGGCTCAGGTTAAACGTCCTCCTGCTCTCTGAGGAAAAATGTTCTGTCAGATTAGGCGGCACAATGGCTGAGTGGTTAGCACTCCTGCCTCACAGCAAGACCTAAAGACAGATGTCATATAAAATCTATGGGCTGTCATCATTTGATGTCTACCAGTCAGGTGAGTAATAGGTTAAATGTTAAAGCTAAAAGCACAAACATCCTTAATTTGAATTTCAGTGAGAAATCTAAAGTTTAAGTGAAATTGTTCCTAAATGTCAACAGCCACTCTCCAGCCTGCACTGTGTTAGTCATCAGATTCAACACATGGCTGGCTGATCTTCCTGTTACCGGTGCAAGTGGTGTCTGTAAAGCAGCGTGACTCTTCCTCTGTCTGGATAAACAGGTTCACACCAGCCTGCTGTCTGGCCTGTCCCGCTCCCATGAGCCTATACTTACAGCTCACATATAGGAACACTCAGAGAACAGACTGACTCCTGCCATCGTACTTCCACCTCTGTCCTATTTGTATTTTCTCTGTTTTTCATCACTTCTTATTTGTATATTCTCAGTTTATGTCTAATGTTATTTAAACAGTTTTATGTTACAAACCAAGGACCAAGGTCAAGCGCTCAGTAAACAAGAGCAACACAATATACCCTCCAAAGAGGTTAGAGGTAACTTGAAACAACATAAAAGTATGTTTACTGCCACAATGTAAAACCAAATCATCCATAATTGCCGTCACACAGTAAGTGGATGTAAATGTTAGTGCTACCACAGACAGGGGTGACACTGTTTGCTGTCAGAGAGTCAGATTCCTCTGTTTCTATATAAAATAGCATCATATATGAATGATATATGATATATATGATGATTTGTGATTTCTCATCTCAACATTTGATGGGATGTATTTTGCCCAAACTGCTAAGCTGGTAAATGTTCAGCCGCTCATTTACACAAAGAAGGGTTCTCGCTCCCCAGAAAGACAAACGTTTGAAACCATCTGATGAGATGTTTTTTATTTATTTATTGTGGAACTCACTTCATTGTCTTTGTTTAAACTGAAGATGGCCTCCTACAAGGTTCTCAACAGTGGAGCGTATCCATGTGAACACAGACCAGTTTTGTGTTTTGGTTTTGTGCTAACAGCCCGATCCTCACAACAGTATATGATGATGACAAATCTATGCTAATTTAAATATTAGAACTGGAGCTGGTTTTAAGTTTTCCATATTGTATGACACAGTCAAACAGACCCAAAGATAGCTACTATTTTTAAAATAAAAATTTATAAATTACATTAATTTAGACCCTAAGGATTCTCATCACATACAACCTACAGTTGTTGCGCTTGTAAACTTTATTTAGAGATCAAGAAATTATCATAGAAGCAGAATGACCAAGAGTGTAAAAATACAACTTTTTCTCAAAATAACAGAGCACTTTGTTCACTGCCAATAACCCACTTTCTAGCTGAGCCGAGGTTTGTCTTGTTTTAGTCTGCAGTTGCTCGAAATCCTTGAACACCCCAGTGTCAGACGTTTGGCAAACCTGTGGGAGGTGGTTTATTTTTACTGTTGTCCTCCAACAGGCCCACGAAGATCAAACTCGCATAAGGCAGCGTTTTTGCACATTACATTGTTATTTTAAGTCTGAAGAAGTGGTGTTGGTGCTTTCTTACAAAGCAGTGACTGCAGATGCTTGAGATGTTTCTAAAAGCCTCACACAAAGTGCCCAGTTGTGTTTGGTAAAACTGAACTGACTGGCGGTTTCTCACCACAAATGATTCTCCACCTTGGATTTGATGCCATAGCTGCAAGCGTTTAATCTGTTTGGATTGTTTTATTTTAAGAGTTGGCCTTTAAAATTAAAAGTACCTCACAAAAAGTACAATGTCTGGGTGGGTATGGTATGTTAGGGAAGGATAGGACTGGGTCTGCTTTAGTCTCATTGCTTATTTCCAATTGAAACCTTCAACTAGAACTCAATTTTGTAATTCATCCATACTACTGCATCTTCTGTCCATTATCAGTTTACGAAACAAATATGTGATCTTGTCTTGCCGTGCATGTGTATGAGCTTGCTCTTATTGGAAAGGGATTAATGGCCCATTATATCCTAATAATGCCTAAAACCTTTGTAGTGTGCTTTGTTGACACACCAACATTGGGCATAGTATTTAAGCCATAACAAACAATTGCCTTAAAACACACTTCTCTCTTCTGAACTTCTGGTTTTCACTGACAAAATCCAAAATCTGTGGTTACATGTGCGTATGAAGTGACATTATACTGACCTTGGGAAGAGACCATGTTGGTGAAGATGATGCGTGGCATGGCTCAGATACTTTCTCATGGCATTTTCCTAAATCACTTGGGATCCATCATAGAAAAAGCTGCTGTTTAAAGAAGCTTGTTTTGCTTGAAAATTATACTCTCAGCACGTCTGCATGTTCCCACCAGAAAAAATCCCCACTTTCCAAAATGTACAATGAAGCAGATGTAAACGAGGTGATTACATGTCAGCATCAGTTTTTGTGTTTCATTATGAAGAACAAATTGGACCCTTTTCGAAAGCTGTCGTGAAAATCTCACTGTGCACATAAAAGCGCTCACAGAATTGAGGGAGTGTGATCTAAAGTACAGCGACAGAGCCATTGCCTGTTCAATGTCATAATAATCACTGATGTCCGTTCATGTGCTGGACCCTGAACATTGCGTTTCAGAGCAAGTCTCTTTACAGCGTCCAACATGGAAAAAATGGGAAACAGTCGGGCACTGAACGCAATTGCTTTGATGGAACATTTTCCACATTAAAGCAAATGATACCAAGAGCTGGGAGTGGTGTGAATACAGCAGCTGTTTACGTAAAAACTGCAGGATGTTTCTTCGGGTGGCTGCAAAAGGAGAATACATAGATTTAGTCCAGCATGTGAAAAGTAAAACTGAATCTAGGAATCAAACGGTGCATAAAAGAAGACAGAGCAGAGCATTTTTCCAAACATCATTCTGTGCCATTACAGTTTGATTTGGCTAATTTAACCTGTAACTGCCTCACTGCCTACAAACTGCAGCAACTTCTACTACTGAGATTTCACTTTTTTTCTCTTCCTCCTTACTTTATCCATTCTTTTATCCATTCATTGTTTCCATCTTCTTTCTTTTCTTCACACTCATAATTAAATGTAACCTAAGTGTTTCATACAAAGATTGTTTTCTGTTCTATTTAAACAGTGTCCCTTCCTTTCACAGTAATCGCAACTCAGATACAAGTTGTATCAATTTATCTAAAATGCAGTGCTTTATTTGTCAAACTATCCCGAGTCAGTTTATTCTGTGTCCATTGCTACTGCCTCCTGGGAATCCAACTCAAATCCACAGTAGTGATGGGCATTCCGGCTCTTTTTTCGTGAGGCAGCTCATTTGACTCAGCTTACTGAAAAGAGCTGGCTCTTTTGGCTCACAAACGGCTCTTTAAATAATAAATGTTTTAACTATTACTTTGACTATGCTATTTGTGAAAACAGCTCTAATTAAATTATTAAATAAAATCATACTCACAATGTCTCACAAATTCTTTAAAAATGCCTTGATTTGATATAAAAAAGAACTATTAAAGTACTATTAAACATTTGCATTTAAACATTTTTGCCAATGCAACATTAATTTGGCCTTTTTTTGTTACAGACATTGACTTTTGCATAAACTGGTCCGTTATAGAAGACTGCGTTGCGTTGGAGTAGGCCTACTTGACTGTGTGAATACATCTCCAACTGTGGAGGTGCTGGCTCCAGGTGCTCCACCACCTTCACTAGTTTCTCGAAGCTCCGGTAGCTTCACAGTTGGGTGCACAGTTCGCATAAACCGGTGTAGGTTTTGTGTGTAGAACAGGCCTTACATGAGATTTTGTTTTGGCAAATTGTGTGTGTGTGTGTGTGTGTGTGTGTGTGTGTGTGCATACACACACACGCGTTCAGCTCTCCCTCCTAATATTAGGAGGGAGGGCTGATATGATTGACAGGAAGAGACAGTTGAAACAAATTAGTGTGTTTTGGCCTAGGCTTATATAATTATATTTTTGTGTTGTTCTTTGAATTATTAGTCTATTTTTTATTAAATTAAAATAATTCATTAGTTTATTATTACATAATGACTTAATTACTATGTTTTAAAAAATAGAGTCGGCTCTTCAGATATGTGAGCCGGCTCCCATCGTTCACTTAAAAGCTCTTAGAGCCGACTCATTCGCGAACGACCCATCACTAATTCACAGAGACCAGAGTTATTATTTGTATAGAATCAAAAAACCATTAGGATGGCTGGCTTGGCTACTAAAACAGGATTGCACATTTTGGATTTAACCCAAAGTGACTTTGGCCTCATATCTCACGGTCAGAGTTCAAATCAAAGAATTCTCCTGGACCTGGTGGGAGGGTACAGTCCTGAAACCATGGAGCATTTCTTCAGGTTTGTCGTTTCACAAGCCACACTGCTGGGTCCCAATGTTAACACAGCTGATAGTGACCATGAGTGACACATTTTTTTCTTTTCAGTAAAGTGTTGTTACCTTGTGTTGAAATCTGGTCTTGACTGAGGTAACGCCTCACACGTCCACAGATTACCACATCTGATCTGTTGCACACAGTGTTTATTGTTTTAACAGGAACACTTCCTAAAGGAGAGGCACACAGTAACCTGTAATTAGCAAATGGTAGTAGTCATATAAAAGTTAAGGGTCTGTGCAGCACATTTCTGTTGGTGTTACAAATTACTCCACATCTACATTCACGACAGACAGACTGGGAATGGACATAATGTCAATCCTAGTCTGTACAGTTCTATATACAGTAGGCTAGCTGCTTTTTTGCTTTAATTTGGCACACATACTGTATTTTGTATATTTTGTGTTTTTATAAATTTTCTGACACTTTTACACACACGTATGTTTTCAGTTTGGGGCTGGTTTGGAAGCTATATGTCCTGTTATACTTTTTGACACTAAATCATTTGTATGTATACTGGGCAAAAATTTGAACACAAAACTTTTGTTTTTGCCCCCATTTTTCATGTTCTGGACAAAGATCTAAGACTTTTTTGTACACAAAATGCCTATTTCTCTCAAATATTGTTCACAAATCTGTCCAAATGAGCACTTCTCCTTTGCCAAGATAATCCATCCACCTCACAGGTGTGGCATATCAAGAGCATGATTATTGCACAGGTGTACCTTAGGCTGGCCACTATAAAAGGTTACTCTAAAATGTAGAGTTTTATCACACAGCACTATGACACAGATGTCGCAGGTTTTGAGGGAGCATGCAATTGGTTTGCTGACTGCAGTTCATCTCAGTGGAAATAGGGCAAGGTCCTGGAGGGCCAAGGTGTTTATGGGCCGATAAATGGTGATGACTGGTCGCCTCCTGCACATGTTTTTCACATGTCAACAAAACTGCACATACACCCGATACATTCTACTTATATTCAGTTCCAGCTAAAAGTTTGGAGACATTCCTCTTCATTGTTAATCTAACAGCATTTGGATCAACAGATTCTTTTCTACTGGCTTTTTCCTAAAGCAGAGACCCATGTGTGATTGCTGGACACTTCAACAATATGATAACACTTCACTTTATGGAATATTTTTAACTGTGGTCAAAGAAGAATCTCTTTAAAGCTGGAGTTGTGACACGCTGATTGGCCAAAATAGGCAGGTTGTTAAAATGTCTGGCAGAACACTAATGTAATCCTATCCATGTATGGTTCATGGACACAGGGACTTTATTTTTATTGCAATCAGTGAAATGAAATCTGTGTTTTACCTCTCGACCACAATGAAGAGAATCATTTGACTTGATTTGAGCCGGGTCAGAGTGGCCCGTCGCTGCGGTGTGGCACTGCCCCAGTCGTTCACTTCCTGCCTCGGCGTGAACGGCATATAAATTAGTTTCTGTGCCTGTGAGGCCTTCTGTCTCAGATCTGGGTCAGCAGCACCATCACTGAGCCTCAAATCATTCGAAGGTATTTACCAACTGGTCTGGTGCCAGCAGGGGCACTCGTACTGTACAAACAGGACATTCCAAAATGTCCAGGTGAATGGGTTCACATTGTTTATTTGCCTCATTATAAAGCATACTTTGGTGTTTCTGTCGGTCGCATTATGTCAACAATGCTTTTACAGAATTCAGAATAACATTTGCTACTTTGTTACTAATGTATGGAGGAAACAATTAGGCAGTGGGGAGTTAACAGAAGGTTAAGATTATGGTAAACTCGACTCCCTGATATTCCTGATATTGCCTGGAACTAGATTCAAAAATGTCTTACCTTTTTAGTTATCGCTTTACTCATTATTACAGTTCATATTTTTCTCCACATAGTCACTCCTCATCATAAAGGCCCACACGCCAAATAAACCAGTTTGGCAAACACCTCTCTGGCCAATAACAACCCCAGGCCGGTCTCCGGGCCACCTCTGTGTGTGTTAGTCCTGTCCACCTCCCTACTAACTTTACCCACTGTTTTTGGAAAGGAGTAAAAGAGAGCAGTGGGCAAGGGGGGCCTCTTGAGAGAGAGAGATCCCGGATTCAGCCAGAGGCCTCAGTGAAGCCTCTGTTCCATAAACCCTGGCCCGGACAAGGGATGTCCAACTGTACAGTAAGAGAAAATTCAAGTCAATGGATAAGGTTTTCTCTACACTTTCCAGTTAGCTAGGAGTTACTTCATATCACCTGAGCCACTTGACATAACTTTGTCGACCAAACAAAGGTTAAAAGCAGTGCAATTAAAAAGTAGAAGTAGGCTTTGGCCATTAAAGTTTAATTTTGTGGTGTGGGCTTGCTCATACCCCCCCCAGCTCAGCCGCCATGAGTTGGAGTTCACCCCGGTGAACGAGAGGGTCGCTTCCCTGCGCCTTCGGGTCGGGGATATGGTTCTCACTGTTGTTTTTGTTTACGGGCCAAATGGCAGTGCAGAGTACCCGGCCTTCTTGGAGTCTCTGGGAGGGGTGCTGGAAAGTGCTCCGATCGGGGACTCCGTCGTTCTACTGGGGGACTTCAACGCTCACGTGGGCAGCGACAGTGACACCTGGAGGGACGTGATTGGGAGGAATGGTCCCGAGCGGTGTTCTGTTATTGGACTTCTGTGCTTGTCACAGTTTGTCCATAACGAACACCATGTTCAAGCATAAAGGTGTCCACCAGTGCACGTGGCACCAGGACACCCTAGGCCGGAGATAGATGATCGACTTTGTAGTTGTTTCATCTGAACTCCGGCCGTATGTCTTGGACACTCGGGTGAAGAGAGGGGCGGAGCTGTCAAATGATCACCACCTGGTGGTGAGTTGGATCCGATGGCGGGGGAGAAAGCTGGACAGGCTCGGCAGGCCCAAACTTACTGTGAGGGTCTGTTGGGAACGTTTGGCAGAGCCCCCTGTCAGAAAGATCTTTAACTCCCACCTCCGGCAGAGCTTCGACCAGATCCCGAGGGAGGTTGGAGACATTGAGTCTGAGTGGACCATGTTCTCCACCTGCATTGTCGATGCGGCCCCTCGAAGCTGTGGCCGTAAAGTCTCCGGTGCCTGTCGTGGCGCCAACCCCCGAACCCGGTGGTGGACACCGGAAGTAAGGGATGCCGTAAAGCTGAAGAAGGAGACCTACCGAGCCTGGTTGGCTCGTGGGACTCCTGAGGCAGCTGATAGATACCGGCAGGCCAAGCGGACAGCAGCCCGGGTGGTCGTGGAGGCTAAAACTCGCGTCTGGGAGGAGTTCGGTGAGGCCATGAAAAAGGACTATCGGTCGGCCTCAAAGAAATTCTGGCAAAACGTCCAGCGCCTCAGGAGGGGGAAGCAGTGCCCTGCCAAAACTGTTTACAGTGGAGGTGGGAATCTGCTAACTTGAACTGGGGATATTGTTAGATGGTGGAAGGAATACCCTCGAGGATCTCCTCAACCCCACCGACACATCTTCCACTGAGGAAGCAGGGGCCGAGGTCTCGGAGGTGGACTCGTCCATCACCCAGGCCGAAGTCACTGAGGTAGTTGGGAAGCTCCTCGCTGGCAAGGCACCGGGGGTGGATGAGATACGCCCCGAGTACCTCAGGTCTCTGGATGTTGTAGGGCTGTCTTGGTTGACACGCCTCTACAACATCGCGTGACTGTCGGGGACAGTACCTCTGGACTGGCAGACCGGGGTGGTGGTCCCTCTTTTCAAGAAGGGGGACCGGAGGGTGTGTTCCAACTACAGAGGGATTACACTCCTCAGCCTCCCCGGGAAAGTCTATGCCAGGGTACTGGAGAGGAGAATGCGGCCGATAGTTGAACCTCAGATTCAGGAGGAACAATGCGGTTTTCGTCCCGGTCGTGGTACACTGGATCAGCTCTATACCCTCTCAAGGGTGCTGGAGGGTTTATGGGAGTTTGCCCAACCAGTCCTCATGTGTTTTGTGGATCTGGAGAAGGCATTCGACTGTGTCCCTCGTGGCGCCCTGTGGGGGGTGCTCTGGGAGTATGGGGTCCAGGGCCCTTTGCTAAGGGCTGTCCGGTCCCTGTACGACCGGAGCAGGAGCTTGGTTCGCATTGCCGGCAGTAAGTCAGACCTGTTCCCAGTGCATGTTGGACTCCGGCAGGGCTGCCCTTTGTCACCGGTCCTGTTCATTATCTTTATGGACAGGATTTCTAGGCGCAGCCAGGGGCCAAAGGGAGTCTGGTTTGGGGACCATAGGATTTTGTCTCTGCTTTTTGCAGATGATGTTGTCCTGTTGGCTCCATCAAGCCAGGACCTTCAGTGTGCACTGAGACGGTTTGCAGCCGAGTGTGAAGCGGCTGGGCTGAGGATCAGTACCTCCAAGTCTGAGACCATGGTTCTCAATCGGAAAAGGGTGGCTTGTCCCCTTCAGGTTGGTGGAGAGATCCTGCCTCAAGTGGAGGAGTTCAAGTATCTTGGGGTCTTGTTCACGAGTGAGGGAAGGAGGGAACGGGAGATTGACAGACGGATCGGTGCAGCTTCTGCAATGATACGGTCGATGTACCTGTTGTGTGTTTGTTTGGTGTTTAAAGTTTTTTTAATCAGCCCTTCAGAAAAGTAATGTGTATTGCAAACAAGTGAAGATGTTCAGCTCAACAACTTTTGTGGTTTGGTGAGATGTAGTCTGTAGTATGTATGTATATATGTTATTTTGACATTAATCCAGTTATTAACACCATATAAAAGTGCATGAACGTATTCCAAAACAATACACACAGTCAAATTTCAGTTGTGTGTTAATCCTTGGAGCAAACATATACCTAAAAAAGGTAAAGAAACATCACATTTATGTGGACTGAGGGCAATTGGTGCTGTAGTAGCGCATGACTCTATCTAGTGGTACAAAGTGAATTAACAGGCTGTAAGCTGTATATATACACATTATTCATTTTGTTTTTAGATGGCTTCCAGTAAATTATGTGCACATAACAACACTTACAGTCAGCGTTGATTTTCTGCTAAACTTTCTTGAGAAATTCAAAGACCCAATGGGGCGGTTCTAAATTTAGTATTTTGCTGAGTTGAGCTCCCAGCACTGACCCTTTATTGTATGCTGTGTGCGTTTGTTTTCCTACCCTCTCCGTCAGCTTCCACCCTGACCACCTCTAAGCCTGTTTTCGGTGCTCGGGAGGTGGAGCGCACGTGATATATACATACATTTGAGCACACTGTGGCTTGTGTTTCTGCAGGTGTGAATGGGAGAGGAGAGGCTAAAGTCTTTCTGTAAAAGAGCAGCTGGTTTGTGTTGGCTTTTGAGATTATTCAGCAGCTTATGCACAGCCTTGTTAAGTCAACTCCTCCATAGATAAACGCTCATATGGCCACTGTGCACACCGACACCGCTGCATGATGAGTGATGCACTGCGACCCTGAGGGGTTTACAACATATCTGCAAAGTATGTGACAATTGACACAACAGTGATGAATGTCCATCACAAAAATTACCTACAGACTCTTGACATACTGTATTTATTCAAATCAACGGTAACACAATAAATTATATCAACAGAAACAAATAAAGTAAGATACAGATACACTTTTGGTAGTTTTCAGTGTCTTGACACTAATTTGGACCAAGATGAGTTTTTTTATTTTATTAATAAAAAACAAAATCATTCTAGGTACAGTTTTACTTTGAGCATAAAATAAAACTGGTGTCAGGTTACCAACCAAACATAGTGCGTCCTGGTGGCCCTCATGCTTTGTTCCAGACAGAGACCGTGGACCTATTGGCCTGCACCACTCCTCTGTCCACCAAATACTTTATTAGTAGCATTTTCTTGGTTTTAGAACTAATTTTACTTTATGAATTTATTTTAATGTGAATTAGCAATCATGTCAATAGTGCAATAAAAAATGGTAGCAGTTGATAATGCTGTTTGGTAACTGCATGGTAATAGTGTGGTAATAAGATATAGTCACACGGTATATTAATGTAGTAAATGGTAATTACTTACTTACTGAAGTATCATCCAACGA
This sequence comes from Perccottus glenii, assembly GCA_024416835.2. NCBI lineage: Eukaryota > Metazoa > Chordata > Actinopteri > Gobiiformes > Odontobutidae > Perccottus > Perccottus glenii. Next base: position 7,416,324 of record CM044564.2, on the reverse strand, counting down.
CCCCATTATTACCTTGATTACTAAACAGAAATATAAAGTGCCATCATCAAAACTAAATTCTCCAAGCTTCTGAAATCTTATATAGGAAATAGGACCCTTAATTTAGTAGCAGAATAATACATGAACTTAAAGATGTCATCATTTAAAAGAAAAATAAAACCACTTATTACAACCCAAATGAGAATGTTCATAAATTCTTTCCTTTTTTATATTCCCAAGAGTACAATGAAAATAATCAACTTTTCATTTTCCAGAGGTGGAGCTATGGTGGAGCTATCTTACAAAGACATGTTTATTTTGGTAAATAGCATTGCATTATACATATATCTACACATTTATTTCTCATTGTGGTCTATATGTCAAAGCCATCCAAAGTGGGCCAAAGAGTTGACTGACACCCACCAGGACCTCAGCACTGCTCTGTCAGGAGCCAAAACCTTCAAACCACAGCCTCATTTTGAGTTACATAATGCTAAAACAGATGCTCACCGTGACCCTGCTCTGCTAATGTACACTGGCGAGTGTCCCTGGACCTGTCCTATCACATGATCCCTTCACATGGTGCTCTCGTGATGGGACACGTGACAAATTACACCTGACAGGTCATCTGTGTCTTCACGTTTTTCCTTGAACCCATGTTACAAAGCTTTAAGAATGAGGTGGCATAAAAAATAAATATGATACAGTGGCACTGAGATACCTGGCACTCAAATAGAATCCTGACATGCACTAAAAATGAGGTGATGAGCTATGAATGAGGCTAAATAAGCTTGTGCCACCAGAAATAAATAATTGTAGTCAGGGCTGAAGTACAGTAGGTTCCTACAAAACTCACAAGGTCTTTTAAATTCAGAAAATGGATGGATTAATTTACATCTTGGCGCATTTTCCAACTGTATCCTGGTATCACAACATGGGCACTGGTAAAAAAATGTGACAGTTTCTCACTAACATATTGTGGAAATATCCTCTATCCTCTAATTTTACTTTAACATTGCTAGGTCAATATTTTAAACGTTTTAAGATGCAATTTCACAGGCCCCATTCACAGTAGTCCATGCTTTAGTCATGGCTGCTTCTCCAAGCTGTGAGTGTGTTGACAGCTACTTTACATAGTACTACACCCTTGCTGGATGCCACAGCTTCACATAAGTGGACTAGAATGGTGAACGGGGATGATGATCCTGGTCAAAACACAAAACAGTCCTTTGCCTCAGTGTGACCTCTGATGGTGATACAGTGTTGGTGTGGAGTACATCTGCTCTCACGTGCACCACCTGTGAAGGTCCAGGTGGATAGAGTTCAGAGTAGAAGATTACCATATGAAATATACAGAGGCCCGGACCTCCGCTCGCTCTTTGCCCCTCGTGTGTGGAGCCCTGGGGCGTATCTGAGCTGCGCAGGAGGGAGTGTCAAACCCTGGACAGGAACAGAGAGAGGCATTGTACGAAGCCCTCAGAGTGGATTTACAGTGTACTCGACACCCTTGCTCTCCCCAAACTGTACCTCCACGTTTGACCCCTCTTAATTACGCCAGATAACATTAATTTCACATAAAATAAACCTGGCAATGGGGCGCTGTTTAAAGTACCTTCCACAGTGGGCTGTTCCCAATGCACTCCTTTCCAATCCCAGAGTCTGTCTGAAATAAACTTCCCCTAGTCGTCGTCTCATCAGGGGCCTGTATGGTTTAACTGTAACCGATCACTTGAATTGGTTTTGGAAGCACCTGAACTTCAACTGAGCGATTCATTCACATTTAAGACAAGTGGAGGAAAACCTGTGTCACATACAGTATTACCTCTTTGTTCACTTGCATCAGGGAGCAATCACTGCATTTGAGCGTTGAACTTTCATCGTTGGAAATCGAGTATTAAGGACTTAGTGGGCTCTTTACAGCACTTAAGTTAGGATTTAATATACAGAAGCTTTTGTACCAGATGATGCAAGATGGCTGCTGGATTACATCACGCTTCCTGGCAACATTAAAAAAACAACGTGTGACTCGGATGAAAAGAATCTCATGACTTGGTTTCCTCTACTTAAACTGAGATGTGACCAAACCTTATTTCAAAGAGGGTCAGATTTGAAGAAAAAGTCAGAGGGCAAATGGTCTCCAGATATTTCAGAACCGTGACCTTGCACTGTGAGTGGCCAAAATGGTGACATACACTCAACAACTGCAGACTGTTTTCCACAAAGAAGTTGTTACCTAAAGGCTCGGCATCTTCGGAAGGTTTTCAAATTCAAAATGTAATCCAACATCTGCCCGAAATTAAACTCTACTTTCCCCTCCATGACAGTTTAAGTAACAAATATTTTCCAAGCTGCCAGCTTCAAGTGGACACAACTGACACATGTTGTTTATTATTGGGTGTAGGTAAATCCCATGTAAAGCCTCTTTTGCTTATCTCTTACACATATTCACTTGTGAGTTATTACAAGCCAGAAAAGACCGGACCAAAAGCTACATAAAATGATCATTCAATGAATCTTGAGCCAGACTTTTGTTATTCAAGTAGAAAGAGCAATTACAGCCTAATTCAAGTGAGGAGTTCCCAAAAGACTCCAAAAATAACAGAGAACTGACAAGAAAAAGCTGTGAATTTAAAAAGCCGACTACATTTACATCTAATTAAGCTTATATAACCCTACATTAGTGGGTCTTCTATACATAGAAAGTGGGGTCTATACTTTGGTGTTGGCTCTACAAACATGGTAGTATGAGCGCAGACAGTCACTGATTTGCTCCTGAAGAAGAGTAAAATCTAAAGTGGATGACATGGAAAATCGCAGAGTTTCTACAGTTCTTTTAATATTTGCAAGACTGAGAGCTGCTGGAGTGGAACAAGCTGCGAAGAAACTCCTATCTGCATAAAACAATATTTAAACTACATACTGTATATTAAATGAAGCATGTCGTTGGAGCATGCATAGTTTCATAAATGCTCTTTGAAAGCATTTTATGAGGTGGTTAATTCTGTTAAAAAATGATTGCTTCTAAAGGTGAAAAATAATAAAAATTGGGAGATTGATTTCTGATATGCCTTGGCAGAAGACATAATACTCATTATGATTCATCACTGCACTGTTGATGTGGCTTTTTGACAAGGATTTTCTGCCTTTAACCTCATGTTACACAGACAGGTTTGACTGACAGCACAGACTTTTCCAAAGAGAGGTGTACACTCAGTTCATAGTCATCTTCTGCCAAAGACTCTCTGCTGCATGATAAAAGTATGTTTCATGATTTACATTATTTGTACATTAATGTTATTATTCATTCTGCTGTGACATGTATTAAACCAATTTTTGAAACAAGTGTTAAAGTCAAGACCACACAAACCATGTCAAGACTAAGATCAAGACTAAGATTTGGTGGCGAGCTGTCACAGTGGTTAGCACTGTCGCCTCACAGCAACAAGGAAAGTCAACATCAAAAACATTCTAGTCTCTGATTAGTGGTGCCCCCTGGTAGCAGCTGCTGACAATGAATTTGCCCACAGGGATAATATAATAATAATAATAATAATAATAATGATCTTTATTTTTATATAGTGCTTTTCCACCTACTGTAGTAGGCACTCAAAGTGCTTTACATAGATTAAGCTTTTTAACAGTGTTACAAAACACTCACTGGAGGCAATGTAGGTTAAGTGTCTTGCCCAAGGACACACCGACAGTATGTGGGGGAGAGCAGGATGTTATGATGTTTTTTTGGGATGTTTCGAGCTGGGTTTGAACCACTCACCCGCCGGTTGAAGGACGGCCCATTTAATAAACTGCTTTGACTGTGGTGTACAGTATGTCATGAAGTTAGCTGAAGTTCACTGATTATGGATTTCTATGATACATTCTGATAAGACGAAAAAAGCACCAAAATACTATATAAAGAGTATGTTTTAAATTCAGCAGATATACCCACATTAATCAGAAAAGCTACTGAGTATTATCATGACTGCATTATTGATCATATCTCTGTTTATTCCAATGAAGGTGAGATAATATTAAGCCATCCATAAATACCTACATATAAATCTTGTGGCCAAATAATCGTTTAAACTTGTGCTTCTAACTTGTTTATTTTCAAAGTATTGTGCACAGACATGTTTGTTGTTCTCCTCTGAAGAATCACCCAAAGCATTATTGTCTATTTTCAGTGTGATGACCATCAGAAGTCAGAATGAAAAACATTTTTTGAGGGTTTTGAGAGTGTTCTTATAAAGTCAGAATATTTTTTCTATCACAATTTATCAATTGTATTATTTTATAAAGATTAAAAAAGAAAAAAAGTTGTATTATTCCTATAATTTGTGACAAGGAGATGAATGGGAATTGAACCTGTGGCCATTAAAATACAGCCAAATTGATGACCAACAAGTGGATTGCCTCGACTTTATTTAGACTACAAAGTCTACATAATGCACTCTGCTGCGGCTACAGATGTAGATTGTGTGACTGTGGAGTGAATAAATAATAGGAGCATTTTGAGTCTGTAAAAAGTGCATTATAAATCGTTTTTATTATTATTACTTTAGTGTGACTCATATTGATAAACGTACAGTAATATTATACAGTATATTGGAACGCATAGTATGTTGTTTTTTACAGTGGCCCTAACCCTCTTCCGTAGACTTGGACATTCCCTTTTTCTTTAGATAATGTTTCAACCCAAAAACACTGAGGAGCATTGATACAATGCATTTCTTTTTGCCAGCATTCCTAAACATACATGAAAAACAAAATAACTTAATTCGACCGCATCATTTCTAACTCTGTGAATAGATGTATTTGGCAAAGAGCAAACCACTAAACACAAATGTTTACACAAGTGAAGCCCTTTAAAAGCAGTATGTCTGTGATCAGCTGCAGTTTGGACTCAACCTTTGATGGACCGCTTGTACGACCTCTGCCAAAGCAGGTTGGCTCTCTGGTGGAGGGTAAACAGCACAAGGCGGAGAATAAGTGAAGCTTTGAGCAGAATGAGGCACAGACAGAGGAGATTAGACTTGCAGACAGAGAGATGTCTTCTCTTCAGGGCCACGGGTACCTGGCCTCATGGATCGTACGAGGATCAGGCTGGGGTTGGATAAAATGGGCTGGTTTTAAATGCTCTATCAGTGGGTTTTACTTCAGAACGTAATACTATACAAGAACAGCTCTGCCTAAGTTAACTTGATTAGCATCTAAACAATATCACCAGGAAAAAATGGAATGGACATCTTTTTAAAAAAAAACTGTGTTTCTTACTTAGTGCATGTGAACACAGAGGAGAATGAACAAATTACAAAAAATAGATATGGCCATAGTATTTCTGCAGTGATTTAACTATGAATATTGACTGTGACTGTGATTGTGACACATTCAGAAAGTCAACATGTTTTTTAGTTTTTTGTTTCTTTCAAATGTTGCTGCTGTTTCTGTTTAAGAAGTCTGGATGAAAACTACCACTGGCCTCGAAAGACAATTGTAAGACACTTATTCTAATTAACCCCTAGAATTTGTGAATCATTGTAGGTGCTTTGTGTTTCCAAAATCTACTGTTGAAAAGTGCAAAGGAGTTAATTATAGTTATTATATTGTGCACATACTTTGGAGCCTACATTAATTTAAGCTATTTTAAAAGTTTCAAACGTACTTCATAAATTTACAGTTTTTACAGTATTTCTCAGTCCTTGAAGCTGTTGTCCAGTGGTCCACTGTTTTTGACCCAGAGTCACGTCTCTACCCGACCGTTACCCCAACATTGTGTTTAATAACCAAAAGGTTGACCTTTCATCGACTCCCGGTCATGAGCTGATAACATGTCACATTCCTTTGGGCCGTACCTGAGTAATGTGATCCCACTGATTAAGTTGTGTGTGTTATAAACCTGAGGAGCCATGGGGTGAACATGAGATCCATGATTAATGCTGCGATAGCTGACTCGAAACCTGTACACAGCAGGTTATCAGAGGGCTTCTTAAAGCCTGGGACACACTAGACACACTTACCCAAAACATGAGAGAGCGCACAACTGTGAACAGACACTGATTTTCCCAGAGACAGTAGAGCGGCCCTAATCGCATCTGTATTACAGTTTATGCTTCTCACACAAGTTGCTTTTACAAGATAATTATTCAGTCATAGGTTTTGTTTTACTAAAGCTTTGTGTATAGATGCCTGCATGAGCACCTGTCAGTAATTGTTTGTCTTATTTAGTGTCCATAAGTGACAGCTATGCTCGTGTATTGTATTGTGTTTTCTCTGCAACTAAAAGCTCCTACAAGCAGTGAATATCAGTGAGAACAATCATAACGCCAGTCAATCGTAAGCCAAGCCAAAAAAATTTAAACTATTGCAATTAAAGGACGGTCTCTTTAGTTTAAACAAGAGGCTGTAAACATGTTTATGAGATTGTCTACTGATGACTGAAGGACTAAAATATGAACGTAAAAGTATAATATCACTCAGCAGACTGCTGGATCCCAGTGCTGTGAGTCTGTTAATGCACTTTCTGTATTAATGCCACATATTTTTCTCATAACAACTGTAAGAAACCGCAAATAACTGGACATGCATGGATTTCACATCATGACAATTCTGGAAATGTACCAATCACTAATTAACGTGAGCATCATTAGATGTTGGCCGAGAAACCACATAGTTGTAGCTGTATCCTGGGCGTCCACAACGTTCATGCTTGGGATGCACTGCATTAATGGACATAACCTAACAGGGATAAAAGAGGGTTTAAAGGGTAAAATTTCGTCAAGGTTTAAGTCTCGCTGTAACAACAGAGCACACAACTTAGTGACTAATCAGGGACAGCAGGAATGTAGGACAGCTAAGAAGTAAAGGGGAAGGTGTGAGCAGGCCTCCCACGAACCAGATGGTGCGAGTTCAGATGGAGGCTGGTGTCAGTAGATGCATAAGTGGTAAGGTGAAATCAAATCAAGACAGATGGCAGTTTTAGTTCAGGTCTTATTTGTCCCTGATGGGAACTGCAGACACAGACTTTATTAAAATGGATTGTATCTTTGTTGGCTGACCACAGAACGTGACCAGCTCTTTTTTTTTTTCCCTCTTCACATGGGCCAGTGTTGATGTGCGGCTGATTATTATTACAGAAAACCTCTGTGCGGTTTTCTCACATCTGCTCAGCAAGTTGTTGAGTGTTTGCTTCCACTTCAGAGGTTCACTGTGGCTGCTGTGAGAGAACAGCTCAATGTACTGGTCAGATGGAGATCACCCATATATATCCAGACTTATATGAATACATTTTTAGGATTCTGTTATTGGGGCTCATCATTGGTAACCTTTAGCTGCAGCTTGATTCTCGCGAGGTTGGTGAATTTACAAACTTGCTAAAATCATTTCTGACCCGCTAAGCAAAGTATTCACGGTCCAAACCCTGTCCTTACCGGCTCGTTGTGTCCAGTGATGTGTCAGCGCTGAGAGGACGGCCCGTGTTTTAGGTTTGAGGTTTCACAATAGACCAAAAGCAGGGGTAACATATTCTGCAAGACGTGTTTGGCAAATAGAATCTGACTTATTAAATGTCTGTGCAGTCAGTAAGTAGGTAGGGAACATTTAAAAAGTGGCTCAAAATTCAGCTCTATTTATACTGTATAAACATTTAGGAAACAGCAGCTAACAAGCTAACAGCATGCTACAAATCTCTTGATCCATAGGACTGTTATGTGTCAGCGTGATTATACCTTCTTCATAGAAAACTACGACTACATGACAAACCAAATGCATTATTCCGCGTGTATTTTTTTGATGACATTGCTTGTAAAAGGGTCTATAGTCTTCTATAACTCATTTTTCAATTGAAAATGTTGTAGTGTGGGTGCATCACCAAACTCACACAGCAGAAGCCAGGCTGCAGTCTGGTCCTGATGCAGTATTTCCATGTGGCTCGCTCACAGAGCTGGCTCATTCTGCATGGGAACTGGTAACGTGCTTGCCTAGTTCACAAACACATTCATTCCTCTCTCCCCTCAGCTGTTTATCTGTGCCTTTCGCTTCAAATTGTACTCAAATATTTGGTGGTTAAATGAGCCGTGATTCATGCTCTCTCCAGGTGTGTCCCATTACCCCTTGTTAAGAGCTGAAGGGTGAGTGAAAGAGCAGTGGAAACCTTATGGTCCAGCTGTGGACGTGTGGTACAGTGAAGAGTACAGGCCTGAGGAGGAGGAGGAAGGGGTGGAGCAATGTCATCCATCAAAGTAATTAAAAACCTTATTGGCATGTGTACTCATGAAAACATTTGTATGAACAGACCGTTTAAAACAAGTCCTATCTGACCATTGTTTTATCAGGTTAGCATATCTAACATTAGCATCCAAGATTAACCATCTTCTACATTTGTGACCCACCAGACAAAGGAAAATATACCTAAATACTCTCAATGTACAGGTGAAAGAGGAAATAATGTTACAAGACGACCCTAATCACAAAATTAATATTGCATCTAATTTAATTTCCTGCCTAATTCCATGCCTAATGCTCACACTGTTTTAAAACTCCACTCCAAAGTCTCTAACACTTATCTGTCGCTGGTCACTTTATCACTGTCTCACTTTAGACATGCACAGCTGGACTTTTCTGGCTGTGCACCATTTGTATTATTGTATATACACCCTTCAAAGTTGAGTTGAGGATTTTGCTCAATTTTGGCCCTAACCTCAGTCCTTCAGTCTTAGTTAGTCTAGTAAAGATATTGTGTGGTCAGGTGTTGCGCCTAATCATCTAGTGTGTGTTTATAATGTTCAAAACTGAATCAACTGGGTTTGTTGTTTTTACTGTGATTTGTTTCATTTTTTATTATTTTTAGGTAAATGCAACCTTTGTCACTGGGTTCTTGATGTTGTAAAATGCAGGTTGAAAATCTATTTCTAGTTTCTATTCTAGTATCCCACAGTTGTCAACATGCATGAAAACAAATGTCAGTCAACTTCCTTAAAGCTTTCAACAAACAATATGTCACAAGATATGATTAACTCGGACCATTATAATACTGCACAGATTCAGTGACCTTTCTATAACCCAGCTAAGGCAAAAGTAAATCCAGCGTCAGGACAGAAACATCATTATTAAGTTAAAACGCCAGATAAATAACTGCACTAATGGCTTTCCCCAGACTCTACACAATAATATAACTGTTATATCTTAGACAAATATAACATGCTTAACTTCCAAAATGTTATTAATTAAAAAAAAACTGCTGTTTGATTTACAAAACCCTTCATGGACTTGCCCCCACTTTCTAAATATATTAAACCAAGAACTGTAAGGAGTTTCAACACCAGAGCCTCAAATAGAGGAGCTGTTGAGATCCCACACAGGAAAACTACATTTGGACAAACTATTCAATCAGTCAGAGGAGGCCAGTTTTGGAACAACCTGACAACAAATATAAGAGAATGTCCTACATCTCTCCTTTAGAAAGCAACTTAAAAAGATTCTTAAAAGAATTTTAATCAATTTTAATAATGTGCATTGTCTCAACTAAATAAATAAATAAAGTAAGGAAAGGTGACCAGAGCAGAACATGATACATGTTTTTCCTGCGTCAAGTGCCTTTCAATCAAGACGTAAATGATCGACTGCTGCCACAAAGCCTTGATTAACAGGCTTTCCTCCCTCCAGTTCTACATAACTACATGTAACAGTTTCAGACTTAATGCAGTGAATGGACAATGGGAGCAAGGCACAAAGCACCAATGGGGAGGCATCCAGAAGGTTGCCAAATGAGATCTATTTGCCATTTAGGAAACACAAACCCAGTTACAGTTAAAAGAGGAGGAGGTTGTTCTAGGTGCGACCTCTGACCGTACCAGGCTCTGGACATTGGCCAGGTTTGTTTAACCTTAGCCCATGTCACAAACAAACAGCATGATACACCCCTCTACCCCCAAGCCTAATATGGAAAGCAGCGCATGAAATGATCAGCGGAGACTCAGCTACAAGCCATTTATTTATTTATTTATTTATTCCAAAGACAGACCAAACGACAAACAGAAACAGGTGGTGCCAAACTCTGCCATATTGTGCCAAATGGAGACTCTTAATAGTTTTGGTTTGTTTCACATTAGAAGAATTATATTTGATGCAGGTAAATATTGACATGTGTGACTGTGATTTGAAATAGTGTTTGAGCTGCAACTGCCTTCATCTCAAGGGATAGTCATCCAAATATTGTTGTATTTTTAGGCGGAAATGTTTTGGGGTTATTTTGCTGTTTGTTCTGTCTTGAATTATTCTGAAACTGTAACATGCACATTCAAATTGAACTTCTGGGAAATCTCACAAGTGCCTCCTTCATTTTGCCACCAGAATTATTGAAATACACCTTGCTGTTACAGAGATACAGTCAATTTACTGTGGGCATGTCATTTTTGAGCAGGCACACCAAAAAACAGGGTCAGTTTTAAAGGGTAAACGTGTCTTGCAATTGCAGTAAGTTTTTTCAAAGCCTCAAGTGACAAAATTCACATCTCTCACTGCTCCTTTCAACAGCGCCCTGTAAGCACCTATGGGCATTGTGCTGTCTATTTACAAACCCAGTAGAAATAGGTCACATTCTCTGTTCACATTTTAATATAAATAATAAGTTGTATTAGTTTATGAAAAATAAAAGAGCCACATGCCTTTTCTTCCAGAAGAGCATGAACATGAACTATTGGAAATAATGGCTCTCCACTGGGTTTTGTCGAGCATTAAAGAGTTACACACATTTGAGAATATTATTAGGCTGAAATGTTAAATGTAAATGTACTATAGCTTTACACTTTGCCCCTTTAAGGTCTCATCTCAAAAAGGAACACATTTTTCCCACATTAGACGTCATTATTGTGATTAGACAGAAGCATTTATCTTCAATACAACCAACAACATTTATTTTTTATTTGTCAACTGAACTCTCCCTACATGAGCTCATGAGTTTGTTCTTGGTTTGTGGACTACTTGAAGTTTATCCTGTTCCCTGTTATCTCTTTATACATGCACTCCCCTTGGTCTTGACACTGGGGCAGTTTTGACTACTGTCTGTTTAATGGAGTCAGTGGTGCATTTCACCATTTAGGGAGACACTTGTAAAGGTCACTCATCCATGCGTACACTGAAAATACCCTGAGTGGACCTCATCTGTGAGACAGACAGTGACCTCCAGTGTTGCTTGTCTTCTTTTGGTCTGTCAGGAGGGCGTCAGGATGCAGACAGGGTTACCAAGTTGACTGCAGTCCATAAGAGCAGAGGTTATCGCAGGACTGTCAGTCAATAAATGAGGAAATCTTATCTTGCAGGAGTTTGGAAGTCCACAGACTGCACTTGAAGGAGCTCATCATGTCACTAAATGATATAATAAAACAGGCCAGATCTGCCTATTTCTCTAATCTTGTTGTTCTGAACAAGAAAAATTCTAAAGTCCTGTTTGACACAATATCAAGAATTGTCTCTCCTTTAGCTCCTCATGTACCAGTCCACTCTAAATCTGACTGCAACAGGTTTTTACATTCCTTTGTTAATAAGGTACATGATATAAGAGCCTCTATAAACCCATCCTCTGTAAACACATCTTGGGGTTTATCTCCTCAGTGCTCTTGGTCTACCTTCTCACCTGTCACTGAAGAGGATATTAAGGGTCTACTAAAAAAGGTGAAACCATCATCAAGCCCTCTAGATGTAATGCCAACTTTGCTGCTTTTAAATGTATTTGATTTAGTTGGTCCATATGTTGTTAAACTGATCACCCTTTCTCTTTTAACTGGTTCTGTGCCCAGCTCTTTTAAACAAGCGGTCGTCAGCCCCATTCTGAAGAAGCCCAATTTGGATTCTTTTGAACCAAACAACTACAGGCCAATCTCTAAATTGCCTTTTTTATCTAAAATCTTGGAGAGAGTGATGGCGGAGCAGCTGACTGCGTTTCTTAATGAAAATAATTTTATAGATACATTTCAGTCAGGCTTCCGAAAATGTCATTCAACTGAGACTGCCCTGCTGAAGATATCAAGTGACATTATGATGGCGGCTGACTCTGGGCAGTACTCTGTCTTGATCCTACTGGATTTATCGTCTGCTTTTGATACTCTGGACCATAATGTATTGTTAAAGCATCTGCAAAATGAAACGGGTTTCTCTGGATCAGTTCTAGCGGCTGGGATGAGGATCAGCACCTCCAAGTCTGAGACCATGGTTCTCAGTCGGAAAAGGGTGGCTTGTCCCCTTCAGGTTAGTGGAGAGATCCTGCCTCAAGTGGAGGAGTTCAAGTATCTTGGGGTCTTGTTCACGAGTGAGGGAAGGAGGGAACGTGAGATTGACAGCTGTAAGGCAAAGCTCTCGATTTACCGGTCAATCTACGTTCCTACTCTCACCTATGGTCATGAGCTTTGGGTCATGACCGAAAGAACAAGATCCCGGATACAAGCGGCCGAAATGAGCTCCGCAGGGTGGCGGGGCACTCCCTTAGAGATAAGGTGAGGAGCTCGGTCACTCGGGAGGAGCTCAAAGTAGAGCCGCTGCTCCTCCACATCGAGAGGAGCCAGCTGAGGTGGCTTGGGCATCTGTTTCGGATGCCTCCTGGACGCCTCCCTAGGGAGGTGTTTCGGGCATGTCCCACCGGGAGGAGACCCCGGGGAAGACCTAGGACACACTGGAGTGACTATGTCTCTCGGCTGGCCTGGGAACGCCTCGGTATCCCCCCGGAAGAGCTGGAAGAAGTGTCTGGGGAAAGGGAAGTCTGGGCGTCTCTGCTTAGACTGCTGCCCCCGCGACCCGGCCCCGGATAAGCGGTAGAAGATGGATGGATGGATGGATGGGTTTCTCTGGATCAGTTCTAAAGTGGTTTTCCTCCTACCTGAGTGACAGATCATTTTTGGCGCTTTTCCACTACACAGTACCAGCTCGACTCGACTCGCTCGACTCGGCTCGGCTCGCACCGCTCCGTTTTCCATTGCAGATAGTACCTCCACAATAGTACCTAGTCGTCATCATAGCGACGCCGCAAGAACCTGTCGTGACGTAATCTTCTACGCGACACACATCCGCTACTCACACACATAAACAATGGAGGAAATCGAGTCTGTTTTTTTATCCTCGGGATGTGGCTGTTTCTCACAGCAAGGACGGCAAACGTTGTTTCAGGAGAGGCTGAGGGCAGCAAAAGAAAAACTGCTGATAACAACAGGAGAGTTTGGGAATTACTACAGAGTTCAGACTACGAGAGGAATCTGTGTTTTCAACGCCGACGCAAGAGGGTAAGTTATTATGCTAACGTTTACATATGTGTAAATACTATAAGTTACTACTTACAAAGTATTTGAACAACTTTATAGCTACCAGTATTACGTACTAAAATGTGTATGGTTTATGTGTTTCAGATCTGTTTCGCTTTGCAAAGTCGTCGCCAGACCGTGTGTTTGGGCTTTCAACCGAGCTACCGAGTGGTGGGATGTTATTGTTCCGGTTTCACAAACGCGCAGTGGGTTCAGAACTTCAGAATGTCCGAAGAAACATTTATTTACTTGTACAACAAAGTGCGTCCAGTGATGGAGAGACAGGACACAAGCTTCCGCAAGTGTGTTGCCCTAAAGAAGAGAGTTGTCTCATGAAAAGAAATGACTGTGATGTTACAATGGTGAAATCTATGATTCTTACTTGCTGTGCTTTGCATAACCTTTGTGAGAGTCATGGAGAGGACTATGACAATGACTGGGATGCACCTGCAGCAGCAGAGCCTGTGGTGGCAGTGGCACAGGGTGTAGAGGAGGAAGGCAGTGATGTACGAGAGGGTCTGATGCGTTACTTTAATTGCTAAAAATAAATACATTATCGTTAAAAATGTTGTCTCTGCTGTTTTAAGGTTATCAGAGTATAAAATCTGAAAATACATGGTCAAACCCTTGTACAAAAGCAAACCATCAAAAAAGACACTTATTTGTAATAAGTTTCAAAAAGTTTTATTTAACCACACACACAAATACAACAAACTCTAATAAAAATTCACACACAATTATATACATGTTACATGTAGTGCAAACAATACAGCAAAAAATGCTGTATTTAATTACTAATATGTATACATTTTCAGTCCATTTGTAAATGCCGCTCTCGCTGTGTCCGGTTCAACTCCATCTGCTCCACATCAGATGTCTGCATCTCTCAGGACAGTCAGCTGCTCCTGCTCCCTCTGTCGTTTCCTCCGTACTGGACAAAAAATTATTACAATGAATGAATTACAATAAAGATAAACGATTTCACGTTTAATTCAAACATTGTGTATGTCTGGAAAGTTATAAAAGTACTGAACAGGTTTATTAATGAATCTTGATTCCCATAACTGGGAATGCTTCCTGTTGCTATGCAAGTACATTGACGTTTATATAAATAATAATATATGATATACTAATGGGTTATAAACACGATTAATATTAATTTAATTATATTAATAAGTGTATATAGATTCACAGACAACAGGCTAGAAGGTTTTACTTTTTCTCCTATTATACTGACCGGTTGCCGGTGTCGACGCTGCTGCGGGTCCCGTCGACGCTGGTCTCGTGTCGATGGTGCCAATGGTTCTGGTGCTGTTGTTAATGCCGACGCTGCAGCCGATGCCAACGTGGCATCAGTGGGAGCCACAGAACCATTCTCGGGTGTCGAAAAGGAATCTTGAATAGAAAGATCATACAAAAGTCAACACACTACGAAATAGCAATGGCAGGCAGCTAACGTAAGCAACTAGTAAGAGCTAAAAGTTAGCGGCAATTGCTATCTGCGACACAAGTTTACAGTCTTCATTGTTAGTGAGCTTCAGCTTTCCAAAAGCCAGCCTAAAGAAAAAAAAACTCTCAAGCAGAGTGCACCTACAGGGTTAATGTAATGTAAACTTAAAACACTTACCGTCCTCCATCAGCGACTCCAAAAAACTAGTGGCCGAGTCAAGACCACCATCCCTCCCGTTGCTCGCCGGTCTATGGCCGTAGATACTGTCCATCTGCTCTCGCTGGATCCTCTCTTCGGCAACCAAACAAAGAAAAGTCCGCACCTCCTCGTTTGACCACGGAGCATTTTTCCGAGTTGCCATAATACTTTTGGGACTGGGTAAATTATCACGCAATCTCTGGCCAAACTATTTAAAAATGGCGGGGTTATTAAGGATACTCCGTCTGGCTCTTGCAACGATGACGCGGTGAACAGTGACGATTTTCTCTGGCCAATCAGCAGTCTGTCGTGTGTTCACGTCACAATTTAGTATCGCCTCAGCCGGCTTAGAACCTCGCCGGAGGTGATACGAAAAAAAGGACCTGGAAGCAGGTACAGGTACAACTTTTACGCAGTGGAAAACCAAAAAAGGCCGAGCCCAGTCGAGGCGAGTCGTGCTGGAACTGTGTAGTGGAAAAGCGCCATTTGTGTCTCTATTAACAATATTCTGTCTGAAATGATCCCTCTGTCATATGGAGTTCCTCAGGGCTCAGTCCTAGGTCCTCTTTTGTTTTTTTTGTACATACGCCCTCTTGGTGAAATAATTCACGGTTTTAAAAATGTGTCTTATCACTTTTATGCTGATGACATTCAGTTGTACTGTTCTTTTAAAGACTCATAAACTTTCTGATTTGTTGGACTGCTTGTTCTGCATAAAGAATTGGTTATACAATAACTACCTACAGTTGAATACAAAAAAGACTGAATCTTTAATCTTTGCACCAGACCAAAAAATACCTCAAATCAAACAACACCTTGGTTCCCTGGGTTCTTCCGTCCAGTCGAGCCTCAGAAACCTTGGTGTTCTGTTTGACCAATCTATGTCTCTGGACAGTCATTCTAGACAGTTGGTCAAAAACTGTTTTTATCATTTGAGAAACATTTCTAAATTGAGAGTGTTATTGTCTAAAGCTGACTTGGAGATGATTATTCATGCTTTTATTTCTTCTCGTCTTGATTATTGTAATTCTCTTTTTACTTGTTTTAACGAATTGTCTCTGAGTCGACTACAAATGGTGCAAAATGCTGCAGCCAGGCTTTTAACTGGAACCAACAGAAGGGCTCACATTTCCCCGGTTTTATCCTCATTACATTGGCTTCCAGTCAAATTCAGAATTGATTTTAAAATTTTAGTCTTGACTTTTAGAGCTCTGCCTGGACAGGCCCCCAGTACATCAATGACCTGCTGACCCCTTACTCCTCCTCCCGCGCTCTTCGGTCTTCTGGTCAAAATCTTTTAACGGTCCCCAAAACCCGTTTTAAAACTCGGGGAGACCGGTCTTTCCAAGCAGTCGCCCCCAGACTCTGGAACGCCCTGCCCCGTCACTGCGAGTGGACGTTTCTGTTGATTCTTTTAAAAAGCAGCTGAAGACACTTTTATTTAAACAAGCTTTTAGTTGATTGGGCTTTTTATGTTTTTTATGTTTTGAATATTTTGTGGTTTAAATTTTTATTTTCATAGTTTTATTGTTCTTTTATTGCACTTTGTGATTTATATCTGTGAAAGGTGCTATATAAATAAAATTTACTTACTTAAATTTACTTAATAAAGCCTGAGGGAAATGAAGCTCTCAACAAGCTCCAACAGCGCCAACAAATGTCTATAGGTCAAGAAATGATTGGGCTAATGGTTTAAGTGCAGACTAATGTTTATTCATTTGGTTTGGAAGATAGATTTATCAAGTATTCCAAATAAAAATAGTCTCGTAATGACTCCTGGGTCCTAAGTTCAGTGTTTAGTGCTTTAGTCATAGTTTGCTCTTCTTTTAGTTTTGTAGTTCTGGGTTTAGTCCTGGTTTCCACATCTATCAACTTCACTAATGCTATTGTATTTGAGGTTAAAATCAAAACATACATTTAATAATGTAATGATAAAATATTTCAAATTACAGATATACAGTATCAGGTAATGGTTAAAGAAAATATAGTAAATATTATGAGAGTCAAAATCCAGTTGTGTATATATGTGCAGGCCGATCTGTGTATATTCTGACAATGTAACAAAATTAAATGAACTTGGAAATGCACCGACTGGATCTTAAGTGATACATCCACAGCATATGATAAGGAGTTTATATTTCAACACACAGCCTTTCGGTAAAGCACAGTTTAAGCATTAACTATTTTGGGAATCACATGAAATCCTGCTAAATTTAATGTCCCATTCACCAGCCTTTTAGGAATGAACTTAACTGCCTTTTAGCCACTTAGAGAAACCCTTTAAGTTAAAGTTGGGTTGTTAGATGGGACCTTCAGCACTAGACAAAGAAATGAGACCACTTACCTTATGTTGGTGTATTACACCGGTGGAACAAGACTGGGTTTGAAATAATTTACAAAACACCATGGAAACACACAACAAATATCCACTGTATGAACAAATCCTGAGCATGCTTTACCAGTGAGTCATAAAACAAAAATCATGTTTGTGATAATGGGGTGTGCTATTAGTGACACACAAGGAGCTAATTACTTTACAGGTGTTTAGTTGCACTGTCATTACACCACTGATAAAAGTTTGGGTGAAACTCATGGAAACCCCGCTTGTGAGTCATGCATACCTTTGGCCGAAGTAAGCTTTCATCCGTTAGAGCTAAGGTTATGTTAGCGATGTGACAATGAGCTGAGTTAGGTCAGTATATTGAGCGGCGATTTTGTGTCGGTCTATGGGTTTGACTTGCCTTGTCCCTGTTTCCACCTTCTATAAGTATGGTACATAAATAGATTAACATTTCCACAGAACCCAGCACCTTTAACTAATCCCATCTATAAATCTTTGGCAGAAAATCAAATGTTCTCTACAGTTTTGTGCCCAGAAAGGAAGTCTGCTACTGCTTTTAACGTGAGAGCACTTTATCATCATTTAGTCTGGGCACATACTCAGAGGTTTATTTTCTTGTGCTGATCTTAAATGCTTATTGGGATTATTATTAATAGTCTACTTTTTGATGCATATAAACATAGTGAAAGAAAAAAGAAAGGAAAAGACAGCTAAGCCTTAGGCCACAGTCATATTATGTTGAAGTAAAAGTATCACTTGTACAGTGGCTAAATTCATTCACTGTAACTCCGTCATGGTTGTAAATGATAACACAAGACATCCACCTACCACACAACGTTACACGCCCGTCACATAAACAACTTCTTTCTGTTTCAGTCTCTTAGAAGTTTAAATGTAGCCACTGTAGCCGCTGAAGACCTTATACAGCTTTTTACTACAGAACAGTGTGCTATTAAAAAACAACATGGATTTCCAGATGCACTACAAATGTTAATCAGTATCACGTTTCTGATTGGGGTAATATACAGTAAATGTGTTTTATACCTTGCTTAAAAAAATATGCTGAGGAAGGCTGCTACTGTTTGATGGAGCTTTAACAACACATATGTTCTCCATTAAAGCAGTGCTTGTCCATATCATTATATAACACATGAGCCAAACACAGTATACAGTCACTCCTTTGATACTTTACTGTGACAAATGTTGAGCTTTTTGGCATTTTATGATTTATGACAGACAATATATATAGGCCTGCATCTTAAGAAAAGGTCATCAACCAAATACCATATTCTCAATTGGACAAATGCATGCAAATTAAAAATTTAACTGAGATGTCTGTTAGGTTAGAGGCTTTTCAATGATTGCTATTTATGAGTTGCCAAAATGTTAAATCATCAAAGGTTAGATTTTTTTGATGCCAAGAAGTGTATTATAGTCAAACCTTTTAATGTCTTAGGCTGTGTAGAGGCAGACTACCTTTGGCCTTAAAGTCTCTGGCAGCAGTGAGTAACTTCTCTGCCACTGTTACTTTCTTCACTTAAGCCCAGAGCTTTACAAGTGTTTGGCTGCTCTGTCACTAAGAGACCATCCATCTTTCAGTCTTTGTGAATCTGGTTCCACAGCTGCTGCTCCAGGGGTCAGGGCTGAAAGTGAAGCAGCCATAGACAAACACTGCCCTCTAGTGTCAAGATGGGAGAATTACTACAAAGTGCTTGAAAAGACTGCCTATACGTAAAAGTGTTGTCTGGTCTGGTACACTTCCATACAGAAGCAAGGTAGTGTCTCAGAATTAAGTCTGAAATGAGCATTACATTATCTGTTTAATTTTTTGACAAAGTTTCAACAGTATTTTAGAGTTAAATGTGCTGCAACAACCGTTTTAAACACAGTTCTGTTATAGTTTCTGTTGAAGTTACACTGTAAATAGTGTGAACCAGTGGGAGTTCCTCTAGCTTTCTCTCTTTGGACCAACAACAAACAAGCAAACTAATCTCCTCTTTCTTTTATCAAGAGCGTACACTGCAGTGAATTTGCCTGACCAATCAACTCCGCTTCCTACTCCTTCCCTCTCAATTAGAAACCCTTCAGATGGAGGCAAAAAGCTTTGGTCTGCTGCTCCCTCTCTTTTGACTTACAATAGTTATAGCTTCATGTGGGTAATTGTATTTAAACACTATTTGGAGAAAGGCATCCGAAAATTATGTCTTGGAGCCTCTCTGTGAAAGATTCCAAGACCTCTTCTTCAAACCACAACCCACACGAACCTAAACATAAGGCCTGGATCTGAGAAAAGACATTTAAACATTTTACCTCAAAGAAGCCATATTTCTTTCTTAGGAATCCCATAATATCAATCAAACTGCTCCTCGGCTGACCCCCCAACCCGGTCTATATTTATTGCTACATCTCGTTACAACATGCTGATGTAATTGTATTTAACTAATGATGTCTAACAAGCATCCTCTCTCTGTGCATGACTGTGGGAAAGTTCATTAAGTAAACTGAGTAAAAAAGAGGCCTCAAGGAATTATTGGACTTGAGTTTTTTTTAGCTTCAGGCATGTTCTGATTGTAGATTTTATCTCAAGAAGCAACAGTTTGGGGTTTAAACATAAGAACTTTGTGGAAAGAAAAAGATAAAATCAGGAAATGATTTGTGCATTGTAATGTTTTAAATCTGCATGAAATTACATCATTGTGTGTAAAGTCTGCAAATAGTTTTTTTTTTCCTTTAATGTAATTGTAATTAAAGCCATCTCTTGTTCCTCTATAATGTCAATCTAATGAAAATGAACTGCGTAGGAAGTGTAAAGTGGTGCATCCCTAATTAACCACGTGTGCTCAACTCAATGCACTGTTGCAATATGATTCACATCATCACATGTATGAAAGATAAACAGAATATTACAAAGACCTGCACAACAACCAAGGCTTTTAATAAAATGGCATTTCTCTCCTCTGTCTGTTTATAATTTCTCTCCCTTCATCGCCGCGACCAAAATCATACCACCTTATGCTGGCTTATGGTGGTTTCAATATTTACAGTGACATTAAACCTGAACACCCCACTATGTCAGTAAACACAGAATAAAATATGCCCAAGGATAAAGGTTAAAGCAAAAGCATCTGGACTCTGGACTGGACTGGTTTTCAAGGTGAAGACGTTTCGTCTCTAATTCCAAGAGACCTTATTAATTCTGAGATCAACTGGTAGTAGAACTGAGCTTTATCTCTAGAGGGAGGAGTTTGACCTGAAACTAAACCTGATAGGACTAGGCTGTTCATGGTCTCATAGTCATTAGCTATGAAAGGGCTAGCGACAATGATTAAAGCAAGAATCTTCACAGACATGCTCAAGGAAAGTTCTTGCTGTGGATGAGAACTTGAAACAATGATGTAACATATGGCTCTCAACATTAACATTGCTGCTTTTCTCCAGCATCATGTTCAGGATTTTATATGTCAGGGCTAAGGCAAAGAAAGAGGACAGTGTTTGGTTTGTATAGCAATTAACAGTCTTTTGTACTTACTTCTTAATGTCTTAAAAGTTTGTAACATTAATGAATGCTTGGTTCTCAAATATATATTTCCATGAAACAAGTGTAATTTACTTTGGCTACTGGTTAAATGCACAGATACTACATAGGGAGTTGAATTTTCATGGCATCGCCAGGAAATGTTGGTCTCATACATTACATATTATACAGATAACTTGATAAAAGAACAGCTACCAGACAGACGTTTCTGTGGTTGTCTGAGAAAACAAAACTGAAAAGTAGGTAAGGAAGGTTTCAGAAGGTTTAGGCAAGGAAGCATTACAATCAGGTCTTTCTTTAAAGTGAGTCACCGTAGATGCATAAGGCTGTGTAGTCACGTTAAACAGTCTGTTCTTTCAGAGTTGCACTTTTTATGTCATCGCTAAACAGTGAGATGACTGAAGAGGATGTGCTGACAGAAACCGCCATTGTCAGATCCTGCTTTTGTTTTTGTTTCCAATCCGACTTGGCTTGCACATCACATGATCTAATGTTTTCTCAACAGTTGAAATGTGCCCTTAATTGTCTTGTTGTCCCATCCAAGTCTGGCTTCTGTCATTGCTGTAATAACAAAACTATTGGTTACAGGGTTTTTTTTATGTTAATATTTTAATGAACAAATACAACACAATAAATACAACTTCTAAAGGGTCCAGGTCAGTTTGTCCACTGAGTTAGGTTGGTCACATATCCTGAGTTACTTCAAAACCGAGGCAATGTGCGAGCGTACCTTAAGAAATGATGCTGTTTATTAGCAAAGGGTGGTCACACAAAATATTTTTTAGATTGATGCGCAGCTTTTCTAAATTGGTATAAAAAATTTTGAAAGCATATTTTCATTACAATCTTTAGTTTTGTAGGCTATATCCAAACTTCATTGAGTGAGCAGTAGCACCAGTGCAGTATTTCCAAGTGAACACTGGGTGGGGCTAATGCGCACTCATAGAAATCTTTTTTGGAGATTTTGGCTTGGCTTCTTGGCCTACAGGTGTCGCTGGATGCCAGTTTCTTTGCCAAATTCAATCCCACAATCCTCATACGCCGGCGGTGTATTCATTTGAATGGCTAAAAACCAACAGCCTACCGAAGCACAGAAGTTGTTGTAAAGATCAACAAGTTTTTCATGTGTTGTGATCGCGCATCTGAGGAACTCTCAACATACTTTACAAAATGAATCGGTTAGTAGTTGTTTTTTATTATTTATTTTGACCATAGTATGACTGTGTTTTTTGTGTTAAACCAATATGTTCCCAAAGTGGAAATGCTAACACGCTAGCTTGGTCCTACTAGCGGCCCAGCTACTTTCTCCGTTTGTCTTTATGGCTGCGCTAACTGGATGCTATGATTCATGGCTAATGAGAGTTAGCGAGGTACAGTTAGCTCTAGGACACTGTTCACTGCACACTGCCTAGTATTCTAGTTAAATACAAAGTAGAGACGACATGATAATACAATGTAAAGCCTCACGCTGTGGCTTTTGTGACAATTTAGTTGTGGCTTGTATTTGCTAGTGTAAATGTTTGTTTCAGCAGCCAACGCCTTCCAGCATAAGGTAATCTTTATTCAGCGACTTTTTTGGGCTTCTTCTGTCACGTCACAGTTTTGTGTTATCTGCCACAACAAAGTCTGGGGTGTTACTTTTTAAGACCACTAGAAATTTGCATGGAAGGTTAAGGTATAGTATAACTATAAATTGTTACAAGGACATTTATTTTCCCAACAGTCTTCTTTATGATGGCTGCTAGTAAGCATGTCTGGCAACAGGACGTCTCTAAGGTTAATCACATTAAACCCAATGGCCTTCTGCGACCCTGCCTGCATCCCTCTGCGGAAAAGAACATGAAGCAGGTATGGACCATAAAATAAATGACTTGTTTAATGAAAGTATCCTGTATTTTATTTTCTTTTACAGTGAAGTACCATATGGTGGTATACTAGTTGTAGTATGTTGTGGCCTCATCCCCTATCCCTTTTGTTTTAGGTGGATATTAGAAATAAGGAAGAAATAAATAAGGGAAGGTGAGTCTTTGATCCACATGTAACTATAATAACATGATATCACAAGTACCGTACAAAATGTTTTGGTCACCACATCTTTCTATATTAATTAACAGTTTTGTAATGCTTCTTGGTTTTGTTCTGATAGATTTCACATGCGCAGAGTATCCAGTCCAGGCAAAGCAAAACAGTTGCCATCTTGCAAGAGGAAGAGTTGTCCATTGGAGGTGGTGGGCGTAAAGCTGCACCGCAGATCATCCGATGTAGGCCGTGCTCGTAACCCCGGCATGGCCAACAAAGAAAATGAGATGACCTGCTCTGACGATGTGCGGGGCATTCACCACAACCGTGGGGATCCTATAAACGCTCCAGAGGTCTCCAAAATGGCCGGGGCCAGTGCCAAGTACAGTGACTTAAATGAGGTTTGTCAGATGGAACTTGTCACTTATGTTGGTGATCATTTGTTCTGTCTATAAAATGATTATGATGTCTATTTGTGTAGCTGTCAAAGGACCA